>JBBPBP010000004.1:38598480-38634498 GCA_037974735.1 Cicer chorassanicum | reverse complement strand
TTTTTTTACCAATCTTGTGCATCCAATAAGTAAATTTGTTTCATGGGTTGAACATTTAGGTCATTTTCGTCCTCCCTAGGCATATTCTAATCCAATTAAGGTTTTTAATCAATCTTGTGCATCCAATAAGTGATTTTCTGTCATTGGTTGAACATTTAGAACATTTTCGTCCTCCCTAGGCTTATACTAATCCACTTACGGTTTTTAACGAGTCTAGTGCATCCAATAAGTGATTTTGTGTCATTGGTTGAACATTTAAGTCATTTTCGGTTTTCCCAGACTTATTCTAATCAAATTAGGGTTTATAACCAATCTTGTGCATCCAATAAGTGATTTTGTGTTATTGGTTGAACATTTAGGTCATTTTCATCCTCCCAAGGCTTATTCTAATCCAATTAGGGTTTTTAACCAATGTTGTTCATCCAATAAGTGATTTTGTATCATTGGTTGAACATTTAGGTCATTTTCGTCCTCCCTAGGCTTATTTTATTCCACTTAGGGTTTTTAAACAATCTTGTGCATCTAATAAGTGATTTTTTGTCTTTGGTTGAACATTTAGGTCATTTTCGCCCTCCCTAGGCTTATTCAAATCCAATTAGGGTTTTTAACCAATCTTGTGCATCCAATAAGTGATTTTGTGTTATTGGTTGAACATTTAGGTCATTTTCGGTTTCCCCATGCTTATTCTAATCCAATTAGGGTTTTTAACAAATCTAGTGCATCCAATAAGTGATTTTGTGTCATTGGTTGAACATTTAAGTTATTTTCGTCCTCTATAGGCTTATTCTATTCCAATTAGGGTTTTTAACCAATCGTGTGCCTTCAATAAGTGATTTTGTGTCATTGGTTGAACATTTAGGTCATTTTTGTCTTCCCTTGGCTTATTCTAATCCTATTATGGTATTTAACCAATCTTGTGCATCCAGCAAGTTATTTTGTGTCATTGGTTAAACATTTAGGTGTTTTTCGGTTTCCCTTGGCTTATTCTAATCCAATTAGGGTTTTTTTTTACCAATCTTGTGCATCCAATAAGTAAATTTGTTTCATTGATTGAACATTTAGGACATTTTCGTCCTCCCTAGGCATATTCTAATCCAATTAAGGTTTTTAATCAATCTTGTGCATCCAATAAGTGATTTTGTGTCATTGGTTGAACATTTAGAACATTTTCATCCTCCCTTGTCTTATTTAATCCACTTAGGGTTTTCACCAATCTTGTGCATCCAATAAGTGATTTTGTGTCATTGGTTGAACATTTAGGTCATTTTCGTCCTCCCTAGGCTTATTCTATTCCAATTAGGGTTTTTAACCAATCTTGTTCATTCAATAAGTGATTTTGTGTCATTGGTTGAACATTTAGGTCATTTTCGGTTTCCCCAGGTTTATTATATTCCAATTAGGGTTTTTAACCAATCTTGTGCAACCAATAAGTGATTTTGTGTTATTGGTTGAACATTTAGGTCATTTTCGTCCTCCCTCGGCTTATTCTAATCCACTTAGGGTTTTTAACCAATCTTGTGCATCCAATAAGTGATTTTGTGACATTGGTTGAACATTTTAGTCATTTTCGTCCTCCATAGGCTTATTCTATTCCAATTAGAGTTTTTAACCAATCTTGTGCATTCAATAAGTGATTTTGTGTCATTGGTTGAACATTTAGGTCATTTTCGGTTTCCCCAAACTTATTCTAATCCAATTAGGGTTTTTAACCAATCTTGTGCAACCAATAACTGATTTTTTGTTATTGGTTGAACATTTAGGTCATTTTCGTCCTCCCAAGGCTTATTCTAATCCAATTAGGGTTTTTAACCAATCTTGTGCATCCAATAAGTGATTTTGTGTTATTGGTTGAACATTTAGGTCATTTTCGTCCTCCCTAGGCTTATTCCAATCCAATTAGGGTTTTTAACCAATCTTGTGCATCCAATAAGTGATTTTGTGTCATTGGTTGAACATTAAGGTCATTTTCGTCCTCCCTAGGCTTATTCGAATCCAATTACGGTTTTTAACCAATCTTGTGCATCCAATAAGTGATTTTGTGTCATTGGTTGAACATTTAGGTCATTTTCGTCCTCCGTAAGCTTATTTTAATCCTGTTAGGGTTTTTAACCAATCTTGTGCATCCAATTAGTGATTTTGTGTCATAGGTTGAATATTTACGTCCTTTTCGTCCTACCAAGGCTTATTCTAATCCAATTAGGTTTTTTAACCAATTTTGTTCATCCAATATGTGATTTTGTGTCATTGGTCGAAAATTTACGTCATTTTCGGTTTCCCCAGGCTTATTCTAATCCAATTAGGGTTTTTAATAAATCTTGTGCATCCAATAAGTCATTTTGTGTCATTGGTTGAACATTTAAGTTATTTTCGTCCTCTTTAGGCTTATTCTATTCCAATTAGGGTTTTTAACCAATCTTGTGCATTCAATAAGTGATTTTGTGTCATTGGTTAAACATTTAGGTCTTTTTCGGTTTCCCCAGACATATTCTAATCCAATTAGGGTTTTAACCAATCTTTTGTATCCAATAAGTGATTTTGTGTTATTGGTTGAACATTTAGGTCATTTTCGTCCTCCCAAGGCTTATTCTAATCCAATTAGGGTTTTTAACAAATTTTGTTCATCCAATAAGTGATTTTGTGTCATTGGTTGAACATTTAGGTCATTTTTCGGTTTCCCCAGGCTTATTCTAGTCCAATTAGGGTTTTGAACCAATCTTGTGCATCCAATAATTGATTTTGTGTCATTGGTTGAACATTTAAGTTATTTTCATCCTCTATAGGCTTATTCTATTTCAATTAGGGTTTTTAACCAATCTTGTGCATTCAATAGGTGATTTTGTGTGATTGGTGGAACATTTAGGTCATTTTCGGTTTCCCCAGGCTTATTCTAATCCAATTAGGGTTTTGAACCAATCATGTGCATCCAATAAGTGATTTTGTGTGATTGGTGGAACATTTAGGTCATTTTCATCCTCCGTAGGCTTATTCTAATCCACTTGGGGTTTTTAAACAATCTTGTGCATCCAATAAGTGATATTGTTTCATTGGTTGAACATTTAGGTGATATTCGGTTTCCCTAGGCTTATTCGAATCGAATTAGGGTTTTTAACCAATCTTGTGCATCCAATAAGTGATTTTGTGTCATTGGTTGAACATTTAGGTCACTTTCGTGTTCCCTTGGCTTATTCTAATCCTATTACGGTTTTTAACCAATATTGTGCATCCAACAAGTGATTTTGTGTCATTGTTTAAACATTTAGGTGTTTTTCGATTTCCCTACGCTTATTCTAATCCAATTAGGGGTTTTTTTTACCAATCTTGTGCATCCAATAAGTAATTTTCCTTCATTGGTTGAACATTTAGGTCATTTTCATCTTCTCTAGGCATATTCTAATCCAATTAGGGTTTTTAATCAATCTTGTGCATCCAATAAGTGATTTTGTGTCATTGGTTGAACATTTAGTCATTTTCGGTTTCGCCGGGCTTATTGTAATCCAATTAGGGTTTTTAACAAATCTTGTGCATCCAATAAGTGATTTTGTGTCATTGGTTGAACATTTAAGTTATTTTCGTCCTCTATAGGCTTATTCTATTCCAATTAGGGTTTTTAACCAATCTTGTGAATTCAATAAGTGATTTTGTGTCATTGGTGGAACATTTAGGTCATTTTCGGTTTCCCCAGGCTTATTCTAATCCAATTAGGATTTTTAACCAATCTTGTACATCCAATTAATGATTTTGTGTTATTGGTTGAACATTTAGGTCATTTTCATCCTCCCTAGGCTTATTCTAATCCACTTAGGGTTTTAAACAATCTTGTGCATCCAATAACTGACATTGTGTCATTGGTTGAACATTTAGGTCATTTTTGTCCTCCCTAGGCTTATTCGAATCGAATTAGCGTTTTTAACCAATCTTGTGCATCCAATAAGTGATTTTGTGTCATTGGTTGAACATTTAGGTCACATTCGTCTTCCGTATGCTTCTTTTAATCCTATTAGGGTTTTTAACCAATTGTGTGCATCCAATAAGTGATTTTGTATCATTGGTTGAACATTTAGGTCATTTTCGTCCTCCCTAGGCTTATTTGATTCCACTTAGGGTTTTTAAACAATCTTGTGCATCTAATAAGTGATTTTGTGTCATTGATTGAACATTTAGGTCATTTTCGTCTTCCCTAGGCTTATTCAAATCCAATCAGGGTTTTTAACCAATCTTGTGCATCCAATAAGTGATTTTGTGTTATTGGTTGAACATTTAGGTCATTTTCGGTTTCCCCATGCTTATTTTAATCCAATTAGGGTTTTTAACAAATCTAGCGCATCCAATAAGTGATTTTGTGTCATTGGTTGAACATTTAAGTTATTTTCGTCCTCTATAGGCTTATTCTATTCCAATTAGGGTTTTTAACCAATCGTGTGCATTCAATAAGTGATTTTGTGTCATTGGTTGAACATTTAGGTCATTTTTGTCTTCCCTTGGCTTATTCTAATCCTATTATGGTATTTAAACAATCTTGTCAATCTAACAAGTGATTTTGTGTCATTGGTTAAACATTTAGGTTTTTTCGGTTTCCCTTGGCTTATTCTAATCCAATTAGGGTTTTTTTACCAATCTTGTGCATCCAATAAGTAAATTTGTTTCATTGATTGAACATTTAGGTCATTTTCGTCCTCCCTAGGCATATTCTAATCCAATTAAGGTTTTTAATCAATCTTGTGCATCCAAAAAGTGATTTTGTGTCATTGGTTGAACATTTAGAACATTTTCGTCCTCCCTTGGCTTATTTAATCCACTTAGGGTTTTCACCAATCTTGTGCATCCAATAAGTGATTTTGTGTCATTGGTTGAACATTTAGGTCATTTTTGTCCTCCCTAGGCTTATTCTATTCCAATTAGGGTTTTTAACCAATCTTGTTCATTCAATAAGTGATTTTGTGTCATTGGTTGAACATTTAGGTCATTTTCGGTTTCCCCAAACTTATTCTAATCCAATTAGGGTTTTTAACCAATCTTGTGCAACCAATAACTGATTTTTTGTTATTGGTTGAACATTTAGGTCATTTTCGTCCTCCCAAGGCTTATTCTAATCCAATTAGGGTTTTTAACCAATCTTGTGCATCCAATAAGTGATTTTGTGTCATAGGTTGAACATTTAGTTCATTTTCGTCCTCCCAAGGCTTATTCTATTCCAGTTAGGGTTTTTAAACAATCTTGTGCATCTAATAAGTGATTTTGTGTCATTGGTTGAACATTTAGGTCATTTTCGTCCTCCCTAGGCTTATTCCAATCCAATAAGGGTTTTTAACCAATCTTGTGCATCCAATAAGTGATTTTGTGTCATTGGTTGAACATTAAGGTCATTTTCGTCCTCCCTAGGCTTATTCGAATCCAATTAGGGTTTTTAACAAATCTTGTGCATCTAATAAGTGATTTTGTGTCATTGGTTGAACATGTAAGTTATTTTCGTCCTCTATAGGCTTATTCTATTCCAATTAGGGTTTTTAACCAATCTTGTGAATTCAATAAGTGATTTTGTGTCATTGGTGGAACATTTAGGTCATTTTCGGTTTCCCCAGGCTTATTCTAATCCAATTAGGATTTTTAACCAATCTTGTACATCCAATTAGTGATTTTGTGTTATTGGTTGAACATTTAGGTCATTTTCATCCTCCCTAGGCTTATTCTAATCCACTTAGGGTTTTAAACAATCTTGTGCATCCAATAACTGACATTGTGTCATTGGTTGAACATTTAGGTCATTTTTGTCCTCCCTAGGCTTATTCGAATCGAATTAGCGTTATTAACCAATCTTGTGCATCCAATAAGTGATTTTGTGTCATTGGTTGAACATTTAGGTCACTTTCGTCTTCCGTAGGCTTATTTTAATCCTATTAGGGTTTTTAACCAATTTTGTGCATCCAATAAGTGATTTTGTATCATTGGTTGAACATTTAGGTCATTTTCGTCCTCCCTAGGCTTATTTTATTCCACTTAGGGTTTTTAAACAATCTTGTGCATCTAATAAGTGATTTTGTGTCATTGGTTGAACATTTAGGTCATTTTCGTCCTCCCTAGGCTTATTCAAATCCAATTAGGGTTTTTAACCAATCTTGTGCATCCAATAAGTGATTTTGTGTTATTGGTTGAACATTTAGGTCTTTTTTCGGTTTCCCCATGCTTATTCTAATCCAATTAGGGTTTTTAATAAATCTAGTGCATCCAATAAGTGATTTTGTGTCATTGGTTGAACATTTAAGTTATTTTCGTCCTCTATAGGCTTATTCTATTCCAATTAGGGTTTTTAACCAATCGTGTGCATTCAATAAGTGATTTTGTGTCATTGGTTGAACATTTAGGTCATTTTTGTCTTCCCTTGGCTTATTCTAATCCTATTATGGTATTTAACCAATCTTGTGCATCCAACAAGTGATTTTGTGTCATTGGTTAAACATTTAGGTGTTTTTCGGTTTCCCTTGGCTTATTCTAATCCAATTAGGGTTTTTTTTTTACCAATCTTGTGCATCCAATAAGTAAATTTGTTTCATTGATTGAACATTTAGGTCATTTTCGTCCTCCCTAGGCATATTCTAATCCAATTAAGGTTTTTAATCAATCTTGTGCATCCAATAAGTGATTTTGTGTCATTGGTTGAACATTTAGAACATTTTCGTCCTCCCTTGTCTTATTTAATCCACTTAGGGTTTTCACCAATCTTGTGCATCCAATAAGTGATTTTGTGTCATTGGTTGAACATTTAGGTCATTTTCGTCCTCCCTAGGCTTATTCTAATCCACTTAGGGTTTTTAACCAATCTTGTGCATCCAATAAGTGATTTTGTGACATTGGTTGAACATTTTAGTCATTTTCGTCCTCCATAGGCTTATTCTATTCCAATTAGAGTTTTTAACCAATCTTGTGCATTCAATAAGTGATTTTGTATCATTGGTTGAACATTTAGGTCATTTTCGGTTTCCCCAGACTTATTCTAATCCAATTAGGGTTTTTAACCAATCTTGTGCAACCAATAACTGATTTTTTGTTATTGGTTGAACATTTAGGTCATTTTCGTCCTCCCAAGGCTTATTCTAATCCAATTAGGGTTTTTAACCAATCTTGTGCATCCAATAAGTGATTTTGTGTCATAGGTTGAACATTTAGGTCATTTTCGTCCTCCCTAGGCTTATTCTATTCCACTTAGGGTTTTTAAACAATCTTGTGCATCTAATAAGTGATTTTGTGTTATTGGTTGAACATTTAGGTCATTTTCGTCCTCCCTAGGCTTATTCCAATCCAATTAGGGTTTTTAACCAATCTTGTGCATCCAATAAGTGATTTTGTGTCATTGGTTGAACATTTAGGTCATTTTCGTCCTCCCTAGGCTTATTCGAATCCAATTAGGGTTTTTAACCAATCTTGTGCATCCAATAAGTGATTTTGTGTCATTGGTTGAACATTTAGGTCATTTTCGTCCTCCGTAAGCTTATTTTAATCCTATTAGGGTTTTTAACCAATCTTGTGCATCCAATTAGTGATTTTGTGTCATAGGTTGAATATTTACGTCCTTTTCGTCCTACCAAGGCTTATTCTAATCCAATTAGGTTTTTTAACCAATTTTGTTCATCCAATATGTGATTTTGTGTCATTGGTCGAAAATTTACGTCATTTTCGGTTTCCCCAGGCTTATTCTAATCCAATTAGGGTTTTTAATAAATCTTGTGCATCCAATAAGTCATTTTGTGTCATTGGTTGAACATTTAAGTTATTTTCGTCCTCTGTAGGCTTATTCTATTCCAATTAGGGTTTTTAACCAATCTTGTGCATTCAATAAGTGATTTTGTGTCATTGGTTGAACATTTAGGTCTTTTTCGGTTTCCCTAGGCTTATTCTATTCCAATTAGGGTTTTTAACCAATCTTGTTCATTCAATAAGTGATTTTGTGTCATTGGTTGAACATTTAGGTCATTTTCGGTTTCCCCAGACTTATTCTAATCCAATTAGGGTTTTTAACCAATCTTGTGCAACCAATAACTGATTTTTTGTTATTGGTTGAACATTTAGGTCATTTTCGTCCTCCCAAGGCTTATTCTAATCCAATTAGGGTTTTTAACCAATCTTGTGCATCCAATAAGTGATTTTGTGTCATAGGTTGAACATTTAGTTCATTTTCGTCCTCCCAAGGCTTATTCTATTCCAGTTATGGTTTTTAAACAATCTTGTGCATCTAATAAGTGATTTTGTGTCATTGGTTGAACATTTAGGTCATTTTCGGTTTCCCCAGGCTTATTCTAATCCAATTAGGGTTTTTAATAAATCTTGTGCATCCAATAAGTGATTTTGTGTCATTGGTTGAACATTTAGGTCATTTTCGTGTTCCCTTGGCTTATTCTAATCTTATTACGGTTTTTAACAAATCTTGTGCATCCAACAAGTGATTTTGTGTCATTGGTTAAACATTTAGGTGTTATTCGGTTTCCCTAGGCTTATTCAAATCCAATTAGGATTTTTTACCAATCTTGTGCATCCAATAACTAATTTTGTTTCATTGGTTGAACATTTAGGTCATTTTCGTCCTCCATTGGCATATTCTAATCCAATTAGGGTTTTTAATCAATCTTGTGCATCTAATAAATGATTTTGTGTCATTGGTTGAACATTTAGGTCTTTTTCGGTTTCCCCAGACATATTCTAATCCAATTAGGGTTTTTAACCAATCTTTTGTATCCAATAAGTGATTTTGTGTTATTGGTTGAACATTTAGGTCATTTTCGTCCTCTCAAGGCTTATTCTAATCCAATTAGGGTTTTTAACAAATTTTGTTCATCCAATAAGTGATTTTGTGTTATTGGTTGAACATTTAGGTCATTTTCGGTTTCCCCAAGCTTTTTCTAATCCAATTAGGGTTTTGACCCAATCTTGTGCATCCAATAAGTTATTTTGTGTCATTGGTTGAACATTTAAGTTATTTTCATCCTCTATAGGCTTATTCTATTCCAATTAGGGTTTTTAACCAATCTTGTGCATTCAATAGGTGATTTTGTGTGATTGGTTGAACATTTAGGTCATTTTTGGTTTCCCCAGGCTTATTCTAATCCAATTAGGGTTTTGAACCAATCATGTGCATCCAATAACTGATTTTGGGTGATTGGTGGAACATTTAGGTCATTTTCGGTTTCCCCAAGCTTATTCTAATCCAATTAGGGTTTTTAACCAATCTTGTGCATCCAATAAGTGATTTTGTGTCATTGGTTGAACATTTAGCTCATTTTCGTCCTCTTTAGGCTTATTCTATTCCAATTAGAGTTTTTAACCAATCTTGTGCATTCAATAAGTGATTTTGTGTCATTGGTTGAACATTTAGGTCATTTTCGGTTTTCCCAGACTTATTCTAATCCAATTAGGGTTTTTAACCAATCTTGTGCATCCAATAAGTGATTTTGTGTTATTGGTTGAACATTTAGGTCATTTTCGTCCTCCCAAGGCTTATTCTAATCCAATTAGGGTTTTTAACCAATGTTGTTCATCCAATAAGTGATTTTGTATCATTGGTTGAACATTTAGGTCATTTTCGGTTTCCCTAAGCTTATTCTAATCTAATTAGGGTTTTGAACCAATCTTGTGCATCAAATAAGTGATTTTGTGTCATAGGTTGAACATTTATGTCATTTTCGTCCTCCCTAGGCTGATTGTATTCCACTTAGGGTTTTTAAACAATCTTGTGCATCTAATAAGTGATTTTGTGTCATTTGTTGAACATTTAGGTCATTTTCGTCCTCCCTAGGCTTATTCTATTCCAATTAGGGTTTTTAACCAATCTTGTGCATTCAATAAGTGATTTTGTGTCATTGGTTGAACATTTAGGTCATTTTCTTCCTCCGTAGGCTTATTCTATTCCAATTAGAGTTTTTAACAAATCTTGTGCATTCAATAAGTGATTTTGTGTCATTGGTTGAACATTTAGGTCATTTTCGGTTTCCCCAACCTTATTATATTCCAATTCGGGTTTTTAACCAATCTTGTGCAACCAATAAGTGATTTTGTGTTATTGGTTGAACATTTAGGTCATTTTCGTCCTCCCTAGGCTTATTCTAATCCACTTAGGGTTTTTAACCAATCTTGTGCATCCAATAAGTGATTTTGTGTCATTGGTTGAACATTTAGGTCATTTTCGTCCTCCCTAGGCTTATTCTATTCCAATTAGGGTTTTTTTACCAATCTTGTGCATCCAATAACTAATTTTGTTTCATTGGTTGATCATTTAGATCATTTTCGTCCTCCCTAGGCTTATTCTAATCCACTTAGGCTTTTTAACCAATCTTGTGCATCCAATAAGTGATTTTGTGTCATTGGTTGAACATTTAGGTCATTTTCATCCTCCGTAAGCTTATTTTAATCCTATTAGGGTTTTTAACCAATCTTGTGCATCCAATTAGTAATTTTGTGTCATAGGTTGAATATTTACGTCCTTTTCATCCTACCAAGGCTTATTCTAATCCAATTAGGTTTTTTAACCAATTTTGTTCATCCAATATGTGATTTTGTGTCATTGGTCGAAAATTTTCGGTTTCCCCAGGCTTATGCTAATCCAATTAGGGTTTTTAATAAATCTTGTGCATCCAATAAGTCATTTTGTGTCATTGGTTGAACATTTAAGTTATTTTCGTCCTCTGTAGGCTTATTCTATTCCAATTAGGGTTTTTAACCAATCTTGTGCATTCAATAAGTGATTTTGTGTCATTGGTTGAACATTTAGGTCTTTTTCGGTTTCCCCAGACATATTCTAATCCAATTAGGGTTTTAACCAATCTTTTGTATCCAATAAGTGATTTTGTGTTATTGGTTGAACATTTAGGTCATTTTCGTCCTCCCTAGGCTTATTCTAATCCAATTAGGGTTTTTAACAAATTTTGTTCATCCAATAAGTGATTTTGTGTCATTGGTTGAACATTTAGGTCATTTTTCGGTTTCCCTAGGCTTATTCTAATCCAATTAGGGTTTTGAACCAATCTTATGCATCCAATAAGTGATTTTGTGTCATTGGTTGAACATTTAAGTTATTTTCATCCTCTATAGGCTTATTCTATTCCAATTAGGGTTTTTAACCAATCTTGTGCATTCAATAGGTGATTTTGTGTGATTGGTGGAACATTTAGGTCATTTTCGGTTTCCTCAGGCTTATTCTAATCCAATTAGGGTTTTGAACCAATCATGTGCATCCAATAAGTGATTTTGTGTGATTGGTGGAACATTTAGGTCATTTTCATCCTCCGTAGGCTTATTCTAATCCACTTAGGGTTTTTAAACAATCTTGTGCATCCAATAAGTGATATTGTTTCATTGGTTGAACATTTAGGTGATATTCGGTTTCCCTAGGCTTATTCGAATCGAATTAGGGTTTTTAACCAATCTTGTGCATCCAATAAGCGATTTTGTGTCATTGGTTGAACATTTAGGTCACTTTCGTGTTCCCTTGGTTTATTCTAATCCTATTACGGTTTTTAACCAATATTGTGCATCCAACAAGTGATTTTGTGTCATTGTTTAAACACTTAGGTGTTTTTCGGTTTCCCTACGCTTATTCTAATCCAATTAGGGTTTTTTACCAATCTTGTGCATCCAATAAGTAATTTTGTTTCATTGGTTGAACATTTAGGTCATTTTCATCTTCTCTAGGCATATTCTAATCCAATTAGGGTTTTTAATCAATCTTGTGCATCCAATAAGTGATTTTGTGTCATTGGTTGAACATTTAGTCATTTCCGGTTTCGCCAGGCTTATTGTAATCCAATTAGGGTTTTTAACAAATCTTTTGCATCCAATAAATGATTTTGTGTCATTGGTTGAACATTTAAATTATTTTCGTCCTCTATAGGCTTATTCTATTCCAATTAGGGTTTTGAACCAATCTTGTGCATTCAATAAGTGATTTTGTGTCATTGGTGGAACATTTAGGTCATTTTCGGTTTCCCCAGGCTTATTATAATCCAATTAGGATTTTTAACCAATCTTGTACATCCAATTAGTGATTTTGTGTTATTGGTTGAACATTTAGGTCATTTTCATCCTCCCTAGGCTTATTCTAATCCACTTAGGGTTTTAAACAATCTTGTGCATCCAATAACTGACATTGTGTCATTGGTTGAACATTTAGGTCATTTTTGTCCTCCCTAGGCTTATTCGAATCCAATTAGGGTTTTTAACCAATCTTGTGCATCCAATAAGTGATTTTGTGTCATTGGTTGAACATTTAGGTCATTTTCGTCCTCCCTAGGCTTATTCTATTCCAATTAGGGTTTTTAACCAATCTTGTTCATTCAATAAGTGATTTTGTGTCATTGGTTGAACATTTAGGTCATTTTCGGTTTCCCCAAACTTATTCTAATCCAATTAGGGTTTTTAACCAATCTTGTGCAACCAATAACTGATTTTTTGTTATTGGTTGAACATTTAGGTCATTTTTGTCCTCCCAAGGCTTATTCTAATCCAATTAGGGTTTTTAACCAATCTTGTGCATCCAATAAGTGATTTTGAGTCATAGGTTGAACATTTAGGTCATTTTCGTCCTCCCTAGGCTTATTTTATTCCACTTAGGGTTTTTAAACAATCTTGTGCATCTAATAAGTGATTTTGTGTCATTGGTTGAACATTTAGGTCATTTTCGTCCTCCCTAGGCTTATTCAAATCCAATTAGGGTTTTTAACCAATCTTGTGCATCCAATAAGTGATTTTGTGTTATTGGTTGAACATTTAGGTCATTTTCGGTTTCCCCATGCTTATTCTAATCCAATTAGGGTTTTTAACAAATCTAGTGCATCCAATAAGTGATTTTGTGTCATTGGTTGAACATTTAAGTTATTTTCGTCCTCTATAGGCTTATTCTATTCCAATTAGGGTTTTTAACCAATCGTGTGCATTCAATAAGTGATTTTGTTTCATTGGTTGAACATTTAGGTCATTTTTGTCTTCGCTTGGCTTATTCTAATCCTATTATGGTATTTAAACAATCTTGTGCATCTAACAAGTGATTTTGTGTCATTGGTTAAACATTTAGGTGTTTTTCGGTTTCCCTTGGCTTATTCTAATCCAATTAGGGTTTTTTTACCAATCTTGTGCATCCAATAAGTAAATTTGTTTCATTGATTGAACATTTAGGTCATTTTCGTCCTCCCTAGGCATATTCTAATCCAATTAAGGTTTTTAATCAATCTTGTGCATCCAAAAAGTGATTTTGTGTCATTGGTTGAACATTTAGAACATTTTCGTCCTCCCTTGGCTTATTTAATCCACTTAGGGTTTTCACCAATCTTGTGCATCCAATAAGTGATTTTGTGTCATTGGTTGAACATTAAGGTCATTTTCGGTTTCCCCAAACTTATTCTAATCCAATTAGGGTTTTTAACCAATCTTGTGCAACCAATAACTGATTTTTTGTTATTGGTTGAACATTTAGGTCATTTTCGTCCTCCCAAGGCTTATTCTAATCCAATTAGGGTTTTATACCAATCTTGTGCATCCAATAAGTGATTTTGTGTCATAGGTTGAACATTTAGTTCATTTTCGTCCTCCCAAGGCTTATTCTATTCCAGTTAGGGTTTTTAAACAATCTTGTGCATCTAATAAGTGATTTTGTGTCATTGGTTGAACATTTAGGTCATTTTCGTCCTCCCTAGGCTTATTCCAATCCAATTAGGGTTTTTAACCAATCTTGTGCATCCAATAAGTGATTTTGTGTCATTGGTTGAACATTAAGGTCATTTTCGTTATCCCTAGGCTTATTCGAATCCAATTAGGGTTTTTAACAAATCTTGTGCATCCCATAAGTGATTTTGTGTCATTGGTTGAACATTTAAGTTATTTTCGTCCTCTATAGGCTTATTCTATTCCAATTAGGGTTTTTAACCAATCTTGTGAATTCAATAACTGATTTTGTGTCATTGGTGGAACATTTAGGTCATTTTCGGTTTCCCCAGGCTTATTCTAATCCAATTAGGATTTTTAACCAATCTTGTACATCCAATTAGTGATTTTGTGTTATTGGTTGAACATTTAGGTCATTTTCATCCTCCCTAGGCTTATTCTAATCCACTTAGGGTTTTAAACAATCTTGTGCATCCAATAACTGACATTGTGTCATTGGTTGAACATTTAGGTCATTTTTGTCCTCCACAGGCTTATTCGAATCGAATTAGCGTTTTTAACCAATCTTGTGGATCCAATAAGTGATTTTGTGTCATTGGTTGAACATTTAGGTCACTTTCGTCTTCCGTAGGCTTATTTTAATCCTATTAGGGTTTTTAACCAATTTTGTGCATCCAATAAGTGATTTTGTATCATTGGTTGAACATTTAGGTCATTTTCGTCCGCCCTAGGCTTATTTTATTCCACTTAGGGTTTTTAAACAATCTTGTGCATCTAATAAGTGATTTTGTGTCAATGGTTGAACATTTAGGTCATTTTCGTCCTCCCTAGGCTTATTCAAATCCAATTACGGTTTTTAACCAATCTTGTGCATCCAATAAGTGATTTTGTGTTATTGGTTGAACATTTAGGTCATTTTCGGTTTCCCCATGCTTATTCTAATCCAATTAGGGTTTTTAACAAATCTAGTGCATCCAATAAGTGATTTTGTGTCATTGGTTGAACATTTAAGTTATTTTCGTCCTCTATAGGCTTATTCTATTCCAATTAGGGTTTTTAACCAATCGTGTGCATTCAATAAGTGATTTTGTGTCATTGGTTGAACATTTATGTCATTTTTGTCTTCCCTTGGCTTATTCTAATCCTATTATGGTATTTAACAATCTTGTGCATCTAACAAGTGATTTTGTGTCATTGGTTAAACATTTAGGTGTTTTTCGGTTTCCCTTGGCTTATTCTAATCCAATTAGGGTTTTTTTACCAATCTTGTGCATCCAATAAGTAAATTTGTTTCATTGATTGAACATTTAGGTCATTTTCGTCCTCCCCAGACTTATTCTAATCCAATTAGGGTTTTTAACCAATCTTGTGCAACCAATAACTGATTTTTTGTTATTGGTTGAACATTTAGGTCATTTTCGTCCTCCCAAGGCTTATTCTAATCCAATTAGGGTTTTTAACCAATCTTGTGCATCCAATAAGTGATTTTGTGTCATAGGTTGAACATTTAGTTCATTTTCGTCCTCCCAAGGCTTATTCTATTCCAGTTATGGTTTTTAAACAATCTTGTGCATCTAATAAGTGATTTTGTGTCATTGGTTGAACATTTAGGTCATTTTCGGTTTCCCCATGCTTATTCTAATCCAATTAGGGTTTTTAATAAATCTTGTGCATCCAATAAGTGATTTTGTGTCATTGGTTGAACATTTAGGTCATTTTCGTGTTCCCTTGGCTTATTTTAATCTTATTACGGTTTTTAACCAATCTTGTGCATCCAACAAGTGATTTTGTGTCATTGGTTAAACATTTAGGTGTTATTCGGTTTCCCTAGGCTTATTCAAATCCAATTAGGATTTTTTACCAATCTTGTGCATCCAATAACTAATTTTGTTTCATTGGTTGAACATTTAGGTCATTTTCGTCCTCCATTGGCATATTCTAATCCAATTAGGGTTTTTAATCAATCTTGTGCATCTAATAAATGATTTTGTGTCATTGGTTGAACATTTAGGTCTTTTTCGGTTTCCCCAGACATATTCTAATCCAATTAGGGTTTTTAACCAATCTTTTGTATCCAATAAGTGATTTTGTGTTATTGGTTGAACATTTAGGTCATTTTCGTCCTCTCAAGGCATATTCTAATCCAATTAGGGTTTTTAACAAATTTTGTTCATCCAATAAGTGATTTTGTGTTATTGGTTGAACATTTAGGTCATTTTCGGTTTCCCCAAGCTTATTCTAATCCAATTAGGGTTTTGAACCAATCTTGTGCATCCAATAAGTTATTTTGTGTCATTGGTTGAACATTTAAGTTATTTTCATCCTCTATAGGCTTATTCTATTCCAATTAGGGTTTTTAACCAATCTTGTGCATTCAATAGGCGATTTTGTGTGATTGGTTGAGCATTTAGGTCATTTTTGGTTTCCCCGGGCTTATTCTAATCCAATTAGGGTTTTGAACCAATCATGTGCATCCAATAACTGATTTTGGGTGATTGGTGGAACATTTAGCTCATTTTCGGTTTCCCCAAGCTTATTCTAATCCAATTAGGGTTTTTAACCAATCTTGTGCATCCAATAAGTGATTTTGTGTCATTGGTTGAACATTTAGCTCATTTTCGTCCTCTTTAGGCTTATTCTATTCCAATTAGAGTTTTTAACCAATCTTGTGCATTCAATAAGTGATTTTGTGTCATTGGTTGAACATTTAGGTCATTTTCGGTTTTCCCAGACTTATTCTAATCCAATTAGGGTTTTTAACCAATCTTGTGCATCCAATAAGTTATTTTGTGTTATTGGTTGAACATTTAGGTCATTTTCGTCCTCCCAAGGCTTATTCTAATCCAATTAGGGTTTTTAAACAATCTTGTGCATTCAATAAGTGATTTTGTGTCATTGGTTGAACATTTAGGTCATTTTCTTCCTCCGTATGCTTATTCTATTCCAATTAGAGTTTTTAACAAATCTTGTGCATTCAATAAGTGATTTTGTGTCATTGGTTGAACATTTAGGTCATTTTCGGTTTCCCCATCCTTATTATATTCCAATTCGGGTTTTTAACCAATCTTGTGCAACCAATAAGTGATTTTGTGTTATTGGTTGAACATTTAGGTCATTTTCGTCCTCCCTAGGCTTATTCTAATCCACTTAGGGTTTTTAACCAATCTTGTGCATCCAATAAGTGATTTTGTGTCATTGGTTGAACATTTAGGTCATTTTCGTCCTCCCTAGGCTTATTCTATTCCAATTAGGGTTTTTTACCAATCTTGTGCATCCAATAACTAATTTTGTTTCATTGGTTGAGCATTTAGATCATTTTCGTCCTCCCTAGGCTTATTCTAATCCACTTAGGCTTTTTAATTAATCTTGTGCATCCAATAAGTGATTTTGTGTCATTGGTTGAACATTTAGGTCATTTTCATCCTCCGTAAGCTTATTTTAATCCTATTAGTGTTTTTAACCAATCTTGTGCATCCAATTAGTAATTTTGTGTCATAGGTTGAATATTTACGTCCTTTTCGTCCTACCAAGGCTTATTCTAATCCAATTAGGTTTTTTAACCAATTTTGTTCATCCAATATGTGATTTTGTGTCATTGGTCGAAAATTTTCGGTTTCCCCAGGCTTATTCTAATCCAATTAGGGTTTTTAATAAATCTTGTGCATCCAATAAGTCATTTTGTGTCATTGGTTGAACATTTAAGTTATTTTCGTCCTTTGTAGGCTTATTCTATTCCAGTTAGGGTTTTTAACCAATCTTGTGCATTCAATAAGTGATTTTGTGTCATTGGTTGAACATTTAGGTCTTTTTCGGTTTCCCCAGACATATTCTAATCCAATTAGGGTTTTAACCAATCTTTTGTATCCAATAAGTGATTTTGTGTTATTGGTTGAACATTTAGGTCATTTTCGTCCTCCCAAGGCTTATTCTAATCCAATTAGGGTTTTTAACAAATTTTGTTCATCCAATAAGTGATTTTGTATCATTGGTTGAACATTTAGGTCATTTTTCGGTTTCCCCAGGCTTATTCTAATCCAATTAGGGTTTTGAACCAATCTTGTGCATCCAATAAGTGATTTTGTGTCATTGGTTGAACATTTAAGTTATTTTCATCCTCTATAGGCTTATTCTATAACAATTAGGGTTTTTAACCAATCTTGTGCATTCAATAGGTGATTTTGTGTGATTGGTGGAACATTTAGGTCATTTTCGGTTTCCTCAGCCTTATTCTAATCCAATTAGGGTTTTGAACCAATCATGTGCATCCAATAAGTGATTTTGTGTGATTGGTGGAACATTTAGGTCATTTTCATCCTTCGTAGGCTTATTCTAATCCACTTAGGGTTTTAAACAATCTTGTGTATCCAATAAGTGATATTGTTTCATTGGTTGAACATTTAGGTGATATTCGGTTTCCCTAGGCTTATTCGAATCGAATTAGGGTTTTTAACCAATCTTGTGCATCCAATAAGTGATTTTGTGTCATTGGTTGAACATTTAGGTCACTTTCGTGTTCCCTTGGCTTATTCTAATCCTATTACGGTTTTTAACCAATATTGTGCATCCAACAAGTGATTTTGTGTCATTGTTTAAACACTTAGGTGTTTTTCGGTTTCCCTACGCTTATTCTAATCCAATAAGGGTTTTTTACCAATCTTGTGCATCCAATAAGTAATTTTGTTTCATTGGTTGAACATTTAGGTCATTTTCATCTTCTCTAGGCATATTCTAATCCAATTAGGGTTTTTAATCAATCTTGTGCATCCAATAAGTGATTTTGTGTCATTGGTTGAACATTTAAGTTATTTTCGTCCTCTATAGGCTTATTCTATTCCAATTAGGGTTTTGAACCAATCTTGTGCATTCAATAAGTGATTTTGTGTCATTGGTGGAACATTTAGGTCATTTTCGGTTTCCCCAGGTTTATTCTAATCCAATTAGGATTTTTAACCAATCTTGTACATCCAATTAGTGATTTTGTGTTATTGGTTGAACATTTAGGTCATTTTCATCCTCCCTAGGATTATTCTAATCCAGTTAGGGTTTTAAACAATCTTGTGCATCCAATAAGTGATATTATGTCATTAGTTGAACATTTAGGACATTTTCGTCCTCCCTAGGCTTATTCAAATCCAATTAGGGTTCTTAACCAATCTTGTGCATCCAATAAGTGATTTTGTGTTATTGGTTGAACATTTAGGTCATTTTCGGTTTCCCCATGCTTATTCTAATCCAATTAGGGTTTTTAACAAATCTAGTGCATCCAATAAGTGATTTTGTGTCATTGGTTGAACATTTAAGTTATTTTCGTCCTCTATAGGCTTATTCTATTCCAATTAGGGTTTTTAACCAATCGTGTGCCTTCAATAAGTGATTTTGTGTCAATGGTTGAACATTTAGGCCATTTTTGTCTTCCCTTGGCTTATTCTAATCCTATTATGGTATTTAACCAATCTTGTGCATCCAACAAGTGATTTTGTGTCATTGGTTAAACATTTAGGTGTTTTTCGGTTTCCCTTGGCTTATTCTAATCCAATTAGGGTTTTTTTTACCAATCTTGTGCATCCAATAAGTAAATTTGTTTCATTGATTGAACATTTAGGTCATTTTCGTCCTCCCTAGGCATATTCTAATCCAATTAAGGTTTTTAATCAATCTTGTGCATCCAATAAGTGATTTTGTGTCATTGGTTGAACATTTAGAACATTTTCGTCCTCCCTTGTCTTATTTAATCCACTTAGGGTTTTCACCAATCTTGTGCATCCAATAAGTGATTTTGTGTCATTGGTTGAACATTTAGGTCATTTTCGTCCTCCCTAGGCTTATTTTATTCCAATTAGGGTTTTTAACCAATCTTGTTCATTCAATAAGTGATTTAGTGTCATTGGTTGAACATTTAGGTCATTTTCGGTTTCCCCAAGCTTATTATATTCCAATTAGGGTTTTTAACCAATCTTGTGCAACCAATAAGTGATTTTGTGTTATTGGTTGAACATTTAGGTCCTTTTCGTCCTCCCTAGGCTTATTCTAATCCACTTAGGGTTTTTAACCAATCTTGTGCATCCAATAAGTGATTTTGTGTCATTGGTTGAACATTTTAGTCATTTTCGTCCTCCATAGGCTTATTCTATTCCAATTAGAGTTTTTAACCAATCTTGTGCATTCAATAAGTTATTTTGTGTCATTGGTTGAACATTTAGGTCATTTTCGGTTTCCCCAGACTTATTCTAATCCAATTAGGGTTTTTAACCAATCTTGTGCAACCAATAACTGATTTTTTGTTATTGGTTGAACATTTAGGTCATTTTCGTCCTCCCAAGGCTATTTCTAATCCAATTAGGGTTTTTAACCAATCTTGTGCATCCAATAAGTGATTTTGTGTCATAGGTTGAACATTTAGGTCATTTTCGTCCTCCCTAGGCTTATTCTATTCCACTTAGGGTTTTTAAACAATCTTGTGCATCTAATAAGTGATTTTGTGTCATTGGTTGAACATTTAGGTCATTTTCGTCCTCCCTAGGCTTATTCCAATCCAATTAGGGTTTTTAACCAATCTTGTGCATCCAATAAGTGATTTTGTGTCATTGGTTGAACATTAAGGTCATTTTCGTCCTCCCTAGGCTTATTCGAATCCAATTAGGGTTTTTAACCAATCTTGTGCATCCAATAAGTGATTTTGTGTCATTGGTTGAACATTTAGGTCATTTTCGTCCTTCGTAAGCTTATTTGAATCCTATTAGGGTTTTTAACCAATCTTGTGAGTCCAATTAGTGATTTTGTGTCATAGGTTGAATATTTACGTCCTTTTCGTCCTATCAAGGCTTATTCTAATCCAATTAGGTTTTTTAACCAATTTTGTTCATCCAATATGTGATTTTGTGTCATTGGCCAAAAATTTAGGTCATTTTCGATTTCCCCAGGCTTATTCTAATCCAATTAGGGTTTTTAATAAATCTTGTGCATCCAACAAGTCATTTTGTGTCATTGGTTGAACATTTAAGTTATTTTCGTCCTCTGTAGTTTTATTCTATTCCAATTAGGGTTTTTAACCAATCTTGTGCATTCAATAAGGGATTTTGTGTCATTGGTTGAACATTTAGGTCTTTTTCGGTTTCCCCATACATATTCTAATCCAATTAGGGTTTTAACCAATCTTTTGTATCCAATAAGTGATTTTGTGTTATTGGTTGAACATTTAGGTCATTTTCGTCCTCCCAAGGCTTATTCTAAAACCAATTAGGGTTTTTAACAAATTTTGTTCATCCAATAAGTGATTTTGTGTCATTGGTTGAACATTTAGGTCATTTTTCGGTTTCCCCAGGCTTATTCTAATCCAATTAGGGTTTTGAACCAATCTTGTGCATCCAATAATTAATTTTGTGTCATTGGTTGAACATTTAAGTTATTTTCATCCTCTATATGCTTATTCTATTCCAATTAGGTGATTTTGTGTGATTGGTGGAATATTTAGGTCATTTTCGGTTTCCCCAGGCTTATTCTAATCCAATTAGGGTTTTGAACCAATCATGTGCATCCAATAAGTGATTCTGTGTGATTGGGGGAACATTTAGGTCATTTTCATCCTCCGTAGGCTTATTCTAATCCACTTAGGGTTTTTAAACAATCTTGTGCATCCAATAAGTGATATTGTTTCATTGGTTGAACATTTAGGTGAAATTCGGTTTCCCTAGGCTTATTCGAATCGAATTAGGGTTTTTAACCAATCTTGTGCATCCAATAAGTGATTTTGTGTCATTGGTTGAACATTTAGGTCACTTTCGTGTTCCCTTGGCTTATTCTAATCCTATTACGGTTTTTAACCAATATTGTGCATCCAACAAGTGATTTTGTGTCATTGTTTAAACATTTAGGTGTTTTTCGGTTTCCCTATGCTTATTCTAATCCAATTAGGGTTTTTTTACCAATCTTGTGCATCCAATAAGTAATTTTGTTTCATTGGTTGAACATTTAGGTCATTTTCATCTTCTCTAGGCATATTCTAATCCAATTAGGGTTTTTAATCAATCTTGTGCATCCAATAAGTGATTTTGTGTCATTGGTTGAACATTTAGTCATTTTCGGTTTCGCCGGGCTTATTGTAATCCAGTTAGGGTTTTTAACAAATCTTGTGCATCCAATAAGTGATTTTGTGTCATTGGTTGAACATTTAAGTTATTTTCGTCCTCTATAGCCTTATTCTATTCGAATTAGGGTTTTTAACCAATCTTGTGAATTCAATAAGTGATTTTGTGTCATTGGTGGAACATTTAGGTCATTTTCGGTTTCCCCAGGCTTATTCTAATCCAATTAGGATTTTTAACCAATCTTGTACATCCAATTAGTGATTTTGTGTTATTGGTTGAATATTTAGGTCATTTTCATCCTCCCTAGGCTTATTCTAATCCACTTAGGGTTTTAAACAATCTTGTGCATCCAATAACTGACATTGTGTCATTGGTTGAACATTTATGTCATTTTTGTCCTCCCTAGGCTTATTCGAATCGAATTAGCGTTTTTAACCAATCTTGTGCATCCAATAAGTGATTTTGTGTCATTGGTTGAACATTTAGGTCACTTTCGTCCTCCGTAGGCTTATTTTAATCCTATTAGGGTTTTTAACCAATTTTGTGCATCCAATAAGTGATTTTGTATCATTGGTTGAACATTTAGGTCATTTTCGTCCTCCCTAGGCTTATTTTATTCCACTTAGGGTTTTTAAACAATCTTGTGCATCTAATAAGTGATTTTTTGTCATTGGTTGACCATTTAGGTCATTTTCGTCGTCCCTAGGCTTATTCAAATCCAATTAGGGTTTTTAACCAATCTTGTGCATCCAATAAGTGATTTTGTGTCATTGGTTGAACATTTAGGTCACTTTCATCCTCCGTAGGCTTATTCTAATCCAATTAGGGTTTTTAACCAATGTTGTTCATCCAATAAGTGATTTTGTATCATTTGTTGAACATTTAGGTCATTTTCGTCCTCCCTAGGCTTATTTTATTCCACTTAGGGTTTTTAAACAATCTTGTGCATCTAATAAGTGATTTTGTGTCATTGGTTGAACATTTAGGTCATTTTCGTCCTCCCTAGGCTTATTCAAATCCAATTAGGGTTTTTAACCAATCTTGTGCATCCAATAAGTGATTTTGTGTTATTGGTTGAACATTTAGGTCATTTTCGTCCTCCCTAGGCTTATTCAAATCCAATTAGGGTTTTTAACAAATCTAGTGCATCCAATAAGTGATTTTGTGTCATTGGTTGAACATTTAAGTTATTTTCGTCCTCTATAGGCTTATTCTATTCCAATTAGGGTTTTTAAACAATCGTGTGCATTCAATAAGTGATTTTGTGTCATTGGTTGAACATTTAGGTCATTTTTGTCTTCCCTTGGCTTATTCTAATCCAATTAGGGTTTTTTTACCAATCTTGAGCATCCAATAAGTAAATTTGTTTCATTGATTGAACATTTAGGTTATTTTCGTCCTCCCTAGGCATATTCTAATCCAATTAAGGTTTTTAATCAATCTTGTGCATCCAATAAGTGATTTTGTGGCATTGGTTGAACATTTAGAACATTTTCGTCCTCCCTTGGCTTAATTAATCCACTTAGGGTTTTCACCAATCTTGTCCATCCAATAAGTGATTTTGTGTCATTGGTTGAACATTTAGGTCATTTTCGTCCTCCCTAGTCTTATTCTATTCCAATTAGGGTTTTTAACCAATCTTGTTCATTCAATAAGTGATTTTGTGTCATTGGTTGAACATTTAGGTCATTTTCGGTTTCCCCAGACTTATTCTAATCCAATTAGGGTTTTTAACCAATCTTGTGCAACCAATAACTGATTTTTTGTTATTGGTTGAACATTTAGGTCATTTTCGTCCTCCCAAGGCTTATTCTAATCCAATTAGGGTTTTTAACCAATCTTGTGCATCCAATAAGTGATTTTGTGTCATAGGTTGAACATTTAGTTCATTTCGTCCTCCCAAGGCTTATTCTATTCCAGTTAGGGTTTTTAAACAATCTTGTGCATCTAATAAGTGATTTTGTGTCATTGGTTGAACATTTAGGTCATTTTCGTCCTCCCTAGGCTTATTCCAATCCAATTAGGGTTTTTAAATAATCTTGTGCATCCAATAAGTGATTTTGTGTCATTGGTTGAACATTTAGGTCATTTTCGTCCTCCGTAAGTTTATTTTAATCCTATTAGGGTTTTAACAAATCTTGTGCATCCAATTAGTGATTTTGTGTCACAGGTTGAATATTTAGGTCCTTTTCGTCCTACCAAGGCTTATTCTAATCCAATTAGGTTTTTTTTAACCAATTTTGTTCATCCAATATGTGATTTTGTGTCATTGGTTGAAAATTTAGGTCATTTTCGGTTTCCCCAGGCTTATTCTAATCCAATTAGGGTTTTTAATAAATCTTGTGCATCCAATAAGTGATTTTGTGTCATTGGTTGAACATTTAGGTCATTTTCATGTTCCCTTGGCTTATTCTAATCTTATTACGGTTTTTAACCAATCTTGGGCATCCAACAAGTGATTTTGTGTCATTGGTTAAACATTTAGGTGTTATTCGGATTCCCTAGGCTTATTCAAATCCAATTAGGATTTTTTACCAATCTTGTGCATCCAATAACTAATTTTGTTTCATTGGTTGAACATTTAGGTCATTTTCGTCCTCCATATGCATATTCTAATCCAATTAGGGTTTTTAACCAATCTTGTGCATCTAATAAATGATTTTGTGTCATTGGTTGAACATTTAGGTCATTTTCGGTTTTCCCAGACTTATTCTAATCCAATTAGGGTTTTTAACCAATCTTGTGCATCCAATAAGTGATTTTGTGTTATTGGTTGAACATTTAGGTCATTTTCGTCCTCCCAAGGCTTATTCTAATCCAATTAGGGTTTTTAACGAATGTTGTTCGTCCAATAAGTGATTTTGTATCATTGGTTGAACATTTAGGTCATTTTCGGTTTCCCTAAGCTTATTCTAATCTAATTAGGGTTTTGAACCAATCTTGTGCATCAAATAAGTGATTTTGTGTCATAGGTTGAACATTTATTTCATTTTCGTCCTCCCTAGGCTTATTCTATTCCAATTAGGGTTTTTAACCAATCTTGTGCATCCAATAAGTGATTTTGTGTCATTGGTTGAACATTTAGGTCATTTTCTTCCTCCGTAGGCTTATTCTATTCCAATTAGAGTTTTTAACCAATCTTGTGCATTCAATAAGTGATTTTGTGTCATTGGTTGAACATTTAGGTCATTTTCGGTTTCCCCATCCTTATTATATTCCAATTCGGGTTTTTAACCAATCTTGTGCAACCAATAAGTGATTTTGTGTTATTGGTTGAACATTTAGGTCATTTTCGTGCTCCCTAGGCTTATTCTAATCCACCTAGGGTTTTTAACCAATCTTTTGCATCCAATAAGTGATTTTGTGTCATTGGTTGAACATTTAGGTCATTTTCGTCCTCCCTAGGCTTATTCTATTCCAATTAGGGTTTTTTTACCAATCTTGTGCATCCAATAACTAATTTTGTTTCATTGGTTGAACATTTAGATCATTTTCGTCCTCCCTAGGCTTATTCTAATCCACTTAGGCTTTTTAACCAATCTTGTGCATCCAATAAGTGATTTTGTGTCATTGGTTGAATATTTAGGTCATTTTCGTCCTACCTAGGCTTATTCTATTCCAATTAGGGTTTTTAACCAATCTTGTGCATTCGATAAGTGATTTTGTGTCATTGGTTGAACATTTAGGTCATTTTCGTCCTCCCAAGGCTTATTATAATTCAATTAGGGTTTTAAACCAGTTTTGTGCATCCAATAAGTGATTTTGTGTCATTGGTTGAACATTTAGGTCATTTTCGGTTTCCCCAAGCTTATTCTAATCCAATTAGGGTTTTTAACCAATCTTGTGCATCCAATAAGTGATTTTGTGTCATTGGTTGAACATTTAGGTCATTTTGTCCTCCGTAGGCTTATTCTATTCCAATTAGAGTTTTTAACCAATCTTGTGCATTCAATAAGTGATTTTGTGTCATTAGTTGAACATTTAGGTCATTTTCGGTTTTCCCAGACTTATTCTAATCCAATTAGGGTTTTTAACCAATCTTGTGCATCCAATAAGTGATTTTGTGTTATTGGTTGAACATTTAGGTCATTTTCGTCCTCCCAAGGCTTATTCTAATCCAATTAGGGTTTTTAACCAATGTTGTTTATCCAATAAGTGATTTTGTATCATTGGTTGAACATTTAGGTCATTTTCGTCCTCCCAAGGCTTATTCTAATCCAATTAGGGTTTTTAACCAATGTTGTTCATCCAATAAGTGATTTTGTATCGTTGGTTGAACATTTAGGTCATTTTCGGTTTCCCCAAGCTTATTCTAATCCAATTAGGGTTTTGAACCAATCTTGTGCATCATATAAGTAATTTTGTGTCATAGGTTGAACATTTAGGTCATTTTCGTCCTCCCTAGGCTTATTCTATTCCACTTAGGGTTTTTAAACAATCTTGTTCGTCTAATAAGTGATTTTGTGTCATTGGTTGAACATTTAGGTCATTTTCGTCCTCTCTAGGCTTACTCAAATCCAATTAGGGTTTTTAACCAATCTTGTGCATCCAATAAGTGATTTTGTGTTATTGGTTGAACATTTAGGTCATTTTCGGTTTCCCCAGGCTTATTCTTATCCAATTAGGGTTTTAAACAAATCTAGTGCATCCAATAAGTGATTTTGTGTCATTGGTTGAACATTTAAGTTATTTTCGTCCTCTATAGGCTTATTCTATTCCAATTAGGGTTTTTAACCAATCGTGTGCATTCAATAAGTGATTTTGTGTCATTGATTGAACATTTAGGTCATTTTCGTCTTTCCTTGGCTTATTCTAATCCTATTACGGTATTTAACCAATCTTGTGCATCCAACAAGTGATATTGTGTCATTGATTAAACATTAAGGTGTTTTCGGTTTCCCTAGGCTTATTCTAATCCAATTAGGGTTTTTTTACCAATCTTGTGCATCCAATAAGTAAATTTGTTTCATTGGTTGAACATTTAGGTCATTTTCGTCTTCCCTAGGCATATTCTAATCCAATTAAGGTTTTTAATCAATCTTGTGCATCCAATAAGTGATTTTGTGTCATTGGTTAAACATTTAGAACATTTCCGTCCTCCCTAGGCTTATTTTAATCCACTTAGGGTTTTTAACCAATCTTGTGCTTCCAATAAGTGATTTTGTGTCATTGATTGAACATTTAGGTCATATTCGTCCTCCCTAGGCTTATTCTATTCCAATTAGGGATTTTAACACATCTTGTTCATTCAATAAGTGATTTTGTATCATTTGTTGAACATTTAGGTCATTTTCGGTTTCCCAAGGATTATTAAATTCCAATTTGGGTTTTTAACCAATCTTGTGCAACCAATAAATGATTTTGTGTTATTGGTTGAACATTTAGGTCATTTTCGTCCTCCCTAGGCTTATTCTAATCCACTTAGGGTTTTTAACCAATCTTGTGCATCCAATAACTGATTTTGTGTCATTGGTTGAACATTTAAGTCATTTTCGTCCTCCATAGGCTTATTTTATTCCAATTAGAGTTTTTAACCAATCTTGTGCATTCAATAAGTGATTTTGTGTCATTGGTTGAACATTTAGGTCATTTTCGGTTTCCCCAGACTTATTCTAATCCGATTAGGGTTTTTAACCCACCTTGTGCATCCAATAAGTGAGTTTGTGTCATTGGTTGAACATTTAGGTCATTTTCGTCCTCCCTAGGCTTATTCTATTCCAAATAGGGTTTTTAACCAATCTGGTTCATTCAATAAGTGATTTTGTGTCATTGGTTGAACATTTAGGTCATTTTCGGTTTCCCCAAGATTATTATATTCCAATTAGAGTTTTTAACCAATCTTGTGCATTCAATAAGTGATTTTGTGTCATTGGTCGAACATTTAGGTCATTTTCGGTTTCCCCAGACTT
Organism: Cicer chorassanicum; assembly: GCA_037974735.1. Lineage (NCBI taxonomy): Eukaryota > Viridiplantae > Streptophyta > Magnoliopsida > Fabales > Fabaceae > Cicer > Cicer chorassanicum. Next base: position 38,606,867 of record JBBPBP010000004.1, on the reverse strand, counting down.
ATTCTAATCCGATTAGGGTTTTTAAGCAATCTTGTGCATTTAATAAGTGATTTTGTGTCATTGGTTGAACATTTAGGTCATTTTCGTCCTCCCTAGGCTTATTCAATTCCAATTAGAGTTTTTAACCAATCTTGTGCATTCAGTAAGTGATTTTGTGTCATTGGTTGAACATTTAGGTCATTTTCAGTTTCCCCAGACTTATTCTAATCCAATTAGGGTTTTTAACCAATCTTGTGCATCCAATAAGTGATTTTGTGTCATTGGGTGAACATTTAGGTCATTTTCGTCCTGCCAAGGCTTATTATAATTCAATTAGGGTTTTAAACCAATCTTGTGCATCCAATAAGTTATTTTATGTCATTGGTTCAACATTTAGGTCATTTTCGGTTTCCCCAAGCTTATTCTAATCCAATTAGGGTTTTTAACCAATCTTGTGCATCCAATAAGTGATTTTGTGTCATTGGTTGAACATTTAGGTCATTTTCGTCCTCCGTAGGCTTATTCTATTCCAATTTGAGTTTTTAACCAATCTTGTACATTCAATAAGTGATTTTGTGTCATTGGTTGAACATGTAGGTCATTTTCGATTTTCCCAAACTTATTCTAATCCAATTAGGGTTTTTAACCAATCTTGTGCATCCAATAAGTGATTTTGTGTCATTGGTTGAACATGTAGGTCATTTTCGGTTTTCCTAAACTTATTCTAATCCAATTAGGGTTTTTAACCAATCTTGTGCATCCAATAAGTGATTTTGTGTCATTGGTTGAACATTTAGGTCATTTTCGTCCTCCCAAGGCTTATTCTAATCCAATTAGGGTTTTTTTACCAATCTTGTGCATCCAATAAGTAAATTTGTTTCATGGGTTGAACATTTAGGTCATTTTCGTCCTCTCTAGGCATATTCTAATCCAATTAAGGTTTTTAATCAATCTTGTGCATCCAATAAGTGATTTTTTGTCATTGGTTGAACATTTAGAACATTTTCGTCCTCCCTAGGCATATTCTAATCCACTTAGGGTTTTTAACCAATCTTGTGCATCCAATAAGTGATTTTGTGTCATTAGTTGAACATTTAGGTCATTTTCGTCCTCCCTAGGCTTATTGAATTCCAATTAGGGTTTTTAACCAATCTTGTTCATTCAATAAGTGATTTTTTGTCATTGGCTGAGCATTTAGCTCATTTTCGGTTTCCCCAGGCTTATTATATTCCAATTAGGGTTTTTAACCAATCTTGTGCAACCAGTAAGTGATTTTGTGTCATTGGTTGAACATTTAAGTCATTTTCGTCCTCCATAGGCTTTTTCTATTCCAATTAGAGTTTTTAACCAATCTTGTGCATTCAATAAGTGATATTGTGTCATTGGTTGAACATTTAGGTCATTTTCGGTTTCCCCAGACTTATTCTAATCCGATTAGGGTTTTTAACCAATCTTGTGCATCCAATAAGTGAGTTTGTGTCATTGGTTGAACATTTAGGTTATTTTCGTCCTCCTTAGGCTTATTCTATTCCAATTAGGGTTTTTAACCAATCTGGTTCATTCAATAAGTGATTTTGTGTCATTGGTTGAACATTTAGGTCATTTTCGGTTTCCCCAGGATTATTATATTCCAATTAGAGTTTTTAACCAATCTTGTGCATTCAATAAGTGATTTTGTGTCATTGATTGAACATTTAGGTCATTTTCGGTTTCCCCAGACTTATTCTAATCCGATTAGAGTTTTTAACCAATCTTGTGCATCCAATAAGTGATTTTGTGTCATTGGTTGAACATTTAGGTCATTTTCGTCCTCCCTAGGCTTATTCAATTCCAATTAGAGTTTTTAACCAATCTTGTGCATTCAATAAGTGATTTTGTGTCATTGGTTGAACATTTAGGACATTTTCAGTTTCCCCAGACTTATTCTAATCCAATTAGGGTTTTTAACCAATCTTGTGCATCAAATAAGTGATTTTGTGTCATTGGTTGAATATTTAGGTCATTTTCGTCCTCCCAAGGCTTATTATAATTCAATTAGGGTTTTAAACCAATCTTGTGCATCCAATAAGTTATTTTATGCCATTGGTTCAACATTTAGGTCATTTTCGTCCTCCCTTGGCATATTCTAATCCAATTAAGGTTTTTAATCAATCTTGTGCATCCAATAAATGATTTTCTGTCATTAGTTGAACATTTAGGTCATTTTCGTCCTCCCTAGGCTTATTGAATTCCAATTAGGGTTTTTAACCGATCTTGTTCATTCAATAAGTGTTTTTTTGTCATTGGTTGAGCATTTAGCTCATTTTCGGTTTCCCCAAGCTTATTATATTCCAATTAGGGTTTTTAACCAATCTTGTGCAACCAGTAAGTGATTTTGTGTTATTGGTTGAACATTTAGGTCATTTTCGTCCTCCCAAGGCTTATTATAATTCAATTAGGGTTTTAAACCAATCTTTTGCATCCAATAAGTGATTTTGTGTCATTGGTTGAACATTTAGGTCATTTTCGGTTTCCCCAAGCTTATTCTAATCCAATTAGGGTTTTTAACCAATCTTGTGCATCCAATAAGTGATTTTAAGTCATTGGTTGAACATTTAGGTCATTTTCGTCCTCCGTAGGCTTATTCTATTCCAATTAGAGTTTTTAACCAATCTTGTTATTCAATAAGTCATTTTGTGTCATTGCTTGAACATTTAGGTCATTTTTGGTTTTCCCAGACTTATTGTATTCCAATTAGGGTTTTTAACCAATCTTGTGCAACCAATAAGTGATTTTGTGTTATTGGTTGAACATTTAGGTCATTTTCGTCCTCCCTAGGCTTATTCTAATCCACTTAGGGTTTTTAACCAATCTTGTGCATCCAATAAGTGATTTTGTGTCATTGGTTGAACATTTAAGTCATTTTCGTCCTCTATAGGCTTATTCTATTCCAATTAGGGTTTTTAACCAATCGTGTGCATTCAATAAGTGATTTTGTGTCATTGGTTGAACATTTAGGTCATTTTCGTCTTCCCTTGGCTTATTCTAATCCTATTACAGTATTTAACCATTCTTGTGCATCCAACAAGTGATTTTGTGTCATTGGTTAAACATTTAGATGTTTTTCGGGTTCCCTAGGCTTATTCTAATCCAATTAGGGTTTTTTTACCAATCTTGTGCATCCAATAAGTAAATTTGTTTCATTGGTTGAACATTTAGGTCAATTTGGTCCTCCCTAGGCATATTCTAATACAATTAAGGTTTTTAATCAATCTTGTGCATCCAATAAGTTATTTTATGTCATTGGTTCAACATTTAGGTCATTTTCGGTTTCCCCAAGCTTATTCTAATCCAATTAGGGTTTTTAACCAATCTTGTGCATCCAATAAGTGATTTTGTGTCATTGGTTGAACATTTAGGTCATTTTCGTCCTCCGTAGGCTTATTCTATTCCAATTAGAGTTTTTAACCAATCTTGTGCATTAAATAAGTGATTTTGTGTCATTGGTTGAAAATGTAGGTCATTTTCGGTTTTCCCAAACTTATTCTAATCCAATTAGGGTTTTTAACCAATCTTGTGCAACCAATAAGTGATTTTGTGTTATTGGTTGAACAATTAGGTCATTTTCGTCCTCCTAAGGCTTATTCTAATCCAATTAGGGTTTTTTTACCAATTTTGTGCATCCAATAAGTAAATTTGTTTCATGGGTTGAACATTTAGGTCATTTTCGTCCTCCCTAGGCATATTCTAATCCAATTAAGGTTTTTAATCAATCTTGTGCATCCAATAAATGATTTTCTGTCATTAGTTGAACATTTAGGTCATTTTCGTCCTCCCTAGGCTTATTGAATTCCAATTAGGGTTTTTAACCGATCTTGTTCATTCAATAAGTGATTTTTTGTCATTGGTTGAGCATTTAGCTCATTTTCGGTTTCCCCAGGCTTATTATATTCCAATTAGGGTTTTTAACCAATCTTGTGCATTAAATAAGTGATTTTGTGTCATTGGTTGAAAATGTAGGTCATTTTCGGTTTTCCCAAACTTATTCTAATCCAATTAGGGTTTTTAACCAATCTTGTGCAACCAATAAGTGATTTTGTGTTATTGGTTGAACAATTAGGTCATTTTCGTCCTCCTAAGGCTTATTCTAATCCAATTAGGGTTTTTTTACCAATTTTGTGCATCCAATAAGTAAATTTGTTTCATGGGTTGAACATTTAGGTCATTTTCGTCCTCCCTAGGCATATTCTAATCCAATTAAGGTTTTTAATCAATCTTGTGCATCCAATAAATGATTTTCTGTCATTAGTTGAACATTTAGGTCATTTTCGTCCTCCCTAGGCTTATTGAATTCCAATTAGGGTTTTTAACCGATCTTGTTCATTCAATAAGTGATTTTTTGTCATTGGTTGAGCATTTAGCTCATTTTCGGTTTCCCCAGGCTTATTATATTCCAATTAGGGTTTTTAACCAATCTTGTGCAACCAGTAAGTGATTTTGTGTTATTGGTTGAACATTTAGGTCATTTTCGTCCTCCCAAGGCTTATTATAATTCAATTAGGGTTTTAAACCAATCTTTTGCATCCAATAAGTGATTTTGTGTCATTGGTTGAACATTTAGGTCATTTTCGGTTTCCCCAAGCTTATTCTAATCCAATTAGGGTTTTTAACCAATCTTGTGCATCCAATAAGTGATTTTGTGTCATTGGTTGAACATTTAGGTCATTTTCGTCCTCCGTAGGCTTATTCTATTCCAATTTGAGTTTTTAACCAATCTTGTTATTCAATAAGTGATTTTGTGTCATTGGTTGAACATTTAGGTCATTTTTGGTTTTCCCAGACTTATTATATTCCAATTAGGGTTTTTAACCAATCTTGTGCAACTAATAAGTGATTTTGTGTTATTGGTTGAACATTTAGGTCATTTTCGTCCTCCCTAGGCTTATTCTAATCCACTTAGGGTTTTTAACCAATCTTGTGCATCCAATAAGTGATTTTGTGTCATTGGTTGAACATTTAAGTCATTTTCGTCCTCTATAGGCTTATTCTATTCCAATTAGGGTTTTTAACCAATCGTGTGCATTCAATAAGTGATTTTGTGTCATTGGTTGAACATTTAGGTCATTTTCGTCTTCCCTTGGCTTATTCTAATCCTATTACAGTATTTAACCAATCTTGTGCATCCAACAAGTGATTTTGTGTCATTGGTTAAACATTTAGGTGTTTTTCGGTTTCCCTAGGCTTATTCTAATCCAATTAGGGTTTTTTTTACCAATCTTGTGCATCCAATAAGTAAATTTGTTTCATTGGTTGAAAATTTAGGTCAATTTGGTCCTCCCTAGGCATATTCTAATCCCATTAAGGTTTTTAATCAATCTTGTGCATCCAATAAGTGATTTTGTGTCATTGGTTGAACATTTACAACATTTTCGTCCTCCCTAGGCTTATTCTAATCCACTTAGGGTTTTGAACCAATCTTGTGCATCCAATAAGTGATTTTGTGTCATTGGTTGTACATTTAGGTCATTTTCGTCCTCCAAAGGCTTATTCTATTCCAATTAGGGTTTTTAACCAATCTTGTTCATTCAATAAGTGATTTTTTGTCATTGGTTGAGCATTTAGCTCATTTTTGGTTTCCCCAGGCTTATTATATTCCAATTAGGGTTTTTAACCTATCTTGTGCAACCAGTAAGTGATTTTGTGTTATTGGTTGAACATTTAGGTCATTTTTGTCCTCCCAAGGCTTATTATAATTCAATTAGGGTTTTAAACCAATCTTTTGCATCCAATAAGTGATTTTGTGTCATTGGTTGAACATTTAGGTCATTTTCGGTTTCCCCAAGCTTATTCTAATCCAATTAGGGTTTTTAACCAATCTTGTGCATCCAATAAGTGATTTTGTGTCATTGGTTGAACATTTAGGTCATTTTCGTCCTCCGTAGGCTTATTCTATTCCAATTAGAGTTTTTAACCAATCTTGTTTTTCAATAAGTGATTTTGTGTCACTGGTTGAACATTTAGGTCATTTTTTGTTTTCCCAGACTTATTATATTCCAATTAGGGTTTTTAACCAATCTTGTGCAACCAATAAGTGATTTTGTGTTATTGGTTGAACATTTAGGTCATTTTCGTCCTCCCTAGGCTTATTCTAATCCAATTAGGGTTTTTAACCAATCTTGTGCATCCAATAAGTGATTTTGTGTCATTGGTTGAACATTTAAGTCATTTTCGTCCTCTATAGGCTTATTATATTCCAATTAGGGTTTTTAACCAATCGTGTGCATTCAATAAGTGATTTTGTGTCATTGGTTGAACATTTAGGTCATTTTCGTCTTCCCTTGGCTTATTCTAATCCTATTACAGTATTTAACCAATCTTGTGCATCCAACAAGTGATTTTGTGTCATTGGTTAAACATTTAGGTGTTTTTCGGTTTCCCTAGGCTTATTCTAATCCAATTAGGGTTTTTTTACCAATCTTGTGCATCCAATAAGTAAATTTGTTTCATTGGTTGAACATTTAGGTCAATTTGATCCTCCCTAGGCATATTCTAATCCAATTAAGGTTTTTAATCAATCTTGTGCATCCAATAAGTGATTTTGTGTCATTGGTTGAACATTTACAACATTTTCGTCCTCCCTAGGCTTATTCTAATCCACTTAGGGTTTTTAACCAATCTTGTGCATCCAATAAGTGATTTTGTGTCATTGGTTGTACATTTAGGTCATTTTCGTCCTCCAGAGGCTTATTCTATTCCAATTAGGGTTTTTAACCAATCTTGTTCATTCAATAAGTGATTTTGTGTCATTGGTTGAACATTTAGGTCATTTTCGGTTTCCCTAGGATTATTATATTCCAATTTGGGTTTTTAACCAATCTTGTGCAACCAATAAGTAATTTTGTGTTATTGGTTAAACATTTAGGTCATTTTCATCCTCCCTAGGCTTCTTCTAATCCACTTAGGGTTTTTAACCAATCTTGTGCATCCAATAACTGATTTTGTGTTATTGGTTGAACATTTAGGTCATTTTCGTCCTCCCTAGGCTTATTCTAATCCACTAAGGGTTTTTAACCAATCTTGTGCATCCAATAAGTGATTTTGTGTCATTGGGTTGACATTTAAGTCATTTTCGTCCTCTATAGGCTTATTCTAATCCACTTAGGGTTTTTAACCAATCTTGTGCATCCAATAAGTGATTTTGTGTCATTGGTTGAACATTTAAGTCATTTTCGTCCTCTATAGGCTTATTCTATTCCAATTAGGGTTTTTAACCAATCGTGTGCATTCAATAAGTGATTTTGTGTCATTGGTTGAACATTTAGGTCATTTTCGTCTTCCCTTGGCTTATTCTAATCCTATTATAGTATTTAACCAATCTTGTGCATCCAACAAGTGATTTTGTGTCATTGGTTAAACATTTAGATGTTTTTCGGGTTCCCTAGGCTTATTCTAATCCAATTAGGGTTTTTTTACCAATCTTGTGCATCCAATAAGTAAATTTGTTTCATTGGTTGAACATTTAGGTCAATTTGGTCCTCCCTAGGCATATTCTAATACAATTAAGGTTTTTAATCAATCTTGTGCATCCAATAAGTGATTTTGTGTCATTGGTTGAACATTTACAACATTTTCGTCCTCCCTAGGCTTATTCTAATCCACTTAGGGTTTTTAACCAATCTTGTGCATCCAATAAGTGATTTTGTGTCATTGGTTGTACATTTAGGTCATTTTCGTCCTCCAGAGGCTTATTCTATTCCAATTAGGGTTTTTAACCAATCTTGTTCATTCAATAAGTGATTTTGTGTCATTGGTTGAACATTTAGGTCATTTTCGGTTTCCCTAAGATTATTATATTCCAATTTGGGTTTTTAACCAATCTTGTGCAACCAATAAGTAATTTTGTGTTATTGGTTAAACATTTAGGTCATTTTCATCCTCCCTAGGCTTCTTCTAATCCACTTAGGGTTTTTAACCAATCTTGTGCAACCAATAAGTGATTTTGTGTTATTGGTTGAACATTTAGGTCATTTTCGTCCTCCCTAGGCTTATTCTAATCCACTTAGGGTTTTTAACCAATCTTGTGCATCCAATAAGTGATTTTGTGTCATTGGTTGAACATTTAAGTCATTTTCGTCCTCTATAGGCTTATTCTATTCCAATTAGGGTTTTTAACCAATCGTGTGCATTCAATAAGTGATTTTGTGTCATTGGTTGAACATTTAGGTCATTTTCGTCTTCCCTTGGCTTATTCTAATCCTATTACAGTATTTAACCATTCTTGTGCATCCAACAAGTGATTTTGTGTCATTGGTTAAACATTTAGATGTTTTTCGGGTTCCCTAGGCTTATTCTAATCCAATTAGGGTTTTTTTACCAATCTTGTGCATCCAATAAGTAAATTTGTTTCATTGGTTGAACATTTAGGTCAA
>JBBPBP010000004.1:38535959-38589752 GCA_037974735.1 Cicer chorassanicum | reverse complement strand
TAATCCAATTAAGGTTTTTAATCAATCTTGTGCATCCAATAAATGATTTTCTGTCATTAGTTGAACATTTAGGTCATTTTCGTCCTCCCTAGGCTTATTGAATTCCAATTAGGGTTTTTAACCGATCTTGTTCATTCAATAAGTGATTTTTTGTCATTGGTTGAGCATTTAGCTCATTTTCGGTTTCCCCAGGCTTATTATATTCCAATTAGGGTTTTTAACCAATCTTGTGCAACCAGTAAGTGATTTTGTGTTATTGGTTGAACATTTAGGTCATTTTCGTCCTCCCAAGGCTTATTATAATTCAATTAGGGTTTTAAACCAATCTTTTGCATCCAATAAGTGATTTTGTGTCATTGGTTGAACATTTAGGTCATTTTCGGTTTCCCCAAGCTTATGCTAATCCAATTAGGGTTTTTAACCAATCTTGTGCATCCAATAAGTGATTTTGTGTCATTGGATGAACATTTAGGTCATTTTCGTCCTCCGTAGGCTTATTCTATTCCAATTAGAGTTTTTAACCAATCTTGTTATTCAATAAGTCATTTTGTGTCATTGCTTGAACATTTAGGTCATTTTTGGTTTTCCCAGACTTATTGTATTCCAATTAGGGTTTTTAACCAATCTTGTGCAACCAATAAGTGATTTTGTGTTATTGGTTGAACATTTAGGTCATTTTCGTCCTCCCTAGGCTTATTCTAATCCACTTAGGGTTTTTAACCAATCTTGTGCATCCAATAAGTGATTTTGTGTCATTGGTTGAACATTTAGGTCATTTTCGTCCTCCCTAGGCTTATTCAATTCCAATTAGAGTTTTTAACCAATCTTGTGCATTCAGTAAGTGATTTTGTGTCATTGGTTGAACATTTAGGTCATTTTCAGTTTCCCCAGACTTATTCTAATCCAATTAGGGTTTTTAACCAATCTTGTGCATCCAATAAGTGATTTTATGTCATTGGGTGAACATTTAGGTCATTTTCGTCTTGCCAAGGCTTATTATAATTCAATTAGGGTTTTAAACCAATCTTGTGCATCCAATAAGTTATTTTATGTCATTGGTTCAACATTTAGGTCATTTTCGGTTTCCCCAAGCTTATTCTAATCCAATTAGGGTTTTTAACCAATCTTGTGCATCCAATAAGTGATTTTGTGTCATTGGTTGAACATTTAGGTCATTTTCGTCCTCCGTAGGCTTATTCTATTCCAATTTGAGTTTTTAACCAATCTTGTACATTCAATAAGTGATTTTGTGTCATTGGTTGAACATGTAGGTCATTTTCGGTTTTCCCAAACTTATTCTAATCCAATTAGGGTTTTTAACCAATCTTGTGCATCCAATAAGTGATTTTGTGTTATTGGTTGAACATTTAGGTCATTTTCGTCCTCCCAAGGCTTATTCTAATCCAATTAGGGTTTTTTTACCAATCTTGTGCATCCAATAAGTAAATTTGTTTCATGGGTTGAACATTTAGGTCATTTTCGTCCTCTCTAGGCATATTCTAATCCAATTAAGGTTTTTAATCAATCTTGTGCATCCAATAAGTGATTTTTTGTCATTGGTTGAACATTTAGAACATTTTCGTCCTCCCTAGGCATATTCTAATCCACTTAGGGTTTTTAACCAATCTTGTGCATCCAATAAGTGATTTTGTGTCATTAGTTGAACATTTAGGTCATTTTCGTCCTCCCTAGGCTTATTGAATTCCAATTATGGTTTTTAACCAATCTTGTTCATTCAATAAGTGATTTTTTGTCATTGGCTGAGCATTTAGCTCATTTTCGGTTTCCCCAGGCTTATTATATTCCAATTAGGGTTTTTAACCAATCTTGTGCAACCAGTAAGTGATTTTGTGTTATTGGTTGAACATTTAGGTCATTTTCGTCCTCCCAAGGCTTATTCTAATCCAATTAGGGTTTTTTTTACCAATCTTGTGCATCCAGTAAGTAAATTTGTTTCATGGGTTGAACATTTAGGTCATTTTCGTCCTCCCTAGGCATATTCTAATCCAATTAAGGTTTTTAATCAATCTTGGGCATCCAATAAGTGATTTTGTGTCATTGGTTGAACATTTAGAACATTTTCGTCCTCCCTAGGCTTATTCTAATCCACTTAGGGTTTTTAACCAATCTTGTGCAACCAATAAGTGATTTTGTGTTATTGGTTGAACATTTAGGTCATTTTCGTCCTCCCTAGGCTTATTCTAATCCACTTAGGGTTTTTAACCAATCTTGTGCATCCAATAACTGATTTTGTGTCATTGGTTGAACATTTAAGTCATTTTCGTCCTCCATAGGCTTATTCTATTCCAATTAGAGTTTTTAACCAATCTTGTGCATTCAATAAGTGATATTGTGTCATGGGTTGAACATTTAGGTCATTTTCGGTTTCCCCAGACTTATTCTAATCCGATTAGGGTTTTTAACCAATCTTGTGCATCCAATAAGTGAGTTTGTGTCATTGGTTGAACATTTAGGTTATTTTAGTCCTCCTTAGGCTTATTCTATTCCAATTAGGGTTTTTAACCAATCTGGTTCATTCAATAAGTGATTTTGTGTCATTGGTTGAACATTTAGGTCATTTTCGGTTTCCCCAGGATTATTATATTCCAATTAGAGTTTTTAACCAATCTTGTGCATTCAATAAGTGATTTTGTGTCATTGATTGAACATTTAGGTCATTTTCGGTTTCCCCAGACTTATTCTAATCCGATTAGAGTTTTTAACCAATCTTGTGCATCCAATAAGTGATTTTGTGTCATTGGTTGAACATTTAGGTCATTTTCGTCCTCCCTAGGCTTATTCAATTCCAATTAGAGTTTTTAACCAATCTTGTGCATTCAATAAGTGATTTTGTGTCATTGGTTGAACATTTAGGACATTTTCAGTTTCCCCAGACTTATTCTAATCCAATTAGGGTTTTTAACCAATCTTGTCCATCAAATAAGTGATTTTGTGTCATTGGTTGAACATTTAGGTCATTTTGGTCCTCCCAAGGCTTATTATAATTCAATTAGGGTTTTAAACCAATCTTGTGCATCCAATAAGTTATTTTATGCCATTGGTTCAACATTTAGGTCATTTTCGTCCTCCCTAGGCATATTCTAATCCAATTAAGGTTTTTAATCAATCTTGTGCATCCAATAAATGATTTTCTGTCATTAGTTGAACATTTAGGTCATTTTCGTCCTCCCTAGGCTTATTGAATTCCAATTAGGGTTTTTAACCAATCTTGTTCATTCAATAAGTGATTTTTTGTCATTGGTTGAGCATTTAGCTCATTTTCGGTTTCCCCAGGCTTATTATATTCCAATTAGGGTTTTTAACCAATCTTGTGCAACCAGTAAGTGATTTTGTGTTATTGGTTGAACATTTAGGTCATTTTCGTCCTCCCAAGGCTTATTATAATTCAATTAGGGTTTTAAACCAATCTTTTGCATCCAATAAGTGATTTTGTGACATTGGTTGAACATTTAGGTCATTTTCGGTTTCCCCAAGCTTATTCTAATCCAATTAGGGTTTTTAACCAATCTTGTGCATCCAATAAGTGATTTTAAGTCATTGGTTGAACATTTAGGTCATTTTCGTCCTCCGTAGGCTTATTCTATTCCAATTAGAGTTTTTAACCAATCTTGTTATTCAATAAGTCATTTTGTGTCATTGCTTGAACATTTAGGTCATTTTTGGTTTTCCCAGACTTATTGTATTCCAATTAGGGTTTTTAACCAATCTTGTGCAACCAATAAGTGATTTTGTGTTATTGGTTGAACATTTAGGTCATTTTCGTCCTCCCTAGGCTTATTCTAATCCACTTAGGGTTTTTAACCAATCTTGTGCATCCAATAAGTGATTTTGTGTCATTGGTTGAACATTTAAGTCATTTTCGTCCTCTATAGGCTTATTCTATTCCAATTAGGGTTTTTAACCAATCGTGTGCATTCAATAAGTGATTTTGTGTCATTGGTTGAACATTTAGGTCATTTTCGTCTTCCCTTGGCTTATTCTAATCCTATTACAGTATTTAACCAATCTTGTGCATCCAACAAGTGATTTTGTGTCATTGGTTAAACATTTAGATGTTTTTCGGGTTCCCTAGGCTTATTCTAATCCAATTAGGGTTTTTTTACCAATCTTGTGCATCCAATAAGTAAATTTGTTTCATTGGTTGAACATTTAGGTCAATTTGGTCCTCCCTAGGCATATTCTAATACAATTAAGGTTTTTAATCAATCTTGTGCATCCAATAAGTGATTTTGTGTCATTGGTTGAACATTTACAACATTTTCGTCCTCCCTAGGCTTATTCTAATCCACTTAGGGTTTTTAACCAATCTTGTGCATCCAATAAGTGATTTTGTGTCATTGGTTGTACATTTAGGTCATTTTCGTCCTCCAGAGGCTTATTCTATTCCAATTAGGGTTTTTAACCAATCTTGTTCATTCAATAAGTGATTTTGTGTCATTGGTTGAACATTTAGGTCATTTTCGGTTTCCCTAAGATTATTATATTCCAATTTGGGTTTTTAACCAATCTAGTGCAACCAATAAGTAATTTTGTGTTATTGGTTAAACATTTAGGTCATTTTCATCCTCCCTAGGCTTCTTCTAATCCACTTAGGGTTTTTAACCAATCTTGTGCATCCAATAACTGATTTTGTGTCATTGGTTGAACATTTAGGTCATTTTTGTCCTCCGTAGGCTTATTCTATTCCAATTAGAGTTTTTAACCAATCTTGTGCATTCAATAAGTGATTTTGTGTCATTGGTTGAACATGTAGGTCATTTTCGGCTTTTCCAAACTTATTCTAATCCAATTAGGGTTTTTAACCAATCTTGTGCATCCAATAAGTGATTTTGTGTTATTGGTTGAACATTTAGGTCATTTTCGTCCTCCCAAGGCTTATTCTAATCCAATTAGGGTTTTTTTACCAATCTTGTGCATCCAATAAGTAAATTTGTTTCATGGGTTGAACATTTAGGTCATTTTCGTCCTCCCTAGGCATATTCTAATCCAATTAAGGTTTTTAATCAATCTTGTGCATCCAATAAGTGATTTTGTGTCATTGGTTGAACATTTAGAACATTTTCGTCCTCCCTAGGCTTATTCTAATCCACTTAGGGTTTTTAACCAATCTTGTGCAACCAATAAGTGATTTTGTGTTATTGGTTGAACATTTAGGTCATTTTCGTCCTCCCTAGGCTTATTCTAATCCACTTAGGGTTTTTAACCAATCTTGTGCATCCAATAACTGATTTTGTGTCATTGGTTGAACATTTAAGTCATTTTCGTCCTCCCTAGGCTTATTCTAATCCAATTAGGGTTTTTTTACCAATCTTGTGCATCCAATAAGTAAATTTGTTTCATTGGTTGAACATTTAGGTCAATTTGGTCCTCCCTAGGCATATTCTAATACAATTAAGGTTTTTAATCAATCTTGTGCATCCAATAAGTGATTTTGTGTCATTGGTTGAACATTTACAACATTTTCGTCCTCCCTAGGCTTATTCTAATCCACTTAGGGTTTTTAACCAATCTTGTGCATCCAATAAGTGATTTTGTGTCATTGGTTGTACATTTAGGTCATTTTCGTCCTCCAGAGGCTTATTCTATTCCAATTAGGGTTTTTAACCAATCTTGTTCATTCAATAAGTGATTTTGTGTCATTGGTTGAACATTTAGGTCATTTTCGGTTTCCCTAGGATTATTATATTCCAATTTGGGTTTTTAACCAATCTTGTGCAACCAATAAGTAATTTTGTGTTATTGGTTAAACATTTAGGTCATTTTCATCCTCCCTAGGCTTCTTCTAATCCACTTAGGGTTTTTAACCAATCTTGTGCATCCAATAACTGATTTTGTGTTATTGGTTGAACATTTAGGTCATTTTCGTCCTCCCTAGGCTTATTCTAATCCACTAAGGGTTTTTAACCAATCTTGTGCATCCAATAAGTGATTTTGTGTCATTGGGTTGACATTTAAGTCATTTTCGTCCTCTATAGGCTTATTCTAATCCACTTAGGGTTTTTAACCAATCTTGTGCATCCAATAAGTGATTTTGTGTCATTGGTTGAACATTTAAGTCATTTTCGTCCTCTATAGGCTTATTCTATTCCAATTAGGGTTTTTAACCAATCGTGTGCATTCAATAAGTGATTTTGTGTCATTGGTTGAACATTTAGGTCATTTTCGTCTTCCCTTGGCTTATTCTAATCCTATTACGGTATTTAACCAATCTTGTGCATCCAACAAGTGATTTTGTGTCATTGGTTAAACATTTAGGTGTTTTTCGGTTTCCCTAGGCTTATTCTAATCCAATTAGGGTTTTTTTACCAATCTTGTGCATCCAATAAGTAAATTTGTTTCATTGGTTGAACATTTAGGTCATTTTGGTCCTCCCAAGGCATATTCTAATCCAATGAAGGTTTTTAATCAATCTTGTACATCCAATAAGTGATTTTGTGTCATTGGTTGAACATTTAGAACATTTTCGTCCTCCCTAGGCTTATTCTAATCCACTTAGGGTTTTTAACCAATCTTGTGCATCCAATAAGTGATTTTGTGTCATTGGTTGAACATTTAGGTCATATTCGTCCTCCCTAGGCTTATTCTATTCCAATTAGGGATTTTAACCAATCTTGTTCATTCAATAAGTGATTTTGTGTCATTGGTTTGACATTTAGGTCATTTTCGGTTTCCCCAGGCTTATTATGTTCCAATTAAGGTTTTTAACCAATCTTGTGCAACTAATAAGTGATTTTGTGTTATTGGTTGAACATTTAGGTCATTTTTGTCCTCCCAAGGCTTATTATAATTCAATTAGCATTTTAAACCAATCTTGTGCATCCAATAAGTTATTTTGTGTCATTGGTTGAACATTTAGGTCATTTTCGGTTTCCCCAAGCTTATTCTAATCCAATTAGGGTTTTTAACCAATCTTGTGCATCCAATAAGTGATTTTGTGTCATTGGTTGAACATTTAGGTCATTTTCGTCCTCTGTAGGCTTATTCTATTCCAATTTGAGTTTTTAACCAATCTTGTTATTCAATAAGTGATTTTGTGTCATTGGTTGAACATTTAGGTCATTTTTGGTTTTCCCAGACTTATTATATTCCAATTAGGGTTTTAACCAATCTTGTGCAACTAATAAGTGATTTTGTGTTATTGGTTGAACATTTAGGTCATTTTCGTCCTCCCTAGGCTTATTCTAATCCACTTAGGGTTTTTAACCAATCTTGTGCATCCAATAAGTGATTTTGTGTCATTGGTTGAACATTTAAGTCATTTTCGTCCTCTATAGGCTTATTCTATTCCAATTAGGGTTTTTAACCAATCGTGTGCATTCAATAAGTGATTTTGTGTCATTGGTTGAACATTTAGGTCATTTTCGTCTTCCCTTGGCTTATTCTAATCCTATTACAGTATTTAACCAATCTTGTGCATCCAACAAGTGATTTTGTGTCATTGGTTAAACATTTACGTGTTTTTCGGTTTCCCTAGGCTTATTCTAATCCAATTAGGGTTTTTTTTACCAATCGTGTGCATCCAATAAGTAAATTTGTTTCATTGGTTGAAAATTTAGGTCAATTTGGTCCTCCCTAGGCATATTCTAATCCCATTAAGGTTTTTAATCAAGCTTGTGCATCCAATAAGTGATTTTGTGTCATTGGTTGAACATTTACAACATTTTCGTCCCCCGTAGGC
This sequence comes from Cicer chorassanicum, assembly GCA_037974735.1. Taxonomy (NCBI): domain Eukaryota; kingdom Viridiplantae; phylum Streptophyta; class Magnoliopsida; order Fabales; family Fabaceae; genus Cicer; species Cicer chorassanicum. The sequence goes on along the minus strand of JBBPBP010000004.1, from coordinate 38,582,053 downwards.
TTATTCTAATCCACTTAGGGTTTTTAACCAATCTTGTGCATCCAATAAGTGATTTTGTGTCATTGGTTGTACATTTAGGTCATTTTCGTCCTCCAAAGGCTTATTCTATTCCAATTAGGGTTTTTAACCAATCTTGTTCATTCAATAAGTGATTTTTTGTCATTGGTTGAGCATTTAGCTCATTTTTGGTTTCCCCAGGCTTATTATATTCCAATTAGGGTTTTTAACCTATCTTGTGCAACCAGTAAGTGATTTTGTGTTATTGGTTGAACATTTAGGTCATTTTTGTCCTCCCAAGGCTTATTATAATTCAATTAGGGTTTTAAACCAATCTTTTGCATCCAATAAGTGATTTTGTGTCATTGGTTGAACATTTAGGTCATTTTCGGTTTCCCCAAGCTTATTCTAATCCAATTAGGGTTTTTAACCAATCTTGTGCATCCAATAAGTGATTTTGTGTCATTGGTTGAACATTTAGGTCATTTTCGTCCTCCGTAGGCTTATTCTATTCCAATTAGAGTTTTTAACCAATCTTGTTATTCAATAAGTCATTTTGTGTCATTGGTTGAACATTTAGGTCATTTTTGGTTTTTCCAGACTTATTATATTCCAATTAGGGTTTTTAACCAATCTTGTGCAACCAATAAGTGATTTTGTGTTATTGGTTGAACATTTAGGTCATTTTCGTCCTCCCTAGGCTTATTCTAATCCACTTAGGGTTTTTAACCAATCTTGTGCATCCAATAAGTGATTTTGTGTCATTGGTTGAACATTTAAGTCATTTTCGTCCTCTATAGGCTTATTCTATTCCAATTAGGGTTTTTAACCAATCGTGTGCATTCAATAAGTGATTTTGTGTCATTGGTTGAACATTTAGGTCATTTTCGTCTTCCCTTGGCTTATTCTAATCCTATTACAGTATTTAACCATTCTTGTGCATCCAACAAGTGATTTTGTGTCATTGGTTAAACATTTAGATGTTTTTCGGGTTCCCTAGGCTTATTCTAATCCAATTAGGGTTTTTTTACCAATCTTGTGCATCCAATAAGTAAATTTGTTTCATTGGTTGAACATTTAGGTCAAATTGGTCCTCCCTAGGCATATTCTAATACAATTAAGGTTTTTAATCAATCTTGTGCATCCAATAAGTTATTTTATGTCATTGGTTCAACATTTAGGTCATTTTCGGTTTCCCCAAGCTTATTCTAATCCAATTAGGGTTTTTAACCAATCTTGTGCATCCAATAAGTGATTTTGTGTCATTGGTTGAACATTTAGGTCATTTTCGTCCTCCGTAGGCTTATTCTATTCCAATTAGAGTTTTTAACCAATCTTGTGCATTAAATAAGTGATTTTGTGTCATTGGTTGAAAATGTAGGTCATTTTCGGTTTTCCCAAACTTATTCTAATCCAATTAGGGTTTTTAACCAATCTTGTGCAACCAATAAGTGATTTTGTGTTATTGGTTGAACAATTAGGTCATTTTCGTCCTCCTAAGGCTTATTCTAATCCAATTAGGGTTTTTTTACCAATTTTGTGCATCCAATAAGTAAATTTGTTTCATGGGTTGAACATTTAGGTCATTTTCGTCCTCCCTAGGCATATTTTAATCCAATTAAGGTTTTTAATCAATCTTGTGCATCCAATAAATGATTTTCTGTCATTAGTTGAACATTTAGGTCATTTTCGTCCTCCCTAGGCTTATTGAATTCCAATTAGGGTTTTTAACCGATCTTGTTCATTCAATAAGTGATTTTTTGTCATTGGTTGAGCATTTAGCTCATTTTCGGTTTCCCCAGGCTTATTATATTCCAATTAGGGTTTTTAACCAATCTTGTGCAACCAGTAAGTGATTTTGTGTTATTGGTTGAACATTTAGGTCATTTTCGTCCTCCCAAGGCTTATTATAATTCAATTAGGGTTTTAAACCAATCTTTTGCATCCAATAAGTGATTTTGTGTCATTGGTTGATCATTTAGGTCATTTTCGGTTTCCCCAAGCTTATTCTAATCCAATTAGGGTTTTTAACCAATCTTGTGCATCCAATAAGTGATTTTAAGTCATTGGTTGAACATTTAGGTCATTTTCGTCCTCCGTAGGCTTATTCTATTCCAATTAGAGTTTTTAACCAATCTTGTTATTCAATAAGTCATTTTGTGTCATTGCTTGAACATTTAGGTCATTTTTGGTTTTCCCAGACTTATTGTATTCCAATTAGGGTTTTTAACCAATCTTGTGCAACCAATAAGTGATTTTGTGTTATTGGTTGAACATTTAGGTCATTTTCGTCCTCCCTAGGCTTATTCTAATCCACTTAGGGTTTTTAACCAATGTTGTGCATCCAATAAGTGATTTTGTGTCATTGGTTGAACATTTAAGTCATTTTCGTCCTCTATAGGCTTATTCTATTCCAATTAGGGTTTTTAACCAATCGTGTGCATTCAATAAGTGATTTTGTGTCATTGGTTGAACATTTAGGTCATTTTCGTCTTCCCTTGGCTTATTCTATTCCAATTAGGGTTTTTAACCAATCTTGTTCATTCAATAAGTGATTTTGTGTCATTGGTTGAACATTTAGGTCATTTTCGGTTTCCCTAAGATTATTATATTCCAATTTGGGTTTTTAACCAATCTAGTGCAACCAATAAGTAATTTTGTGTTATTGGTTAAACATTTAGGTCATTTTCATCCTCCCTAGGCTTCTTCTAATCCACTTAGGGTTTTTAACCAATCTTGTGCATCCAATAACTGATTTTGTGTCATTGGTTGAACATTTAGGTCATTTTTGTCCTCCGTAGGCTTATTCTATTCCAATTAGAGTTTTTAACCAATCTTGTGCATTCAATAAGTGATTTTGTGTCATTGGTTGAACATGTAGGTCATTTTCGGCTTTTCCAAACTTATTCTAATCCAATTAGGGTTTTTAACCAATCTTGTGCATCCAATAAGTGATTTTGTGTTATTGGTTGAACATTTAGGTCATTTTCGTCCTCCCAAGGCTTATTCTAATCCAATTAGGGTTTTTTTACCAATCTTGTGCATCCAATAAGTAAATTTGTTTCATGGGTTGAACATTTAGGTCATTTTCGTCCTCCCTAGGCATATTCTAATCCAATTAAGGTTTTTAATCAATCTTGTACATCCAATAAGTGATTTTGTGTCATTGGTTGAACATTTAGAACATTTTCGTCCTCCCTAGGCATATTCTAATCCACTTAGGGTTTTTAACCAATCTTGTGCATCCAATAAGTGATTTTGTGTCATTAGTTGAACATTTAGGTCATTTTCGTCCTCCCTAGGGTTATTGAATTCCAATTAGGGTTTTTAACCAATCTTGTTCATTCAATAAGTGATTTTTTGTCATTGGCTGAGCATTTAGCTCATTTTCGGTTTCCCCAGGCTTATTATATTCCAATTAGGGTTTTTAACCAATCTTGTGCAACCAGTAAGTGATTTTGTGTTATTGGTTGAACATTTAGGTCATTTTCGTCCTCCCTAGGCTTATTCTAATCCAATTAGGGTTTTTTTACCAATCTTGTGCATCCAATAAGTAAATTTGTTTCATGGGTTGAACATTTAGGTCATTTTCGTCCTCCCTAGGCATATTCTAATCCAATTAAGGTTTTTAATCAATCTTGTGCATCCAATAAGTGATTTTGTGTCATTGGTTGAACATTTAGAACATTTTCGTCCTCCCTAGGCTTATTCTAATCCACTTAGGGTTTTTAACCAATCTTGTGCAACCAATAAGTGATTTTGTGTTATTGGTTGAACATTTAGGTCATTTTCGTCCTCCCTAGGCTTATTCTAATCCACTTAGGGTTTTTAACCAATCTTGTGCATCCAATAACTGATTTTGTGTCATTGGTTGAACATTTAAGTCATTTTCGTCCTCCATAGGCTTATTCTATTCCAATTAGAGTTTTTAACCAATCTTGTGCATTCAATAAGTGATATTGTGTCATTGGTTGAACATTTAGGTCATTTACGGTTTCCCCAGACTTATTCTAATCCTATTAGGGTTTTTAACCAATCTTGTGCATCCAATAAGTGAGTTTGTGTCATTGGTTGAACATTTAGGTTATTTTCGTCCTCCTTAGGCGTATTCTATTCCAATTAGGGTTTTTAACCAATCTGGTTCATTCAATAAGTGATTTTGTGTCATTGGTTGAACATTTAGGTCATTTTCGGTTTCCCCAGGATTATTATATTCCAATTAGAGTTTTTAACCAATCTTGTGCATTCAATAAGTGATTTTGTGTCATTGATTGAACATTTAGGTCATTTTCGGTTTCCCCAGACTTATTCTAATCCGATTAGAGTTTTTAACCAATCTTGTGCATCCAATAAGTGATTTTGTGTCATTGGTTGAACATTTAGGTCATTTTCGTCCTCCCTAGGCTTATTCAATTCCAATTAGAGTTTTTAACCAATCTTGTGCATTCAATAAGTGATTTTGTGTCATTGGTTGAACATTTAGGACATTTTCAGTTTCCCCAGACTTATTCTAATCCAATTAGGGTTTTTAACCAATCTTGTGCATCCAATAAGTGATTTTGTGTCATTGGTTGAACATTTAGGTCATTTTCGTCCTCCCAAGGCTTATTATAATTCAATTAGGGTTTTAAACCAATCTTGTGCATCCAATAAGTTATTTTATGTCATTGGTTCAACATTTAGGTCATTTTTGGTTTTCCCAGACTTATTGTATTCCAATTAGGGTTTTTAACCAATCTTGTGCATCCAATAAGTGATTTTGTGTCATTGGTTGAACATTTAGGTCATTTTCGTCCTCCGTAGGCTTATTCTATTCCAATTAGAGTTTTTAACCAATCTTGTGCATTAAATAAGTGATTTTGTGTCATTGGTTGAAAATGTAGGTCATTTTCGGTTTTCCCAAACTGATTCTAATCCAATTAGGGTTTTTAACCAATCTTGTGCAACCAATAAGTGATTTTGTGTTATTGGTTGAACAATTAGGTCATTTTCGTCCTCCTAAGGCTTATTCTAATCCAATTAGGGTTTTTTTACCAATTTTGTGCATCCAATAAGTAAATTTGTTTCATGGGTTGAACATTTAGGTCATTTTCGTCCTCCCTAGGCATATTCTAATCCAATTAAGGTTTTTAATCAATCTTGTGCATCCAATAAATGATTTTCTGTCATTAGTTGAACATTTAGGTCATTTTCGTCCTCCCTATGCTTATTGAATTCCAATTAGGGTTTTTAACCGATCTTGTTCATTCAATAAGTGATTTTTTGTCATTGGTTGAGCATTTAGCTCATTTTCGGTTTCCCCAGGCTTATTATATTCCAATTAAGATTTTTAACCAATCTTGTGCAACCAGTAAGTGATTTTGTGTTATTGGTTGAACATTTAGGTCATTTTCGTCCTCCCAAGGCTTATTATAATTCAATTAGGGTTTTAAACCAATCTTTTGCATCCAATAAGTGATTTTGTGTCATTGGTTGAACATTTAGGTCATTTTCGGTTTCCCCAAGCTTATTCTAATCCAATTAGGGTTTTTAACCAATCTTGTGCATCCAATAAGTGATTTTGTGTCATTGGTTGAACATTTAGGTCATTTTCGTCCTCCGTAGGCTTATTCTATTCCAATTAGAGTTTTTAACCAATCTTGTTATTCAATAAGTCATTTTGTGTCATTGCTTGAACATTTAGGTCATTTTTGGTTTTCCCAGACTTATTGTATTCCAATTAGGGTTTTTAACCAATCTTGTGCAACCAATAAGTGATTTTGTGTTATTGGTTGAACATTTAGGTCATTTTCGTCCTCCCTAGGCTTATTCTAATCCATTTAGGGTTTTTAACCAATCTTGTGCATCCAATAAGTGATTTTGTGTCATTGGTTGAACATTTAAGTCATTTTCGTCCTCTATAGGCTTATTATATTCCAATTAGGGTTTTTAACCAATCGTGTGCATTCAATAAGTGATTTTGTGTCATTGGTTGAACATTTAGGTCATTTTCGTCTTCCCTTGGCTTATTCTAATCCTATTAACGTATTTAACCAATCTTGTGCATCCAACAAGTGATTTTGTGTCATTGGTTAAACATTTAGATGTTTTTCGGGTTCCCTAGGCTTATTCTAATCCAATTAGGGTTTTTTTACCAATCTTGTGCATCCAATAAGTAAATTTGTTTCATTGGTTGAACATTTAGGTCAATTTGGTCCTTTCTAGGCATATTCTAATACAATTAAGGTTTTTAATCAATCTTGTGCATCCAATAATTGATTTTGTGTCATTGGTTGAACATTTACAACATTTTCGTCCTCCCTAGGCTTATTCTAATCCACTTAGGGTTTTTAACCAATCTTGTGCATCCAATAAGTGATTTTGTGTCATTGGTTGTACATTTAGGTCATTTTCGTCCTCCAGAGGCTTATTCTATTCCAATTAGGGTTTTTAACCAATCTTGTTCATTCAATAAGTGATTTTGTGTCATTGGTTGAACATTTAGGTCATTTTCGGTTTCCCTAGGATTATTATATTCCAATTTGGGTTTTTAACCAATCTTGTGCAACCAATAAGTAATTTTGTGTTATTGGTTAAACATTTAGGTCATTTTCATCCTCCCTAGGCTTCTTCTAATCCACTTAGGGTTTTTAACCAATCTTGTGCATCCAATAACTGATTTTGTGTCATTGGTTGAACATTTAGGTCATTTTCGTCCTCCGTAGGCTTATTCTATTCCAATTAGAGTTTTTAACCAATCTTGTGCATTCAATAAGTGATTTTGTGTAATTGGTTGAACATTTAGGTCATTTTAAGTTTCCCTAAGCTTATTCTAATCCAATTAGGGTTTTTAACCAATCTTGTGCATCCAATAAGTGATTTTGTGTCATTGGTTGAACATTTAGGTCATTTTCGTCCTCCGTAGGCTTATTCTATTCCAATTAGAGTTTTTAACCAATCTTGTTATTCAATAAGTCATTTTGTGTCATTGGTTGAACATTTAGGTCATTTTTGGTTTTTCCAGACTTATTATATTCCAATTAGGGTTTTTAACCAATCTTGTGCAACCAATAAGTGATTTTGTGTTATTGGTTGAACATTTAGGTCATTTTCGTCCTCCCTAGGCTTATTCTAATCCACTTAGGGTTTTTAACCAATCTTGTGCATCCAATAAGTGATTTTGTGTCATTGGTTGAACATTTAAGTCATTTTCGTCCTCTATAGGCTTATTCTATTCCAATTAGGGTTTTTAACCAATCGTGTGCATTTAATAAGTGATTTTGTGTCATTGGTTGAACATTTAGGTCATTTTCGTCTTCCCTTGGCTTATTCTAATCCAATTAGGGTTTTTTTACCAATCTTGTGCATCCAATAAGTAATTTTGTGTCATTGGTTGAACATTTAAGTCATTTTCGTCCTCCATAGGCTTATTCTATTCCAATTAGAGTTTTTAACCAATCTTGTTCATTCAATAAGTGATTTTGTGTCATTGGTTGAACATGTAGGTCATTTTCGGTTTTCCCAGACTTATTCTAATCCAATTAAAGTTTTTTAATCAATCTTGTGCATCCAATAAGTGATTTTGTGTCATTGGTTGAACATTTAGAACATTTTCGTCCTCCCTAGGCTTATTCTAATCCACTTAGGGTTTTTAACCAGTCTAGTGCATCCAATAAGTGATTTTTTGTCATTGGTTGAACATTTAGGTCATTTTCGTCCTCCCTAGGCTTATCGAATTCCAATTAGGGTTTTTAACCAATCTTGTTCATTCAATAAGTGATTTTGTGTCATTGGTTGAGCATTTAGGTCATTTTCGGCTTCCCAAGGCTTATTATATTCCAATTAGGGTTTTTAACCAATCTTGTGCAACCAATAAGTGATTTTGTGTTATTGGTTGAACATTTAGGTCATTTTCGTCCTCCAAAGGCTTATTATAATTCAATTAGGGTTTTAAACCAATCTTTTGCATCCAATAAGTGATTTTGTGTCATTGGTTGAACATTTAGGTCATTTTCGGTTTCCCCGAGCTTATTCTAATCCAATTAGGGTTTTTAACCAATCTTGTGCATCCAATAAGTGATTTTGTGTTATTGGTTGAACATTTAGGTCATTTTCGTCCTCCCAAGGCTTATTCTAATCCAATTAGGGTTTTTAACCAATGTTGTTCATCCAATAAGTGATTTTGTATCATTGGTTGAACATTTAGGTCATTTTCGTCCTCCCTAGGCTTATTTTATTCCACTTAAGTTTTTTAAACAATCTTGCGCATCTAATAAGTGATTTTGTGTCATTGGTTGAACATTTAGGTCATTTTCGTCCTCCCTAGGCTTATTCAAATCCAATTAGGGTTTTTAACCAATCTTGTGCATCCAATAAGTGATTTTGTATTATTGGTTGAACATTTAGGTCATTTTCGGTTTCCCCATGCTTATTCTAATCCAATTAGGGTTTTTACCAAATCTAGTGCATCCAATAAGTGATTTTGTGTCATTGGTTGAACATTTTAGTTATTTTGGTCCTCTATAGGCTTATTCTATTCCAATTAGGGTTTTTAACCAATCGTGTGCATTCAATAAGTGATTTTGTGTCATTGGTTGAACATTTAGGTCATTTTTGTCTTCCCTTGGCTTATTCTAATCCTATTATGGTATTTAACCAATCTTGTGCATCCATCAAGTGATTTTGTGTCATTGGTTAAACATTTAGGTGTTTTTCGGTTTCCCTTGGCTTATTCTAATCCAATTAGGGTTTTTTTTACCAATCTTGTGCATCCAATAAGTAAATTTGTTTCATTGATTGAACATTTAGGTCATTTTCGTCCTCCCTAGGCATATTCTAATCCAATTAAGGTTTTTAATAAATCTTTTGCATCCAATAAGTGATTTTGTGTCATTGGTTGAACATTTAGAACATTTTCGTCCTCCCTAGGCTTATTCTAATCCACTTAGGGTTTTTAACCAGTCTAGTGCATCCAATAAGTGATTTTGTGTCATTGGTTGAACATATAGGTCATTTTCGTCCTCCCTAGGCTTATCGAATTCCAATTAGGGTTTTTAACCAATCTTGTTCATTCAATAAGTGATTTTGTGTCATTGGTTGAGCATTTAGGTCATTTTCGGTTTCCCCAGGCTTATTATATTCCAATTAGGGTTTTTAACCAATCTTGTGCAACCAATAAGTGATTTTGTGTTATTGGTTGAACATTTAGGTCATTTTGTTCCTCCCAAGGCTTATTATAATTCAATTAGGGTTTTAAACCAATCTTTTGCATCCAATAAGTGATTTTGTGTCATTGGTTGAACATCTAGGTCATTTTCGGTTTCCCCGAGCTTATTCTAATCCAATTAGGGTTTTTAACCAATCTTGTGCATCCATTAAGTGATTTTGTGTTATTGGTTGAACATTTAGGTCATTTTCGTCCTCCCAAGGCTTATTATATTTCAATTAGGGTTTTAAACCAATCTTTTGCATCCAATAAGTGATTTTGTGTCATTGGTTGAACATATAGGTCATTTTCGTCCTCCCTAGGCTTATCGAATTCCAATTAGGGTTTTTAACCAATCTTGTTCATTCAATAAGTGATTTTGTGTCATTGGTTGAGCATTTAGGTCATTTTCGGTTTCCCCAGGCTTATTATATTCCAATTAGGGTTTTTAACCAATCTTGTGCAACCAATAAGTGATTTTGTGTTATTGGTTGAACATTTAGGTCATTTTCTTCCTCCCAAGGCTTATTATAATTCAATTAGGGTTTTAAACCAATCTTTTGCATCCAATAAGTGATTTTGTGTCATTGGTTGAACATCTAGGTCATTTTCGGTTTCCCCTAGCTTATTCTAATCCAATTAGGGTTTTTAACCAATCTTGTGCATCCATTAAGTGATTTTGTGTTATTGGTTGAACATTTAGGTCATTTTCGTCCTCCCAAGGCTTATTATATTTCAATTAGGGTTTGAAACCAATCTTTTGCATCCAATAAGTGATTTTGTGTCATTGGTTGAACATTTAGGTCATTTTCGGTTTTCCCAGAATTATTCTAATCAAATTATGGTTTTTAACCAATCTTGTGCATCCAATAAGTGATTTTGTGTTATTGGTTGAACATTTAGGTCATTTTCGTCCTCCCAAGGCTTATTCTAATCCAATTAGGGTTTTTAACCAATGTTGTTCATCCAATAAGTGATTTTGTATCATTGGTTGAACATTTAGGTCATTTTCGTCCTCCCTAGGCTTATTTTATTCCACTTAGGGTTTTTAAACAATCTTGCGCATCTAATAAGTGATTTTGTGTCATTGGTTGAACATTTAGGTCATTTTCGTCCTCCCTAGGCTTATTCAAATCCAATTAGGGTTTTTAACCAATCTTGTGCATCCAATAAGTGATTTTTTATTATTGGTTGAACATTTAGGTCATTTTCGGTTTCCCCATGCTTATTCTAATCCAATTAGGGTTTTTAACAAATCTAGTGCATCCAATAAGTGATTTTGTGTCATTGGTTGAACATTTAAGTTATTTTTGTCCTCTATAGGCTTATTCTATTCCAATTAGGGTTTTTAACCAATTGTGTGCATTCAATAAGTGATTTTGTGTCATTGGTTAAACATTTAGGTCATTTTTGTCTTCCCTTGGCTTATTCTAATCCTATTATGGTATTTAACCAATCTTGTGCATCCAACAAGTGATTTTGTTTCATTGGTTAAACATTTAGGTGTTTTTCGGTTTCCCTTGGCTTATTCTAATCCAATTAGGGTTTTTAAACCAATCTTGTGCATCCAATAAGTAATTTTGTGTCATTGGTTGAACATTTAAGTCATTTTCGTCCTCCATAGGCTTATTCTATTCCAATTAGAGTTTTTAACCAATCTTGTTCATTCAATAAGTGATTTTGTGTCATTGGTTGAACATGTAGGTCATTTTCGGTTTTCCCAGACTTATTCTAATCCAATTAAAGTTTTTTAATCAATCTTGTGCATCCAATAAGTGATTTTGTGTCATTGGTTGAACATTTAGAACATTTTCGTCCTCCCTAGGCTTATTCTAATCCACTTAGGGTTTTTAACCAGTCTAGTGCATCCAATAAGTGATTTTGTGTCAATGGTTGAACATTTAGGTCATTTTCGTCTTCCCTAGGCTTATCGAATTCCAATTAGGGTTTTTAACCAATCTTGTTCATTCAATAAGTGATTTTGTGTCATTGGTTCAGCATTTAGGTCATTTTCGGTTTCCCAAGGCTTATTATATTCCAATTAGGGTTTTTAACCAATCTTGTGCAACCAATAAGTGATTTTGTGTTATTGGTTGAACATTTAGGTCATTTTCGTCCTCCCAAGGCTTATTCTAATCCAATTAGGGTTTTTAACCAATGTTGTTCATCCAATTAGTGATTTTGTATCATTGGTTGAACATTTAGGTCATTTTCGTCCTCCTTAGGCTTATTTTATTCCACTTAGGGTTTTTACACAATCTTGCGCATCTAATAAGTGATTTTGTGTCATTGGTTGAACATTTAGGTCATTTTCGTCCTCCGTAGGCTTATTCAAATCCAATTAGGGTTTTTAACCAATCTTGTGCATCCAATAAGTGATTTTGTATTATTGGTTGAACATTTAGGTCATTTTCGGTTTCCCCATGCTTATTCTAATCCAATTAGGGTTTTTACCAAATCTAGTGCATCCAATAAGTGATTTTGTGTCATTGGTTGAACATTTAAGTTATTTTCGTCCTCTATAGGCTTATTCTATTCCAATTAGGGTTTTTAACCAATCGTGTGCATTCAATAAGTGATTTTGTGTCATTGGTTGAACATTTAGGTCATTTTTGTCTTCCCTTGGCTTATTCTAATCCTATTATGGTATTTAACCAATCTTGTGCATCCAACAAGTGATTTTGTGTCATTGGTTAAACATTTAGGTGTTTTTCGGTTTCCCTTGGCTTATTCTAATCCAATTAGGGTTTTTTTTACCAATCTTGTGCATCCAATAAGTAAATTTGTTTCATTGATTGAACATTTAGGTCATTTTCGTCCTCCCTAGGCATATTCTAATCCAATTAAGGTTTTTAATAAATCTTTTGCATCCAATAAGTGATTTTGTGTCATTGGTTGAACATTTAGAACATTTTCGTCCTCCCTAGGCTTATTCTAATCCACTTAGGGTTTTTAACCAGTCTAGTGCATCCAATAAGTGATTTTGTGTCATTGGTTGAACATTTAGGTCATTTTCGTCCAACCTAGGCTTATTCTATTCCAATTAGGGTTTTTAACCAATCTTGTTCATTCAATAAGTGATTTTGTGTCATTGGTTGAGCATTTAGGTCATTTTCGGTTTCCCCAGGCTTATTATATTCCAATTAGGGTTTTTAACCAATCTTGTGCAACCAATAAGTGATTTTGTGTTATTGGTTGAACATTTAGGTCATTTTCGTCCTCCCAAGGCTTATTATAATTCAATTAGGGTTTTAAACCAATCTTTTGCATCCAATAAGTGATTTTGTGTCATTGGTTGAACATTTAAGTTATTTTCGTCCTCTATTGGTTTATTCTATTCCAATTAGGGTTTTTAACCAATCGTGTGCATTCAATAAGTGATTTTGTGTCATTGGTTGAACATTTAGGTCATTTTTGTCTTCCTTTGGCTTATTCTAATCCTATTATGGTATTTAACCAATCTTGTGCATCCAACAAGTGATTTTGTGTCATTGGTTAAACATTTAGGTGTTTTTCGGTTTCCCTTGGCTTATTCTAATCCAATTAGGGGTTTTTTTACCAATCTTGTGCATCCAATAAGTAAATTTGTTTCATTGATTGAACATTTTGGTCATTTTCGTCCTCCCTAGGCATATTCTAATCCAATTAAGGTTTTTAATCAATCTTGTGCATCCAATAAGTGATTTTGTGTCATTGGTTGAACATTTAGAACATTTTTGTCCTCCCTTGGCTTATTTAATCCACTTAGGGTTTTCACCAATCTTGTGCATCCAATAAGTGATTTTGTGTCATTGGTTGAACATTTAGGTCATTTTCGTCCTCCTTAGGCTTATTCTATTCCAATTAGGGTTTTTAACCAATCTTGTTCATTCAATAAGTGATTTTGTGTCATTGGTTGAACATTTAGGTCATTTTCGGTTTCTCCAGGCTTATTATATTCCAATTAGGGTTTTTAACCAATCTTGTGCAACCAATAAGTGATTTTGTGTTATTGGTTGAACATTTAGGTCATTTTCAACCTCCCTAGGCTTATTCTAATTTACTTAGGGTTTTTAACCAATCTTGTGCATCCAATAAGTGATTTTGTGTCATTGGTTGAACATTTTAGTCATTTTCGTCCTCCATAGGCTTATTCTATTCCAATTAGAGTTTTTAACCAATCTTGTGCGTTCAATAAGTGATTTTGTGTCATAGGTTGAACATTTAGGTCATTTTCGTCCTCCCTAGGCTTATTCTATTCCACTTAGGGTTTTTAAACAATCTTGTGCATCTAATAAGTGATTTTGTGTCATTGGTTGAACATTTAGGTCATTTTCGTCCTCCCTAGGCTTATTCCAATCCAATTAGGGTTTTAACCAATCTTGTGCATCCAATAAGTGATTTTGTGTCATTGGTTGAACATTAAGGTCATTTTCGTCCTCCCAAGGCTTATTCGAATCCAATTAGGGTATTTAACCAATCTTGTGCATCCAATAAGTGATTTTGTGTCATTGGTTGAACATTTAGGTCATTTTCGTCCTCCGTAAGCTTATTTTAATCCTATTAGGGTTTTTAACCAATCTTGTGCATCCAATTAGTGATTTTGTGTCATAGGTTGAATATTTACGTCCTTTTCGTCCTACCAAGGCTTATTCTAATCCAATTAGGTTTTTTAACCAATTTTGTTCATCCAATATGTGATTTTGTGTCATTGGTCGAAAATTTACGTCATTTTCGGTTTCCCCAGGCTTATTCTAATCCAATTAGGGTTTTTAATAAATCTTGTGCATCCAATAAGTCATTTTGTGTCATTGGTTGAACATTTAAGTTATTTTCGTCCTCTGTAGGCTTATTCTATTCCAATTAGGGTTTTTAACCAATCTTGTGCATTCAATAAGTGATTTTGTGTCATTGGTTGAACATTTAGGTCTTTTTCGGTTTCCCTAGGCTTATTCTATTCCAATTAGGGTTTTTAACCAATCTTGTTCATTCAATAAGTGATTTTGTGTCATTGGTTGAACATTTAGGTCATTTTCGGTTTCCCCAGACTTATTCTAATCCAATTAGGGTTTTTAACCAATCTTGTGCAACCAATAACTGATTTTTTGTTATTGGTTGAACATTTAGGTCATTTTCGTCCTCCCAAGGCTTATTCTAATCCAATTAGGGTTTTTAACCAATCTTGTGCATCCAATAAGTGATTTTGTGTCATAGGTTGAACATTTAGGTCATTTTCGTCCTCCCTAGGCTTATTCTATTCCACTTAGGGTTTTTAAACAATCTTGTGCATCTAATAAGTGATTTTGTGTCATTGGTTGAACATTTAGGTCATTTTCGTCCTCCCTAGGCTTATTCTAATCCAATTAGGGTTTTTAACCAATCTTGTGCATCCAATAAGTGATTTTGTGTCATTGGTTGAACATTTAGGTCATTTTCGTCCTCCGTAGGCTTATTCTATTCCAATTAGAGTTTTTAACCAATCTTGTTATTCAATAAGTCATTTTGTGTCATTGCTTGAACATTTAGGTCATTTTTGGTTTTCCCAGACTTATTGTATTCCAATTAGGGTTTTTAACCAATCTTGTGCAACCAATAAGTGATTTTGTGTTATTGGTTGAACATTTAGGTCATTTTCGTCCTCCCTAGGCTTATTCTAATCCACTTAGGGTTTTTAACCAATCTTGTGCATCCAATAAGTGATTTTGTGTCATTGGTTGAACATTTAGGTCATTTTCGTCCTCCCTAGGCTTATCCTAATCCACTTAGGCTTTTTAACCAATCTTGTGCATCCAATAAGTGATTTTGTGTTATTGGTTGAACATTTAGGTCATTTTCGTCCTCCCAAGGCTTATTCTAATCCAATTAGGGTTTTTAACCAATGTTGTTCATCCAATAAGTGATTTTGTATCATTGGTTGAACATTTAGGTCATTTTCGTCCTCCCTAGGCTTATTTTATTCCACTTAGGGTTTTTAAACAATCTTGTGCATCTAATAAGTGATTTTTTGTCTTTGGTTGAACATTTAGGTCATTTTCGCCCTCCCTAGGCTTATTCAAATCCAATTAGGGTTTTTAACCAATCTTGTGCATCCAATAAGTGATTTTGTGTTATTGGTTGAACATTTAGGTCATTTTCGGTTTCCCCATGCTTATTCTAATCCAATTAGGGTTTTTAACAAATCTAGTGCATCCAATAAGTGATTTTGTGTCATTGGTTGAACATTTAAGTTATTTTCGTCCTCTATAGGCTTATTCTATTCCAATTAGGGTTTTTAACCAATCGTGTGCCTTCAATAAGTGATTTTGTGTCAATGGTTGAACATTTAGGCCATTTTTGTCTTCCCTTGGCTTATTCTAATCCTATTATGGTATTTAACCAATCTTGTGCATCCAACAAGTGATTTTGTGTCATTGGTTAAACATTTAGGTGTTTTTCGGTTTCCCTTGGCTTATTCTAATCCAATTAGGGTTTTTTTTACCAATCTTGTGCATCCAATAAGTAAATTTGTTTCATTGATTGAACATTTAGGTCATTTTCGTCCTCCCTAGGCATATTCTAATCCAATTAAGGTTTTTAATAAATCTTTTGCATCCAATAAGTGATTTTGTGTCATTGGTTGAACATTTAGAACATTTTCGTCCTCCCTAGGCTTATTCTAATCCACTTAGGGTTTTTAACCAGTCTAGTGCATCCAATAAGTGATTTTGTGTCATTGGTTGAACATTTAGGTCATTTTCGTCCAACCTAGGCTTATTCTATTCCAATTAGGGTTTTTAACCAATCTTGTTCATTCAATAAGTGATTTTGTGTCATTGGTTGAGCATTTAGGTCATTTTCGGTTTCCCCAGGCTTATTATATTCCAATTAGGGTTTTTAACCAATCTTGTGCAACCAATAAGTGATTTTGTGTTATTGGTTGAACATTTAGGTCATTTTCGTCCTCCCAAGGCTTATTATAATTCAATTAGGGTTTTAAACCAATCTTTTGCATCCAATAAGTGATTTTGTGTCATTGGTTGAACATTTAAGTTATTTTCGTCCTCTATAGGTTTATTCTATTCCAATTAGGGTTTTTAACCAATCGTGTGCATTCAATAAGTGATTTTGTGTCATTGGTTGAACATTTAGGTCATTTTCGTCCTCCCAAGGCTTATTCTAATCCAATTAGGGTTTTTAACCAATGTTGTTCATCCAATAAGTGATTTTGTATCATTGGTTGAACATTTAGGTCATTTTCGTCCTCCCTAGGCTTATTTTATTCCACTTAGGGTTTTTAAACAATCTTGCGCATCTAATAAGTGATTTTGTGTCATTGGTTGAACATTTAGGTCATTTTCGTCCTCCCTAGGCTTATTCAAATCCAATTAGGGTTTTTAACCAATCTTGTGCATCCAATAAGTGATTTTGTATTATTGGTTGAACATTTAGGTCATTTTCGGTTTCCCCATGCTTATTCTAATCCAATTAGGGTTTTTACCAAATCTAGTGCATCCAATAAGTGATTTTGTGTCATTGGTTGAACATTTTAGTTATTTTGGTCCTCTATAGGCTTATTCTATTCCAATTAGGGTTTTTAACCAATCGTGTGCATTCAATAAGTGATTTTGTGTCATTGGTTGAACATTTAGGTCATTTTTGTCTTCCCTTGGCTTATTCTAATCCTATTATGGTATTTAACCAATCTTGTGCATCCATCAAGTGATTTTGTGTCATTGGTTAAACATTTAGGTGTTTTTCGGTTTCCCTTGGCTTATTCTAATCCAATTAGGGTTTTTTTTACCAATCTTGTGCATCCAATAAGTAAATTTGTTTCATTGATTGAACATTTAGGTCATTTTCGTCCTCCCTAGGCATATTCTAATCCAATTAAGGTTTTTAATAAATCTTTTGCATCCAATAAGTGATTTTGTGTCATTGGTTGAACATTTAGAACATTTTCGTCCTCCCTAGGCTTATTCTAATCCACTTAGGGTTTTTAACCAGTCTAGTGCATCCAATAAGTGATTTTGTGTCATTGGTTGAACATTTAGGTCATTTTCGTCCAACCTAGGCTTATTCTATTCCAATTAGGGTTTTTAACCAATCTTGTTCATTCAATAAGTGATTTTGTGTCATTGGTTGAGCATTTAGGTCATTTTCGGTTTCCCAAGGCTTATTATATTCCAATTAGGGTTTTTAACCAATCTTGTGCAACCAATAAGTGAATTTGTGTTATTGGTTGAACATTTAGGTCATTTTCGTCCTCCCAAGGCTTATTATAATTCAATTAGGGTTTTAAACCAATCTTTTGCATCCAATAAGTGATTTTGTGTCATTGGTTGAACATTTAGGTCATTTTCGGTTTCCCCGAGCTTATTCTAATCCAATTAGGTTTTTTAACCAATCTTGTGCATCCATTAAGTGATTTTGTGTTATTGGTTGAACATTTAGGTCATTTTTCGTCCTCCCAAGGCTTATTCTAATCCAATTAGGGTTTTTAACCAATGTTGTTCATCCAATAAGTGATTTTGTATCATTGGTTGAACATTTAGGTCATTTTCGTCCTCCCTAGGCTTATTCAAATCCAATTAGGGTTTTTAACCAATGTTGTTCATCCAATAAGTGATTTTGTATCATTGGTTGAACATTTAGGTCATTTTCGTCCTCCCTAGGCTTATTTTATTCCACTTAGGGTTTTTAAACAATCTTGCGCATCTAATAAGTGATTTTGTGTCATTGGTTGAACATTTAGGTCATTTTCGTCCTCCCTAGGCTTATTCAAATCCAATTAGGGTTTTTAACCAATCTTGTGCATCCAATAAGTGATTTTGTATTATTGGTTGAACATTTAGGTCATTTTCGGTTTCCCCATGCTTATTCTAATCCAATTAGGGTTTTTACCAAATCTAGTGCATCCAATAAGTGATTTTGTGTCATTGGTTGAACATTTTAGTTATTTTGGTCCTCTATAGGCTTATTCTATTCCAATTAGGGTTTTTAACCAATCGTGTGCATTCAATAAGTGATTTTGTGTCATTGGTTGAACATTTAGGTCATTTTTGTCTTCCCTTGGCTTATTCTAATCCTATTATGGTATTTAACCAATCTTGTGCATCCATCAAGTGATTTTGTGTCATTGGTTAAACATTTAGGTGTTTTTCGGTTTCCCTTGGCTTATTCTAATCCAATTAGGGTTTTTTTTACCAATCTTGTGCATCCAATAAGTAAATTTGTTTCATTGATTGAACATTTAGGTCATTTTCGTCCTCCCTAGGCATATTCTAATCCAATTAAGGTTTTTAATAAATCTTTTGCATCCAATAAGTGATTTTGTGTCATTGGTTGAACATTTAGAACATTTTCGTCCTCCCTAGGCTTATTCTAATCCACTTAGGGTTTTTAACCAGTCTAGTGCATCCAATAAGTGATTTTGTGTCATTGGTTGAACATTTAGGTCATTTTCGTCCAACCTAGGCTTATTCTATTCCAATTAGGGTTTTTAACCAATCTTGTTCATTCAATAAGTGATTTTGTGTCATTGGTTGAGCATTTAGGTCATTTTCGGTTTCCCAAGGCTTATTATATTCCAATTAGGGTTTTTAACCAATCTTGTGCAACCAATAAGTGAATTTGTGTTATTGGTTGAACATTTAGGTCATTTTCGTCCTCCCAAGGCTTATTATAATTCAATTAGGGTTTTAAACCAATCTTTTGCATCCAATAAGTGATTTTGTGTCATTGGTTGAACATTTAGGTCATTTTCGGTTTCCCCGAGCTTATTCTAATCCAATTAGGTTTTTTAACCAATCTTGTGCATCCATTAAGTGATTTTGTGTTATTGGTTGAACATTTAGGTCATTTTTCGTCCTCCCAAGGCTTATTCTAATCCAATTAGGGTTTTTAACCAATGTTGTTCATCCAATAAGTGATTTTGTATCATTGGTTGAACATTTAGGTCATTTTCGTCCTCCCTAGGCTTATTCAAATCCAATTAGGGTTTTTAACCAATGTTGTTCATCCAATAAGTGATTTTGTATCATTGGTTGAACATTTAGGTCATTTTCGTCCTCCCTAGGCTTATTTTATTCCACTTAGGGTTTTTAAACAATCTTGCGCATCTAATAAGTGATTTTGTGTCATTGGTTGAACATTTAGGTCATTTTCGTCCTCCCTAGGCTTATTCAAATCCAATTAGGGTTTTTAACCAATCTTGTGCATCCAATAAGTGATTTTGTATTATTCTTTGAACATTTAGGTCATTTTCGGTTTCCCCATGCTTATTCTAATCAATTAGGGTTTTTAACAAATCTAGTGCATCCAATAAGTGATTTTGTGTCATTGGTTGAACATTTAAGTTATTTTCGTCCTCTATAGGTTTATTCTATTCCAATTAGGGTTTTTAACCAATTGTGTGCATTCAATAAGTGATTTTGTGTCATTGGTTGAACATTTAGGTCATTTTCGGTTTTCCCAGACTTATTCTAATCAAATTAGGGTTTTTAACCAATCTTGTGCATCCAATAAGTGATTTTGTGTTATTGGTTGAACATTTAGGTCATTTTCGTCCTCCCAAGGCTTATTCTAATCCAATTAGGGTTTTTAACCAATGTTGTTCATCCAATAAGTGATTTTGTATCATTGGTTAAACATTTAGGTCATTTTCGTCCTCCCTAGGCTTATTTTATTCCACTTAGGGTTTTTAAACAATCTTGCGCATCTAATAAGTGATTTTGTGTCATTGGTTGAACATTTAGGTCATTTTCGTCCTCCCTAGGCTTATTCAAATCCAATTAGGGTTTTTAACCAATCTTGTGCATCCAATAAGTGATTTTGTATTATTCTTTGAACATTTAGGTCATTTTCGGTTTCCCCATGCTTATTCTAATCAATTAGGGTTTTTAACAAATCTAGTGCATCCAATAAGTGATTTTGTGTCATTGGTTGAACATTTAAGTTATTTTCGTCCTCTATAGGTTTATTCTATTCCAATTAGGGTTTTTAACCAATTGTGTGCATTCAATAAGTGATTTTGTGTCATTGGTTGAACATTTAGGTCATTTTTGTCTTCCTTTGGCTTATTCTAATCCTATTATGGTATTTAACCAATCTTGTGCACCCAACAAGTGATTTTGTGTCATTGGTTAAACATTTAGGTGTTTTTCGGTTTCCCTTGGCTTATTCTAATCCAATTAGGGGTTTTTTTTACCAATCTTGTGCATCCAATAAGTAAATTTGTTTCATTGATTGAACATTTAGGTCATTTTCGTCCTCCCTAGGCATATTCTAATCCAATTAAGGTTTTTAATCGATCTTGTGCATCCAATAAGTGATTTTGTGTCATTGGTTGAACATTTAGAACATTTTTCGTCCTCCCTTGGCTTATTTAATCCACTTAGGTTTTTAACCAGTCTAGTGCATCCAATAAGTGATTTTGTGTCATTGGTTGAACATTTAGGTCATTTTCGTCCAACCTAGGCTTATTCTATTCCAATTAGGGTTTTTAACCAATCTTGTTCATTCAATAAGTGATTTTGTGTCATTGGTTGAGCATTTAGGTCATTTTCGGTTTCCCCAGGCTTATTATATTCCAATTAGGGTTTTTAACCAATCTTGTGCAACCAATAAGTGATTTTGTGTTATTGGTTGAACATTTAGGTCATTTTCGTCCTCCCAAGGCTTATTATAATTCAATTAGGGTTTTAAACCAATCTTTTGCATCCAATAAGTGATTTTGTGTCATTGGTTGAACATTTAAGTTATTTTCGTCCTCTATTGGTTTATTCTATTCCAATTAGGGTTTTTAACCAATCGTGTGCATTCAATAAGTGATTTTGTGTCATTGGTTGAACATTTAGGTCATTTTTGTCTTCCTTTGGCTTATTCTAATCCTATTATGGTATTTAACCAATCTTGTGCATCCAACAAGTGATTTTGTGTCATTGGTTAAACATTTAGGTGTTTTTCGGTTTCCCTTGGCTTATTCTAATCCAATTAGGGGTTTTTTTACCAATCTTGTGCATCCAATAAGTAAATTTGTTTCATTGATTGAACATTTTGGTCATTTTCGTCCTCCCTAGGCATATTCTAATCCAATTAAGGTTTTTAATCAATCTTGTGCATCCAATAAGTGATTTTGTGTCATTGGTTGAACATTTAGAACATTTTTGTCCTCCCTTGGCTTATTTAATCCACTTAGGGTTTTCACCAATCTTGTGCATCCAATAAGTGATTTTGTGTCATTGGTTGAACATTTAGGTCATTTTCGTCCTCCCTAGGCTTATTCTATTCCAATTAGGGTTTTTAACCAATCTTGTTCATTCAATAAGTGATTTTGTGTCATTGGTTGAACATTTAGGTCATTTTCGGTTTCCCCAGGCTTATTATATTCCAATTAGGGTTTTTAACCAATCTTGTGCAACCAATAAGTGATTTTGTGTCATAGGTTGAACATTTAGGTCATTTTCGTCCTCCCTAGGCTTATTCTATTCCACTTAGGGTTTTTAAACAATCTTGTGCATCTAATAAGTGATTTTGTGTCATTGGTTGAACATTTAGGTCATTTTCGTCCTCCCTAGGCTTATTCCAATCCAATTAGGGTTTTTAACCAATCTTGTGCATCCAATAAGTGATTTTGTGTCATTGGTTGAACATTAAGGTCATTTTCGTTATCCCTAGGCTTATTCGAATCCAATTAGGGTTTTTAACAAATCTTGTGCATCCCATAAGTGATTTTGTGTCATTGGTTGAACATTTAAGTTATTTTCGTCCTCTATAGGCTTATTCTATTCCAATTAGGGTTTTTAACCAATCTTGTGAATTCAATAACTGATTTTGTGTCATTGGTGGAACATTTAGGTCATTTTCGGTTTCCCCAGGCTTATTCTAATCCAATTAGGATTTTTAACCAATCTTGTACATCCAATTAGTGATTTTGTGTTATTGGTTGAACATTTAGGTCATTTTCATCCTCCCTAGGCTTATTCTAATCCACTTAGGGTTTTAAACAATCTTGTGCATCCAATAACTGACATTGTGTCATTGGTTGAACATTTAGGTCATTTTTGTCCTCCACAGGCTTATTCGAATCGAATTAGCGTTTTTAACCAATCTTGTGGATCCAATAAGTGATTTTGTGTCATTGGTTGAACATTTAGGTCACTTTCGTCTTCCGTAGGCTTATTTTAATCCTATTAGGGTTTTT
The DNA here is from genome assembly GCA_037974735.1 of Cicer chorassanicum. Taxonomy (NCBI): domain Eukaryota; kingdom Viridiplantae; phylum Streptophyta; class Magnoliopsida; order Fabales; family Fabaceae; genus Cicer; species Cicer chorassanicum. Next base: position 38,559,713 of record JBBPBP010000004.1, on the reverse strand, counting down.
AACCAATTTTGTGCATCCAATAAGTGATTTTGTATCATTGGTTGAACATTTAGGTCATTTTCGTCCTCCCTAGGCTTATTTTATTCCACTTAGGGTTTTTAAACAATCTTGTGCATCTAATAAGTGATTTTGTGTCATTGGTTGAACATTTAGGTCATTTTCGTCCTCCCTAGGCTTATTCAAATCCAATTAGGGTTTTTAACCAATCTTGTGCATCCAATAAGTGATTTTGTGTTATTGGTTGAACATTTAGGTCATTTTCGGTTTCCCCATGCTTATTCTAATCCAATTAGGGTTTTTAACAAATCTAGTGCATCCAATAAGTGATTTTGTGTCATTGGTTGAACATTTAAGTTATTTTCGTCCTCTATAGGCTTATTCTATTCCAATTAGGGTTTTTAACCAATCGTGTGCCTTCAATAAGTGATTTTGTGTCAATGGTTGAACATTTAGGCCATTTTTGTCTTCCCTTGGCTTATTCTAATCCTATTATGGTATTTAACCAATCTTGTGCATCCAACAAGTGATTTTGTGTCATTGGTTAAACATTTAGGTGTTTTTCGGTTTCCCTTGGCTTATTCTAATCCAATTAGGGTTTTTTTTACCAATCTTGTGCATCCAATAAGTAAATTTGTTTCATTGATTGAACATTTAGGTCATTTTCGTCCTCCCTAGGCATATTCTAATCCAATTAAGGTTTTTAATAAATCTTTTGCATCCAATAAGTGATTTTGTGTCATTGGTTGAACATTTAGAACATTTTCGTCCTCCCTAGGCTTATTCTAATCCACTTAGGGTTTTTAACCAGTCTAGTGCATCCAATAAGTGATTTTGTGTCATTGGTTGAACATTTAGGTCATTTTCGTCCAACCTAGGCTTATTCTATTCCAATTAGGGTTTTTAACCAATCTTGTTCATTCAATAAGTGATTTTGTGTCATTGGTTGAGCATTTAGGTCATTTTCGGTTTCCCCAGGCTTATTATATTCCAATTAGGGTTTTTAACCAATCTTGTGCAACCAATAAGTGATTTTGTGTTATTGGTTGAACATTTAGGTCATTTTCGTCCTCCCAAGGCTTATTATAATTCAATTAGGGTTTTAAACCAATCTTTTGCATCCAATAAGTGATTTTGTGTCATTGGTTGAACATTTAAGTTATTTTCGTCCTCTATAGGTTTATTCTATTCCAATTAGGGTTTTTAACCAATCGTGTGCATTCAATAAGTGATTTTGTGTCATTGGTTGAACATTTAGGTCATTTTTGTCTTCCTTTGGCTTATTCTAATCCTATTATGGTATTTAACCAATCTTGTGCATCCAACAAGTGATTTTGTGTCATTGGTTAAACATTTAGGTGTTTTTCGGTTTCCCTTGGCTTATTCTAATCCAATTAGGGGTTTTTTTACCAATCTTGTGCATCCAATAAGTAAATTTGTTTCATTGATTGAACATTTTGGTCATTTTCGTCCTCCCTAGGCATATTCTAATCCAATTAAGGTTTTTAATCAATCTTGTGCATCCAATAAGTGATTTTGTGTCATTGGTTGAACATTTAGAACATTTTTGTCCTCCCTTGGCTTATTTAATCCACTTAGGGTTTTCACCAATCTTGTGCATCCAATAAGTGATTTTGTGTCATTGGTTGAACATTTAGGTCATTTTCGTCCTCCTTAGGCTTATTCTATTCCAATTAGGGTTTTTAACCAATCTTGTTCATTCAATAAGTGATTTTGTGTCATTGGTTGAACATTTAGGTCATTTTCGGTTTCTCCAGGCTTATTATATTCCAATTAGGGTTTTTAACCAATCTTGTGCAACCAATAAGTGATTTTGTGTTATTGGTTGAACATTTAGGTCATTTTCAACCTCCCTAGGCTTATTCTAATTTACTTAGGGTTTTTAACCAATCTTGTGCATCCAATAAGTGATTTTGTGTCATTGGTTGAACATTTTAGTCATTTTCGTCCTCCATAGGCTTATTCTATTCCAATTAGAGTTTTTAACCAATCTTGTGCGTTCAATAAGTGATTTTGTGTCATAGGTTGAACATTTAGGTCATTTTCGTCCTCCCTAGGCTTATTCTATTCCACTTAGGGTTTTTAAACAATCTTGTGCATCTAATAAGTGATTTTGTGTCATTGGTTGAACATTTAGGTCATTTTCGTCCTCCCTAGGCTTATTCCAATCCAATTAGGGTTTTAACCAATCTTGTGCATCCAATAAGTGATTTTGTGTCATTGGTTGAACATTAAGGTCATTTTCGTCCTCCCAAGGCTTATTCGAATCCAATTAGGGTATTTAACCAATCTTGTGCATCCAATAAGTGATTTTGTGTCATTGGTTGAACATTTAGGTCATTTTCGTCCTCCGTAAGCTTATTTTAATCCTATTAGGGTTTTTAACCAATCTTGTGCATCCAATTAGTGATTTTGTGTCATAGGTTGAATATTTACGTCCTTTTCGTCCTACCAAGGCTTATTCTAATCCAATTAGGTTTTTTAACCTATTTTGTTCATCCAATATGTGATTTTGTGTCATTGGTCGAAAATTTAGGTCATTTTCGGTTTCCCCAGGCTTATTCTAATCTAATTAGGGTTTTTAATAAATCTTGTGCATCCAATAAGTCATTTTGTGTCATTGGTTGAACATTTAAGTTATTTTCGTCCTCTGTAGGTTTATTCTATTCCAATTAGGGTTTTTAACCAATCTTGTGCATTCAATAAGTGATTTTGATTCATTGGTTGAACATTTAGGTCTTTTTCGGTTTCCCCAGGCTTATTCTAATCCAATTAGGGTTTAGAACCAATCATGTGCATCCAATAAGTGATTTTGTGTGATTGGTGCAACATTTAGGTCATTTTCATCCTCCGTAGGCTTATTCTAATCCACTTAGGGTTTTTAAACAATCTTGTGCATCCAATAAGTGATATTGTTTCATTGGTTGAACATTTAGGTGATATTCGGTTTCCCTAGGCTTATTCGAATCGAATTAGGGTTTTTAACCAATCTTGTGCATCCAATAAGTGATTTTGTGTCATTGGTTGAACATTTAGGTCATTTTCGTCCTCCGTAAGCTTATTTTAATCCTATTAGGGTTTTTAACCAATCTTGTGCATCCAACAAGTGATTTTGAGTCATTGTTTAAACATATAGGTGTTTTTAGGTTTCCCTACGCTTATTCTAATCCAATTAGGGTTTTTTACCAATCTTGTGCATCCAATAAGTAATTTTGTTTCATTGGTTGAACATTTAGGTCATTTTCATCTTCCCTAGGCATATTCTAATCCAATTAGGGTTTTTAATCAATCTTGTGCATCCAATAAGTGATTTTGTGTCATTGGTTGAACATTTAGTCATTTTCGGTTTCGCCAGGCTTATTCTAATCCAATTACGGCTTTTAACAAATCTTGTACATCCAATTAGTGATTTTGTGTTATTGGTTGAACATTTAGGTCATTTTCATCCTCCCTAGGCTTATTCTAATCCACTTAGGGTTTTAAACAATCTTGTGCATCCAATAAGTGACATTGTGTCATTGGTTGAACATTTAGGTCATTTTTGTCCTCCCTAGGCTTATTCGAATCGAATTAGCGTTTTTAACCAATCTTGTGCATCCAATAAGTGATTTTGTGTCATTGGTTGAACATTTAGGTCACTTTCGTCCTCCGTAGGCTTATTTTAATCCTATTAGGGTTTTTAACCAATTTTGTGCATCCAATAAGTGATTTTGTATCATTGGTTGAACATTTAGGTCATTTCCGTCCTCCCTAGGCTTATTTTATTCCACTTAGGGTTTTTAAACAATCTTGTGCATCTAATAACTGATTTTGTGTCATTGGTTGAACATTTAGGTCATTTTCTTCCTCCCTAGGCTTACTCAAATCCAATTAGGGTTTTTAACCAATCTTGTGCATCCAATAAGTGATTTTGTCTCATTGGTTGAACATTTAGGTCATTTTCGTCCTCCCTAGGCTTATTTTATTCCACTTAGGGTTTTTAAACAATCTTGTGCATCTAATAAGTGATTTTGTGTCATTGGTTGAACATTTAGGTCATTTTCGTCCTCCCTAGGCTTATTCAAATCCAATTAGGGTTTTTAACCAATCTTGTGCATCCAATAAGTGATTTTGTGTTATTGGTTGAACATTTAGGTCATTTTCGGTTTCCCCATGCTTATTCTAATCCAATTAGGGTTTTTAACAAATCTAGTGCATCCAATAAGTGATTTTGTGTCATTGGTTGAACATTTAAGTTATTTTCGTCCTCTATAGGCTTATTCTATTCCAATTAGGGTTTTTAACCAATCGTGTGCATTCAATAAGTGATTTTGTGTCATTGGTTGAACATTTAGGTCATTTTTGTCTTCCCTTGAATTATTCTAATCCTATTATGGTATTTAACCAATCTTGTGCATTTAAGAAGTGATTTTGTGTCATCGGTTAAATATTTAGGTGTTTTTTGGTTTGCCTTGGCTTATTCTAATCCAATTAGGGTTTTTTTACCAATCTTGTGCATCCAATAAGTAATTTTGTTTCATTGGTTGAACATTTAGGTCATTTTCATCTTCCCTAGGCATATTCTAATCCAATTAGGGTTTTTAATCAATCTTGTGCATCCAATAAGTGATTTTGTTCCATTGGTTGAACATTTAGTCATTTTCGGTTTCGCCAGGCTTATTCTATTCCAATTAGGGTTCTTAACCAATCTTGTGCATTCAATAAGTGATTTTGTGTCATTGGTGGAACATTTAGGTTATTTTCGGTTTCCCCAGGCTTATTCTAATCCAATTAGGATTTTTAACCAATCTTGTACATCCAATTAGTGATTTTGTGTTATTGGTCGAACATTTAGGTCATTTTCATCCTCCCTAGGCTTATTCTAATCCACTTAGGGTTTTAAACAATCTTGTGCATCCAATAAGTGACATTGTGTTATTGGTTGAACATTTAGGTCATTTTTGTCCTCCCTAGGCTTATTCGAATCGAATTAGCGTTTTTAACCAATCTTGTGCATCCAATAAGTGATTTTGTGTCATTGGTTGAACATTTAGGTCACTTTCGTCCTCCGTAGGCTTATTTTAATCCTATTAGGGTTTTTAACCAATTTTGTGCATCCAATTATGGATTTTGGGTCATTGGTTGAACATTTAGGTGATATTCGGTTTCCCTAGGCTTATTCTAATCCAATTAGGGTTTGTAACCAATCTTGTGCATCCAATAAGTGATTGTGTCATTGGTTGAACTTTTAGGTCATTTTCGTGTTCCCTTGGCTTATTCTAATCCTAGTACGGTTTTTAACCAATCTTGTGCATCCAACAAGTGATTTTGTGTCATTGTTTAAACATTTAGGTGTTTTTCGGTTTCCCTACGCTTATTCTAATCCAATTAGGGTTTTTTACCAATCATGTGCATCCAATAAGTAATTTTGTTTCATTGGTTGATTATTTAGGTCATTTTCGTCTTCCCTAGGCATATTCTAATCCAATTACGGCTTTTAACAAATCTTGTACATCCAATTAGTGATTTTGTGTCATTGGTTGAACATTTAGGTCATTTTCGGTTTCGTTAGGCTTATTCTAATCCAATTAGGGTTTTTAACAAATCTTGTGCATCCAATAAGTGATTTTGTGTCATTGGTTTAACATTTAAGTTATTTTCCTCCTCTATAGGCTTATTCTATTCAATTAGGTTTTTTAACCAATCTTGTGCATTCAATAAGTGATTTTGTGTCATTGGTGGAACATTTAGGTCATTTTCTGTTTCCCCAGGCTTATTCTAATCCAATTAGGGTTTTTAACCAATCTTGTTCATTCAATAAGTGATTTTGTGTCATTGGTTGAACATTTAGGTCATTTTCGGTTTCCCCAGGCTTATTATATTCCAATTAGGGTTTTTAACCAATCTTGTGCAACCAATAAGTGATTTTGTGTTATTGGTTGAACATTTAGGTCATTTTCAACCTCCCTAGGCTTATTCTAATCCACTTAGGGTTTTTAACCAATCTTGTGCATCCAATAAGTGATTTTGTGTCATTGGTTGAACATTTTAGTCATTTTCGTCCTCCATAGGCTTATTCTATTCCAATTAGAGTTTTTAACCAATCTTGTGCATTCAATAAGTGATTTTATGTCATAGGTTAAACATTTAGGTCATTTTCGTCCTCCCTAGGCTTATTCTATTCCACTTAGGGTTTTTAAACAATCTTGTGCATCTAATAAGTGATTTTGTGTCATTGGTTGAACATTTAGGTCATTTTCGTCCTCCCTAGGCTTATTCCAATCCAATTTAAGGTTTTTAACCAATCTTGTGCATCCAATAAGTGATTTTGTGTCATTGGTTGAACATTAAGGTCATTTTCGTCCTCCCTAGGCTTATTCGAATCCAATTAGGGTTTTTAACAAATCTTGTGCATCCAATAAGTGATTTTGTGTCATTGGTTGAACATTTAGGTCATTTTCGTCCTCCGTAAGCTTTTTTTAATCCTATTAGGGTTTTTAACCAATCTTGTGCATCCAATTAGTGATTTTGTGTCATAGGTTGAATATTTACGTCCTTTTCGTCCTACCAAGGCTTATTCTAATCCAATTAGGTTTTTTTAACCAATTTTGTTCATCCAATATGTGATTTTGTGTCATTGGTCGAAAATTTAGGTCATTTTCGGTTTCCCCAGGCTTATTCTAATCCAATTAGGGTTTTTAATAAATCTTGTGCATCCAATAAGTCATTTTGTGTCATTGGTTGAACATTTAAGTTATTTTCGTCCTTTGTAGGCTTATTCTATTCCAATTAGGGTTTTTAACCAATCTTGTGCATTCAATAAGTGATTTTGTGTCATTGGTTGAACATTTAGGTCTTTTTCGGTTTCCCCAGACATATTCTAATCCAATTAGGGTTTTAACAAATCTTTTGTATCCAATAAGTGATTTTGTGTTATTGGTTGAACATTTAGGTCATTTTCGTCCTCCCAAGGCTTATTCTAATCCAATTAGGGTTTTTAACAAATTTTGTTCATCCAATAAGTGATTTTGTGTCATTGGTTGAACATTTAGGTCATTTTCGCTTTCCCCAGGCTTATTCTAATCCAATTAGGGTTTTGAACCAATCTTGTGCATCCAATAAGTGATTTTGTGTCATTGGTTGAACATTTAAGTTATTTTCGTCCTCTATAGGTTTATTCTATTCCAATTAGGGTTTTTAACCAATCGTGTGCATTCAATAAGTGATTTTGTGTCATTGGTTGAACATTTAGGTCATTTTCGTCCTCCCAAGGCTTATTCTAATCCAATTAGGGTTTTTAACCAATGTTGTTCATCCAATAAGTGATTTTGTATCATTGGTTGAACATTTAGGTCATTTTCGTCCTCCCTAGGCTTATTTTATTCCACTTAGGGTTTTTAAACAATCTTGCGCATCTAATAAGTGATTTTGTGTCATTGGTTGAACATTTAGGTCATTTTCGTCCTCCCTAGGCTTATTCAAATCCAATTAGGGTTTTTAACCAATCTTGTGCATCCAATAAGTGATTTTGTATTATTCTTTGAACATTTAGGTCATTTTCGGTTTCCCCATGCTTATTCTAATCAATTAGGGTTTTTAACAAATCTAGTGCATCCAATAAGTGATTTTGTGTCATTGGTTGAACATTTAAGTTATTTTCGTCCTCTATAGGTTTATTCTATTCCAATTAGGGTTTTTAACCAATTGTGTGCATTCAATAAGTGATTTTGTGTCATTGGTTGAACATTTAGGTCATTTTTGTCTTCCTTTGGCTTATTCTAATCCTATTATGGTATTTAACCAATCTTGTGCACCCAACAAGTGATTTTGTGTCATTGGTTAAACATTTAGGTGTTTTTCGGTTTCCCTTGGCTTATTCTAATCCAATTAGGGGTTTTTTTTACCAATCTTGTGCATCCAATAAGTAAATTTGTTTCATTGATTGAACATTTAGGTCATTTTCGTCCTCCCTAGGCATATTCTAATCCAATTAAGGTTTTTAATCGATCTTGTGCATCCAATAAGTGATTTTGTGTCATTGGTTGAACATTTAGAACATTTTTCGTCCTCCCTTGGCTTATTTAATCCACTTAGGTTTTTAACCAGTCTAGTGCATCCAATAAGTGATTTTGTGTCATTGGTTGAACATTTAGGTCATTTTCGTCCAACCTAGGCTTATTCTATTCCAATTAGGGTTTTTAACCAATCTTGTTCATTCAATAAGTGATTTTGTGTCATTGGTTGAGCATTTAGGTCATTTTCGGTTTCCCCAGGCTTATTATATTCCAATTAGGGTTTTTAACCAATCTTGTGCAACCAATAAGTGATTTTGTGTTATTGGTTGAACATTTAGGTCATTTTCGTCCTCCCAAGGCTTATTATAATTCAATTAGGGTTTTAAACCAATCTTTTGCATCCAATAAGTGATTTTGTGTCATTGGTTGAACATTTAAGTTATTTTCGTCCTCTATTGGTTTATTCTATTCCAATTAGGGTTTTTAACCAATCGTGTGCATTCAATAAGTGATTTTGTGTCATTGGTTGAACATTTAGGTCATTTTTGTCTTCCTTTGGCTTATTCTAATCCTATTATGGTATTTAACCAATCTTGTGCATCCAACAAGTGATTTTGTGTCATTGGTTAAACATTTAGGTGTTTTTCGGTTTCCCTTGGCTTATTCTAATCCAATTAGGGGTTTTTTTACCAATCTTGTGCATCCAATAAGTAAATTTGTTTCATTGATTGAACATTTTGGTCATTTTCGTCCTCCCTAGGCATATTCTAATCCAATTAAGGTTTTTAATCAATCTTGTGCATCCAATAAGTGATTTTGTGTCATTGGTTGAACATTTAGAACATTTTTGTCCTCCCTTGGCTTATTTAATCCACTTAGGGTTTTCACCAATCTTGTGCATCCAATAAGTGATTTTGTGTCATTGGTTGAACATTTAGGTCATTTTCGTCCTCCTTAGGCTTATTCTATTCCAATTAGGGTTTTTAACCAATCTTGTTCATTCAATAAGTGATTTTGTGTCATTGGTTGAACATTTAGGTCATTTTCGGTTTCTCCAGGCTTATTATATTCCAATTAGGGTTTTTAACCAATCTTGTGCAACCAATAAGTGATTTTGTGTTATTGGTTGAACATTTAGGTCATTTTCAACCTCCCTAGGCTTATTCTAATTTACTTAGGGTTTTTAACCAATCTTGTGCATCCAATAAGTGATTTTGTGTCATTGGTTGAACATTTTAGTCATTTTCGTCCTCCATAGGCTTATTCTATTCCAATTAGAGTTTTTAACCAATCTTGTGCGTTCAATAAGTGATTTTGTGTCATAGGTTGAACATTTAGGTCATTTTCGTCCTCCCTAGGCTTATTCTATTCCACTTAGGGTTTTTAAACAATCTTGTGCATCTAATAAGTGATTTTGTGTCATTGGTTGAACATTTAGGTCATTTTCGTCCTCCCTAGGCTTATTCCAATCCAATTAGGGTTTTAACCAATCTTGTGCATCCAATAAGTGATTTTGTGTCATTGGTTGAACATTAAGGTCATTTTCGTCCTCCCAAGGCTTATTCGAATCCAATTAGGGTTTTTAACCAATCTTGTGCATCCAATAAGTGATTTTGTGTCATTGGTTGAACATTTAGGTCATTTTCGTCCTCCGTAAGCTTATTTTAATCCTATTAGGGTTTTTAACCAATCTTGTGCATCCAATTAGTGACTTTGTGTCATAGGTTGAATATTTACGTCCTTTTCGTCCTACCAAGGCTTATTCTAATCCAATTAGGTTTTTTAACCAATTTTGTTCATCCAATATGTGATTTTGTGTCATTGGTCGAAAATTTAGGTCATTTTCGGTTTCCCCAGGCTTATTCTAATCTAATTAGGGTTTTTAATAAATCTTGTGCATCCAATAAGTCATTTTGTGTCATTGGTTGAACATTTAAGTTATTTTCGTCCTCTGTAGGCTTATTCTATTCCAATTAGGGTTTTTAACCAATCTTGTGCATTCAATAAGTGATTTTGTGTCATTGGTTGAACATTTAGGTGTTTTTCGGTTTCCCCAGGCTTATTCTAATCCAATTAGGGTTTAGAACCAATCATGTGCATCCAATAAGTGATTTTGTGTGATTGGTGGAACATTTAGGTCATTTTCATCCTCCGTAGGCTTATTCTAATCCACTTAGGGTTTTTAAACAATCTTATGCATCCAATAAGTGATATTGTTTCATTGGTTGAACATTTAGGTGATATTCGGTTTCCCTAGGCTTATTCGAATCGAATTAGGGTTTTTAACCAATCTTGTGCATCCAATAAGTGATTTTGTGTCATTGGTTGAACATTTAGGTCATTTTCGTCCTCCGTAAGCTTATTTTAATCCTATTAGGGTTTTTAACCAATCTTGTGCATCCAACAAGTGATTTTGAGTCATTGTTTAAACATTTAGGTGTTTTTAGGTTTCCCTACGCTTATTCTAATCCAATTAGGGTTTTTTACCAATCTTGTGCATCCAATAAGTAATTTTGTTTCATTGGTTGAACATTTAGGACATTTTCATCTTCCCTAGGCATATTCTAATCCAATTAGGGTTTTTAATCAATCTTGTGCATCCAATTAGTGATTTTGTGTTACTGGTTGAACATTTAGGTCATTTTCATCCTCCCTAGGCTTATTCTAATCCACTTAGGGTTTTAAACAATCTTGTGCATCCAATAAGTGACATTGTGTCATTGGTTGAACATTTAGGTCATTTTTGTCCTCCCTAGGCTTATTCGAATCGAATTAGCGTTTTTAACCAATCTTGTGCATCCAATAAGTGATTTTGTGTCATTGGTTGAACATTTAGGTCACTTTCGTCCTCCGTAGGCTTATTTTAATCCTATTAGGGTTTTTAACCAATTTTGTGCATCCAATAAGTGATTTTGTATCATTGGTTGAACATTTAGGTCATTTCCGTCCTCCCTAGGCTTATTTTATTCCACTTAGGGTTTTTAAACAATCTTGTGCATCTAATAAGTGATTTTGTGTCATTGGTTGAACATTTAGGTCATTTTCTTCCTCCCTAGGCTTACTCAAATCCAATTAGGGTTTTTAACCAATCTTGTGCATCCAATAAGTGATTTTGTCTCATTGGTTGAACATTTAGGTCATTTTCGTCCTCCCTAGGCTTATTTTATTCCACTTAGGGTTTTTAAACAATCTTGTGCATCTAATAAGTGATTTTGTGTCATTGGTTGAACATTTAGGTCATTTTCGTCCTCCCTAGGCTTATTCATATCCAATTAGGGGTTTTAACCAATCTTGTGCATCCAATAAGTGATTTTGTGTTATTGGTTGAACATTTAGGTCATTTTCGGTTTCCCCATGCTTATTCTAATCCAATTAGGGTTTTTAACAAATCTAGTGCATCCAATAAGTGATTTTGTGTCATTGGTTGAACATTTAAGTTATTTTCGTCCTCTATAGGCTTATTCTATTCCAATTAGGGTTTTTAATCAATCGTGTGCATTCAATAAGTGATTTTGTGTCATTGGTTGAACATTTAGGTCATTTTTGTCTTCCCTTGAATTATTCTAATCCTATTATGGTATTTAACCAATCTTGTGCATTTAAGAAGTGATTTTGTGTCATCGGTTAAATATTTAGGTGTTTTTTGGTTTGCCTTGGCTTATTCTAATCCAATTAGGGTTTTTTTTACCAATCTTGTGCATCCAATAAGTAATTTTGTTTCATTGGTTGAACATTTAGGTCATTTTCATCTTCCCTAGGCATATTCTAATCCAATTAGGGTTTTTAATCAATCTTGTGCATCCAATAAGTGATTTTGTTCCATTGGTTGAACATTTAGTCATTTTCGGTTTCGCCAGGCTTATTCTAATCCAATTAGGGTTTTTAACAAATCTTGTGCATCCAATAAGTGATTTTGTGTCATTGGTTGAACATTTAAGTTATTTTCGTCCTCTATAGGCTTATTCTATTCCAATTAGGATTTTTAACCAATCTTGTACATCCAATTAGTGATTTTGTCTTATTGGTTGAACATTTAGGTCATTTTCGTCCTCCCAAGGCTTATTCTAATCCAAATAGGGGTTTTAACAAATTTTGTTCATCCAATAAGTGATTTTGTGTCATTGGTTGAACATTTAGGTCATTTTCGGTTTCCCCAGGCTTATTCTAATCCAATTAGGGTTTTGAACCAATCTTGTGCATCCAATAAGTGATTTTGTGTCATTGGTTGAACATTTAACTTATTTTCATCCTCTATAGGCTTATTCTATTCCAATTAGGGTTTTTAACCAATTTTGTGCATTCAATAGGTGATTTTGTGTGATTGGTGGAACATTTAGGTAATTTTCGGTTTCCCCAGGCTTATTCTTATCCAATTAGGGTTTTGAACCACTCATGTGCATCCAATAAGTGATTTTGTGTGATTGGTGGAACATTTAGGTCATTTTCATCCTCCGTAGGCTTATTCTAATCCACTTAGGGTTTTTAAACAATCTTGTGCATCCAATAAGTGATATTGTTTCATTGGTTGAACATTTAGGTGATATTTGGTTTCCCTAGGCTTATTCGAATCGAATTAGGGTTTTTAACCAATCTTGTGCATCCAATAAGTGATTTTGTGTCATTGGTTGAACATTTAGGTCACTTTCGTGTTCCCTTGGCTTATTCTAATCCTAGTACGGTTTTTAACCAATCTTGTGCATCCAACAAGTGATTTTGTGTCATTGTTTAAACATTTAGGTGTTTTTCGGTTTCCCTACGCTTATTCTAATCCAATTAGGGTTTTTTACCAATCTTGTGCATCCAATAAGTAATTTTGTTTCATTGGTTGAACATTTAGGTCATTTTCATCTTCCCTAACCATATTCTAATCCAATTAGGGTTTTTAATCAATCTTGTGCATCCAATAAGTGATTTTGTGTCATTGGTTGAACATTTAGTCATTTTCGGATTCGCTAGGCTTATTCTAATCCAATTAGGGTTTTTAACAAATCTTGTGCATCCAATAAGTGATTTTGTGTCATTGGTTGAACATTTAAGTTATTTTCGTCCTCTATAGGTTTATTCTATTCCAATTAGGGTTTTTAACCAATCTTGTGCATTCAATAAGTGATTTTGTGTCATTGGTGGAACATTTAGGTCATTTTCGGTTTCCCCAGGCTTATTCTAATCCAATTAGGATTTTTAACCAATCTTGTACATCCAATTAGTGATTTTGTGTTATTGGTCGAACATTTAGGTCATTTTCATCCTCCCTAGGCTTATTCTAATCCACTTAGGGTTTTAAACAATCTTGTGCATCCAATAAGTGACATTGTGTTATTGGTTGAACATTTAGGTCATTTTTGTCCTCCCTAGGCTTATTCGAATCGAATTAGCGTTTTTAACCAATCTTGTGCATCCAATAAGTGATTTTGTGTCATTGGTTGAACATTTAGGTCACTTTCGTCCTCCGTAGGCTTATTTTAATCCTATTAGGGTTTTTAACCAATTTTGTGCATCCAATAAGTGATTTTGTATCATTGGTTGAACATTTAGGTCATTTTCGTCCTCCCTAGGCTTATTTTATTCCACTTAGGGTTTTTAAACAATCTTGTGCATCTAATAAGTGATTTTTTGTCATTGGTTGAACATTTAGGTCATTTTCGTCCTCCCTAGGCTTATTCAAATCCAATTAGGGTTTTTAACCAATCTTGTGCATCCAATAAGTGATTTTGTGTCATTGGTTGAACATTTAGGTCATTTTCGGTTTCCCCATGCTTATTCTAATCCAATTAGGTTTTTTAACAAATCTAGTGCATCCAATAAGTGATTTTGTGTCATTGGTTGAACATTTAAGTTATTTTCGGTTTCCCCAGACTTATTCTAATCCAATTAGGGTTTTTAACCAATCTTGTGAAACCAATAACTGATTTTTTGTTATTGGTTGAACATTTAGGTCATTTTCGTCCTCCCAAGGCTATTTCTAATCCAATTAGGGTTTTTAACCAATCTTGTGCATCCAATAAGTGATTTTGTGTCATAGGTTGAACATTTAGGTCATTTTCGTCCTCCCTAGGCTTATTCTATTCCACTTAGGGTTTTTAAACAATCTTGTGCATCTAATAAGTGATTTTGTGTCATTGGTTGAACATTTAGGTCATTTTCGTCCTCCCTAGGCTTATTCCAATCCAATTTAAGGTTTTTAACCAATCTTGTGCATCCAATAAGTGATTTTGTGTCATTGGTTGAACATTAAGGTCATTGTCGTCCTCCCTAGGCTTATTCGAATCCAATTAAGGTTTTTAACCAATCTTGTGCATCCAATAAGTGATTTTGTGTCATTGGTTGAACATTTAGGTCATTTTCGTCCTCCGTAAGCTTTTTTTAATCCTATTAGGGTTTTTAACCAATCTTGTGCATCCAATTAGTGATTTTGTGTCATAGGTTGAATATTTACGTCCTTTTCGTCCTACCAAGGCTTATTCTAATCCAATTAGGTTTTTTAACCAATTTTGTTCATCCAATATGTGATTTTGTGTCATTGGTCGAAAATTTAGGTCATTTTCGGTTTCCCCAGGCTTATTCTAATCCAATTAGGGTTTTTAATAAATCTTGTGCATCCAATAAGTCATTTTGTGTCATTGGTTGAACATTTAAGTTATTTTCGTCCTTTGTAGGCTTATTCTATTCCAATTAGGGTTTTTAACCAATCTTGTGCATTCAATATGTGATTTTGTGTCATTGGTTGAACATTTAGGTCTTTTTCGGTTTCCCCAGACATATTCTAATCCAATTAGGGTTTTAACAAATCTTTAGTATCCAATAAGTGATTTTGTGTTATTGGTTGAACATTTAGGTCATTTTCGTCCTCCCAAGGCTTATTCTAATCCAATTAGGGTTTTTAACAAATTTTGTTCATCCAATAAGTGATTTTGTGTCATTGGTTGAACATTTAGGTCATTTTCGCTTTCCCCAGGCTTATTCTAATCCAATTAGGGTTTTGAACCAATCTTGTGCATCCAATAAGTGATTTTGTGTCATTGGTTGAACATTTAAGTTATTTTCGTCCTCTATATGTTTATTCTATTCCAATTAGGGTTTTTAACCAATCGTGTGCATTCAATAAGTGATTTTGTGTCATTGGTTGAACATTTAGGTCATTTTTGTCTTCCTTTGGCTTATTCTAATCCTATTATGGTATTTAACCAATCTTGTGCATCCAACAAGTGATTTTGTGTCATTGGTTAAACATTTAGGTGTTTTTCGGGTTCCCTTGGCTTATTCTAATCCAATTAGGGGTTTTTTTACCAATCTTGTGCATCCAATAAGTAAATTTGTTTCATTGATTGAACATTTAGGTCATTTTCGTCCTCCCTAGGCATATTCTAATCCAATTAAGGTTTTTAATCAATCTTGTGCATCCAATAAGTGATTTTGTGTCATTGGTTGAACATTTAGAACATTTTCGTCCTCCCTTGGCTTATTTAATCCACTTAGGGTTTTCACCAATCTTGTGCATCCAATAAGTGATTTTGTGTCATTGGTTGAACATTTCGGTCATTTTCGTCCTCCCTAGGCTTATTCTATTCCAATTAGGGTTTTTAACCAATCTTGTTCATTCAATAAGTGATTTTGTGTCATTGGTTGAACATTTAGGTCATTTTCGGTTTCCCCAGGCTTATTATATTCCAATTAGGGTTTTTAACCAATCTTGTGCAACCAATAAGTGATTTTGTGTCATTGGTTGAACATCTAGGTCATTTTCGTCCTCCCTAGGCTTATTCCAATCCAATTAGGGTTTTTAACCAATCTTGTGCATCCAATAAGTGATTTTGTGTCATTGGTTGAACATTAAGGTCATTTTCGTCCTCCCTAGGCTTATTCGAATCCAATTAGGGTTTTTACCAATCTTGTGCATCCAATAAGTGATTTTGTGTCATTGGTTGAACATTTTAGTCATTTTCGTCCTCCATAGGCTTATTCTATTCCAATTAGAGTTTTTAACCAATCTTGTGCATTCAATAAGTGATTTTGTGTTATAGATTGAACATTTAGGTCATTTTCGTCCTCCCTAGGCTTATTCTATTCCACTTAGGGTTTTTAAACAATCTTGTGCATCTAATAAGTGATTTTGTGTCATTGGTTGAACATCTAGGTCATTTTCGTCCTCCCAAGGCTTATTCCAATCCAATTAGGGTTTTTAACCAATCTTGTGCATCCAATAAGTGATTTTGTGTCATTGGTTGAACATTAAGGTCATTTTCCTCCTCCCTAGGCTTATTCGAATCCAATTAGGGTTTTTAACCAATCTTGTGCATCCAATAAGTGATTTTGTGTCATTGGTTGAACATTTAGGTCATTTTCGTCCTCCGTAAGCTTATTTTAATCCTATTATGGTTTTTAACCAATCTTGTGCATCCAATTAGTGATTTTGTGTCATAGGTTGAATATTTACGTCCTTTTCGTCCTACCAAGGCTTATTCTAATCCAATTAGGTTTTTTAACCAATTTTGTTCATCCAATATGTGATTTTGTGTCATTGGTCGAAAATTTAGGTCATTTTCGGTTTCCCCAGGCTTATTCAAATCCAATTAGGGTTTTTAATAAATCTTGTGCATCCAATAAGTCATTTTGTGTCATTGGTTGAACATTTAAGCTATTTACGTCCTCTGTAGGCTTATTCTATTCCAATTAGGGTTTTTAACCAATCTTGTGCATTCAATAAGTGATTTTGTGTCATTGGTTGAACATTTAGGTCTTTTTCGGTTTCCCCAGACATATTCTAATCCAATTAGGGTTTTAACAAATCTTTTGTATCCAATAAGTAATTTTGTGTTATTGGTTGAACATTTAGGTCATTTTCGTCCTCCCAAGGCTTATTCTAATCCAATTAGGGTTTTTAACAAATCTTGTGCATCCAATAAGTGATTTTGTGTCATTGGTTGAACATTTAAGTTATTTTCGTCCTTTGTAGGCTTATTCTATTCCAATTAGGGTTTTTAACCAATCTTGTGCATTCAATAGGTGATTTTGTGTGATTGGTGGAACATTTAGGTCATTTTCGGTTTCCCCAGGCTTATTCTAATCCAATTAGGGTTTAGAACCAATCATGTGCATCCAATAAGTGATTTTGTGTGATTGGTGGAACATTTAGGTCATTTTCATCCTCCGTAGGCTTATTCTAATCCACTTAGGGTTTTTAAACAATTTTGTGCATCCAATAAGTGATATTGTTTCATTGGTTGAACATTTAGGTGATATTCGGTTTCCCTAGGCTTATTCGAATCGAATTAGGGTTTTTAACCAATCTTGTGCATCCAATAAGTGATTTTGTGTCATTGGTTGAACATTTAGGTCACTTTCGTGTTCCCTTGGCTTATTCTAATCCTATTACGGTTTTTAACCAATATTGTGCATCCAACAAGTGATTTTGAGTCATTGTTTAAACATTTAGGTGTTTTTAGGTTTCCCTACGCTTATTCTAATCCAATTAGGGTTTTTTACCAATCTTGTGCATCCAATAAGTAATTTTGTTTCATTGGTTAAACATTTAGGTCATTTTCATCTTCCCTAGGCATATTCTAATCCAATTAGGGTTTTTAATCAATCTTGTGCATCCAATAAGTGATTTTGTGTCATTGGTTGAACATTTAGTCATTTTCGGTTTCAGCAGGCTTATTCTAATCCAATTACGGCTTTTAACAAATCTTGTGCATCCAATAAGTGATTTTGAGTCATTGGTGGAACATTTAAGTTATTTTCGTCCTCTATAGGCTTATTCTATTCCAATTAGGGTTTTTAACCAATCTTGTGCATTCAATAAGTGATTTTGTGTCATTTGTGGAACATTTAGGTCATTTTCATCCTCCCTAGGCTTATTCTAATCCACTTAGGGTTTTAAACAATCTTGTGCATCCAATAAGTGACATTGTGTCATTGGTTGAACATTTAGGTCATTTTTGTCCTCCCTAGGCTTATTCGAATCGAATTAGCGTTTTTAACCAATCTTGTGCATCCAATAAGTGATTTTGTGTCATTGGTTGAACATTTAGGTCACTTTCGTCCTCCGTAGGCTTATTTTAATCCTATTAGGGTTTTTAACCAATTTTGTGCATCCAATAAGTGATTTTGTATCATTGGTTGAACATTTAGGTCATTTTCGTCCTCCCTAGGCTTATTTTATTCCACTTAGGGTTTTTAAACAATCTTGTGCATCTAATAAGTGATTTTGTGTCATCGGTTGAACATTTAGGTCATTTTCGTCCTCCCTAGGCTTACTCAAATCCAATTAGGGTTTTAAACCAATCTTGTGCATCCAATAAGTGATTTTTGTCTCATTGGTTGAACATTTAGGTTACTTTCGTCCTCCGTAGGCTTATTCTTATCCAATTAGGGTTTTTAACCAATGTTGTTCATCCAATAAGTGATTTTGTATCATTGGTTGAACATTTAGGTCATTTTCGTCCTCCCTAGGCTTATTTTATTCCACTTAGGGTTTTTAAACAATCTTGTGCATCTAATAAGTGATTTTGTGTCATTGGTTGAACATTTAGGTCATTTTCGTCCTCCCTAGGCTTATTCAAATCCAATTAGGGTTTTTAACCAATCTTGTGCATCCAATAAGTGATTTTGTGTTATTGGTTGAACATTTAGGTCATTTTCGGTTTCCCCATGCTTATTCTAATCCAATTAGGGTTTTTAACAAATCTAGTGCATCCAATAAGTGATTTTGTGTCATTGGTTGAACATTTAAGTTATTTTCGTTCTCTATAGGCTTATTCTATTCCAATTAGGGTTTTTAACCAATCGTGTGCATTCAATAAGTGATTTTGTGTCATTGGTTGAACATTTAGGTCATTTTTGTCTTCCCTTGGCTTATTCTAATCCTATTATGGTATTTAAACAATCTTGTGCATCCAACAAGTGATTTTGTGTCATTGGTTAAACATTTAGGTGTTTTTCGGTTTGCCTTGGCTTATTCTAATCCAATTAGGGTTTTTTTTTACCAATCTTGTGCATCCAATAAGTAATTTTGTTTCATTGGTTGAACATTTAGGTCATTTTCATCTTCCCTAGGCATATTCTAATCCAATTAGGGTTTTTAATCAATCTTGTGCATCCAATAAGTGATTTTGTGTCATTGGTTGAACATTTAATCATTTTCGGTTTCGCCAGGCTTATTCTAATCCAATTAGGGTTTTTAACAAATCTTGTGCATCCAATAAGTGATTTTGTGTCATTGGTTGAACATTTAAGTTATTTTCGTCCTCTATAGGCTTATTCTATTCCAATTAGGGTTTTTAACCAATCTTGTGCATTCAATAAGTGATTTTGTGTCATTGGTGGAACATTTAGGTCATTTTCGGTTTCCCCAGGCTTATTCTAATCCAATTAGGATTTTTAACCAATCTTGTACATCCAATTTGTGATTTTGTGTTATTGGTTGAACATTTAGGTCATTTTCATCCTCCCTAGGCTTATTCTAATCCACTTAGGGTTTTAAACAATCTTGTGCATCCAATAAGTTACATTGTGTTATTGGTTGAACATTTAGGTCATTTTTGTCCTCCCTAGGCTTATTCGAATCGAATTAGCGTTTTTAACAAATCTTGTGCATCCAATAAGTGATTTTGTGTCATTGGTTGAACATTTAGGTCACTTTCGTCCTCCGTAGGCTTATTTTAATCCAATTAGGGTTTTTAACCAATCTTGTGCATCCAATAAGTGATTTTGTGTCATTGGTTGAACATTTAGGTCATTTTCGTCCTCCGTAAGCTTATTTTAATCCTATTAGGGTTTTTAACCAATCTTGTGCATCCAATTAGTGATTTTGTGTCACAGGTTGAATATTTAGGTCCTTTTCGTCCTACCAAGGCTTATTCTAATCCAATTTGGTTTTTTAACCAATTTTGTTCATCCAATATGTGATTTTGTGTCATTGGTTGAAAACTTAGGTCATTTTCGGTTTCCTCAGGCTTATTCTAATCCAATTAGGGTTTTTAATAAATCTTGTGCATCCAATAAGTGATTTTGTGTCATAGGTTGAATATTTAGGTCCTTTTCGTCCTACCAAGGCTTATTCTAATCCAATTAGGTTTTTTAACCAATTGTTCATCCAATATGTGATTTTGTGTCATTGGTTGAAAATTTAGGTCATTTTCGGTTTCCCCAGGCTTATTCTAATCCAATTAGGGTTTTTAATAAATCTTGTGCATCCACTAAGTCATTTTGTGTCATTAGTTGAACATTTAAGTTATTTTCGTCCTCTGTAGGCTTATTCTATTCCAATTAGGGTTTTAAACCAATCTTGTGCATTCAATAAGTGATTTTGTGTCATTGGTTGAACATTTAGGTCTTTTTCGGTTTCCCCAGAAATATTCTAATCCAATTAGGGTTTTTAACCAATCTTTTGTATCCAATAAGAGATTTTGTGTTATTGGTTGAACATTTAGGTCATTTTTGTCCTCCCAAGGCTTATTCTAATCCAAATAGGGGTTTTAACAAATTTTGTTCATCCAATAAGTGATTTTGTGTCATTGGTTGAACATTTAGGTCATTTTCGGTTTCCCTAGGCTTAGTCTAATCCAATTAGGGTTTTGAACCAATCTTGTGCATCCAATAAGTGATTTTGTGTCATTGGTTGAACATTTAACTTATTTTCATCCTCTATAGGCTTATTCTATTCCAATTAGGGTTTTTAACCAATTTTGTGCATTCAATAGGTGATTTTGTGTGATTGGTGGAACATTTAGGTCATTTTCGGTTTCCCCAGGCTTATTCTAATCCAATTAGGGTTTTGAACCAATCATGTGCATCCAATAAGTGATTTTGTGTGATTGGTGGAACATTTAGGTCATTTTCATCCTCCGTAGGCTTATTCTAATCCACTTAGGGTTTTTAAACAATCTTGTGTATCCAATAAGTGATATTGTTTCATTGGTTGAACATTTAGGTGATATTTGGTTTCCCTAGGCTTATTCGAATCGAATTAGGGTTTTTAACCAATCTTGTTCATCCAATAAGTGATTTTGTGTCATTGGTTGAACATTTAGGTCACTTTCGTGTTCCCTTGGCTTATTCTAATCCTATTACGGTTTTTAACCAATCTTGTTCATCCAACAAGTGATTTTGTGTCATTGTTTAAACATTTAGGTGTTTTTCGGTTTCCCTACGCTTATTCTAATCAAATTAGGGTTTTTTACCAATCTTGTGCATCCAATAAGTAATTTTGTTTCATTGGTTGAACATTTAGGTCATTTTCATCTTCCCTAGGCATATTCTAATCCAATTAGGGTTTTTAATCAATCTTGTGCATCCAATAAGTGATTTTGTGTCATTAGTTGAACATTTAGTCATTTTCGGTTTCGCCAGGCTTATTCTAATCCAATTAGGGTTTTTAACAAATCTTGTGCATCCAATAAGTGATTTTGTGTCATTGGTTGAACATTTAAGTTATTTTCGTCCTCTATAGGCTTATTCTATTCCAATTAGGGTTTTTAACCAATCTTGTGCATTCAATAAGTGATTTTGTGTCATTGGTGGAACATTTAGGTCATTTTCGGTTTCCCCAGGCTTATTCTAATCCAATTAGGATTTTTAACCAATCTTGTACATCCAATTAGTGATTTTGTGTTATTGGTTGAACATTTAGGTCATTTTCATCCTCCCTAGGCTTATGCTAATCCACTTAGGGTTTTAAACAATCTTGTGCATCCAATAAGTGACATTGTGTTATTGGTTGAACATTTAGGTCATTTTTGTCCTCCCTAGGCTTATTCGAATCGAATTAGCGTTTTTAACAAATCTTGTGCATCCAATAAGTGATTTTGTGTCATTGGTTGAACATTTAGGTCACTTTCGTCCTCCGTAGGCTTATTTTAATCCTATTAGGGTTTTTAACCAATCTTGTGCATCCAATAAGTGATTTTGTGTCATTGGTTGAACATTAAGGTCATTTTCATACTCCCTAGGCTTATTCGAATCCAATTAGGGTTTTTAACCAATCTTGTGCATCCAATAAGTGATTTTGTGTCATTGGTTGAACATTTAGATCATTTTCGTCCTCCGTAAGCTTATTTTAATCCTATTAGGGTTTTTAACCAATCTTGTGCATCCAATTAGTGATTTTGTGTCACAGGTTTAATATTTAGGTCCTTTTCGTCCTACCAAGGCTTATTCTAATCCAATTTGGTTTTTTAACCAATTTTGTTCATCCAATATGTGATTTTGTGTCATTGGTTGAAAATTTAGGTCATTTTCGGTTTCCCCAGGCTTATTCTAATCCAATTAGGGTTTTTAATAAATCTTGTGCATCCAATAAGTGATTTTGTGTCATAGGTTGAATATTTAGGTCCTTTTCGTCCTACCAAGGCTTATTCTAATCCAATTAGGTTTTTTAACCAATTGTTCATCCAATATGTGATTTTGTGTCATTGGTTGAAAATTTAGGTCATTTTCGGTTTCCCCAGGCTTATTCTAATCCAATTAGGGTTTTTAATAAATCTTGTGCATCCACTAAGTCATTTTGTGTCATTGGTTGAACATTTAAGTTATTTTCGTCCTCTGTAGGCTTATTCTATTCCAATTAGGGTTTTTAACCAATCTTGTGCATTCAATAAGTGATTTTGTGTCATTGGTTGAAAATTTAGGTCTTTTTCGGTTTCCCCAGACATATTATAATCCAATTAGGGTTTTTAACCAATCTTTTGTATCCAATAAGAGATTTTGTGTTATTGGTTGAACATTTAGGTCATTTTCGTCCTCCCAAGGCTTATTCTAATCCAAATAGGGGTTTTAACAAATTTTGTTCATCCAATAAGTGATTTTGTGTCATTGGTTGAACATTTAGGTCATTTTCGGTTTCCCCAGGCTTATTCTAATCCAATTAGGGTTTTGAACCAATCTTGTGCATCCAATAAGTGATTTTGTGTCATTGGTTCAACATTTAACTTATTTTCATCCTCTATAGGCTTATTCTATTCCATTTAGGGTTTTTAACCAATTTTGTGCATTCAATAGGTGATTTTGTGTGATTGGTGGAACATTTAGGTCATTTTCGGTTTCCCCAGGCTTATTCTAATCCATTTAGGGTTTTGAACCAATCATGTGCATCCAATAAGTGATTTTGTGTGATTGGTGGAACATTTAGGTCATTTTCATCCTCCGTAGGCTTATTCTAATCCACATAGGGTTTTTAAACAATCTTGTGCATCCAATAAGTGATATTGTTTCATTGGTTGAACATTTAGGTGATCTTTGGTTTCCCTAGGCTTATTCGAATCGAATTAGGGTTTTTAACCAATCTTGTTCATCCAATAAGTGATTTTGTGTCATTGGTTGAACATTTAGGTCACTTTCGTGTTCCCTTGGCTTATTCTAATCCTATTACGGTTTTTAACCAATCTTGTGCATCCAACAAGTGATTTTGTGTCATTGTTTAAACATTTAGGTGTTTTTCGGTTTCCCTACGCTTATTCTAATCCAATTAGGGTTTTTTACCAATCTTGTGTATCCAATAAGTAATTTTGTTTCATTGGTTGAACATTTAGGTCATTTTCATCTTCCCTAGGCATATTCTAATCCAATTAGGGTTTTTAATCAATCTTGTGCATCCAATAAGTGATTTTGTGTCATTGGTTGAACATTTAGTCATTTTCGGTTTCGCCAGGCTTATTCTAATCCAATTAGGGTTTTTAACAAATCTTGTGCATCCAATAAGTGATTTTGTGTCATTGGTTGAACATTTAAGTTATTTTCGTCCTCT
>JBBPBP010000004.1:38458299-38535656 GCA_037974735.1 Cicer chorassanicum | reverse complement strand
CAATCTTGTGCATCCAATAAGTGATTTTGTGTCATTGGTTGAACATTAAGGTCATTTTCATACTCCCTAGGCTTATTCGAATCCAATTAGGGTTTTTAACCAATCTTGTGCATCCAATAAGTGATTTTGTGTCATTGGTTGAACATTTAGATCATTTTCGTCCTCCGTAAGCTTATTTTAATCCTATTAGGGTTTTTAACCAATCTTGTGCATCCAATTAGTGATTTTGTGTCACAGGTTTAATATTTAGGTCCTTTTCGTCCTACCAAGGCTTATTCTAATCCAATTTGGTTTTTTAACCAATTTTGTTCATCCAATATGTGATTTTGTGTCATTGGTTGAAAATTTAGGTCATTTTCGGTTTCCCCAGGCTTATTCTAATCCAATTAGGGTTTTTAATAAATCTTGTGCATCCAATAAGTGATTTTGTGTCATAGGTTGAATATTTAGGTCCTTTTCGTCCTACCAAGGCTTATTCTAATCCAATTAGGTTTTTTAACCAATTGTTCATCCAATATGTGATTTTGTGTCATTGGTTGAAAATTTAGGTCATTTTCGGTTTCCCCAGGCTTATTCTAATCCAATTAGGGTTTTTAATAAATCTTGTGCATCCACTAAGTCATTTTGTGTCATTGGTTGAACATTTAAGTTATTTTCGTCCTCTGTAGGCTTATTCTATTCCAATTAGGGTTTTTAACCAATCTTGTGCATTCAATAAGTGATTTTGTGTCATTGGTTGAAAATTTAGGTCTTTTTCGGTTTCCCCAGACATATTATAATCCAATTAGGGTTTTTAACCAATCTTTTGTATCCAATAAGAGATTTTGTGTTATTGGTTGAACATTTAGGTCATTTTCGTCCTCCCAAGGCTTATTCTAATCCAAATAGGGGTTTTAACAAATTTTGTTCATCCAATAAGTGATTTTGTGTCATTGGTTGAACATTTAGGTCATTTTCGGTTTCCCCAGGCTTATTCTAATCCAATTAGGGTTTTGAACCAATCTTGTGCATCCAATAAGTGATTTTGTGTCATTGGTTCAACATTTAACTTATTTTCATCCTCTATAGGCTTATTCTATTCCATTTAGGGTTTTTAACCAATTTTGTGCATTCAATAGGTGATTTTGTGTGATTGGTGGAACATTTAGGTCATTTTCGGTTTCCCCAGGCTTATTCTAATCCATTTAGGGTTTTGAACCAATCATGTGCATCCAATAAGTGATTTTGTGTGATTGGTGGAACATTTAGGTCATTTTCATCCTCCGTAGGCTTATTCTAATCCACATAGGGTTTTTAAACAATCTTGTGCATCCAATAAGTGATATTGTTTCATTGGTTGAACATTTAGGTGATATTTGGTTTCCCTAGGCTTATTCGAATCGAATTAGGGTTTTTAACCAATCTTGTTCATCCAATAAGTGATTTTGTGTCATTGGTTGAACATTTAGGTCACTTTCGTGTTCCCTTGGCTTATTCTAATCCTATTACGGTTTTTAACCAATCTTGTGCATCCAACAAGTGATTTTGTGTCATTGTTTAAACATTTAGGTGTTTTTCGGTTTCCCTACGCTTATTCTAATCCAATTAGGGTTTTTTACCAATCTTGTGTATCCAATAAGTAATTTTGTTTCATTGGTTGAACATTTAGGTCATTTTCATCTTCCCTAGGCATATTCTAATCCAATTAGGGTTTTTAATCAATCTTGTGCATCCAATAAGTGATTTTGTGTCATTGGTTGAACATTTAGTCATTTTCGGTTTCGCCAGGCTTATTCTAATCCAATTAGGGTTTTTAACAAATCTTGTGCATCCAATAAGTGATTTTGTGTCATTGGTTGAACATTTAAGTTATTTTCGTCCTCTATAGGCTTATTCTATTCCAATTAGGGTTTTTAACCAATCTTGTGCATTCAATAAGTGATTTTGTGTCATTGGTGGAACATTTAGGTCATTTTCGGTTTCCCCAGGCTTATTCTAATCCAATTAGGATTTTTAACCAATCTTGTACATCCAATTAGTGATTTTGTGTTATTGGTCGAACATTTAGGTCATTTTCATCCTCCCTAGGCTTATTCTAATCCACTTAGGGTTTTAAACAATCTTGTGCATCCAATAAGTGACATTGTGTTATTAGTTGAACATTTAGGTCATTTTTGTCCTCCCTAGGCTTATTCGAATCGAATTAGCGTTTTTAACCAATCTTGTGCATCCAATAAGTGATTTTGTGTCATTGGTTGAACATTTAGGTCACTTTCGTCCTCCGTAGGCTTATTTTAATCCTATTAGGGTTTTTAACCAATTTTGTGCATCCAATTATGGATTTTGGGTCATTGGTTGAACATTTAGGTGATATTTGGTTTCCCTAGGCTTATTCGAATATAATTAGGGTTTTTAACCAATCTTGTTCATCCAATAAGTGATTTTGTGTCATTGGTTGAACATTTAGGTCACTTTCGTGTTCCCTTGGCTTATTCTAATCCTATTACGGTTTTTAACCAATCTTGTGCATCCAACAAGTGATTTTGTGTCATTGTTTAAACATTTAGGTGTTTTTCGGTTTCCCTACGCTTATTCTAATCCAATTAGGGTTTTTTACCAATCTTGTGCATCCAATAAGTAATTTTGTTTCATTGGTTGAACATTTAGGTCATTTTCATCTTCCCTAGGCATATTCTAATCCAATTAGGGTTTTTAATCAATCTTGTGCATCCAATAAGTGATTTTGTGTCATTGGTTGAACATTTAGTCATTTTCGGTTTCGCCAGGCTTATTCTAATCCAATTAGGGTTTTTAACAAATCTTGTGCATCCAATAAGTGATTTTGTGTCATTGGTTGAACATTTAAGTTATTTTCGTCCTCTATAGGCTTATTCTATTCCAATTAGGGTTTTTAACCAATCTTGTGCATTCAATAAGTGATTTTGTGTCATTGGTGGAACATTTAGGTCATTTTCGGTTTCCCCAGGCTTATTCTAATCCAATTAGGATTTTTAACCAATCTTGTACATCCAATTAGTGATTTTGTGTTATTGGTCGAACATTTAGGTCATTTTCATCCTCCCTAGGCTTATTCTAATCCACTTAGGGTTTTAAACAATCTTGTGCATCCAATAAGTGACATTGTGTTATTGGTTGAACATTTAGGTCATTTTTGTCCTCCCTAGGCTTATTCGAATCGAATTAGCGTTTTTAACCAATCTTGTGCATCCAATAAGTGATTTTGTGTCATTGGTTGAACATTTAGGTCACTTTCGTCCTCCGTAGGCTTATTTTAATCCTATTAGGGTTTTTAACCAATTTTGTGCATCCAATTATGGATTTTGGGTCATTGGTTGAACATTTAGGTGATATTCGGTTTCCCTAGGCTTATTCTAATCCAATTAGGGTTTGTAACCAATCTTGTGCATCCAATAAGTGATTGTGTCATTGGTTGAACTTTTAGGTCATTTTCGTGTTCCCTTGGCTTATTCTAATCCTAGTACGGTTTTTAACCAATCTTGTGCATCCAACAAGTGATTTTGTGTCATTGTTTAAACATTTAGGTGTTTTTCGGTTTCCCTACGCTTATTCTAATCCAATTAGGGTTTTTTACCAATCTTGTGCATCCAATAAGTAATTTTGTTTCATTGGTTGAACATTTAGGTCATTTTCATCTTCCCTAGGCATATTCTAATCCAATTAGGGTTTTTAATCAATCTTGTGCATCCAATAAGTGATTTTGTGTCATTGGTTGAACATTTAGTCATTTTCGGTTTCGCCAGGCTTATTCTAATCCAATTAGGGTTTTTAACAAATCTTGTGCATCCAATAAGTGATTTTGTGTCATTGGTTGAACATTTAAGTTATTTTCGTCCTCTATAGGCTTATTCTATTCCAATTAGGGTTTTTAACCAATCTTGTGCATTCAATAAGTGATTTTGTGTCATTGGTGGAACATTTAGGTCATTTTCGGTTTCCCCAGGCTTATTCTAATCCAATTAGGATTTTTAACCAATCTTGTACATCCAATAAGTGATTTTGTGTGATTGGTGGAACATTTAGGTCATTTTCATCCTCCGTAGGCTTATTCTAATCCACATAGGGTTTTTAAACAATCTTGTGCATCCAATAAGTGATATTGTTTCATTGGTTGAACATTTAGGTGATATTTGGTTTCCCTAGGCTTATTCGAATCGAATTAGGGTTTTTAACCAATCTTGTTCATCCAATAAGTGATTTTGTGTCATTGGTTGAACATTTAGGTCACTTTCGTGTTCCCTTGGCTTATTCTAATCCTATTACGGTTTTTAACCAATCTTGTGCATCCAACAAGTGATTTTGTGTCATTGTTTAAACATTTAGGTGTTTTTCGGTTTCCCTACGCTTATTCTAATCCAATTAGGGTTTTTTACCAATCTTGTGCATCCAATAAGTAATTTTGTTTCATTGGTTGAACATTTAGGTCATTTTCATCTTCCCTAGGCATATTCTAATCCAATTAGGGTTTTTAATCAATCTTGTGCATCCAATAATTGATTTTGTGTCATTGGTTGAACATTTAGTCATTTTCGGTTTCGCCAGGCTTATTCTAATCCAATTAGGGTTTTTAACAAATCTTGTGCATCCAATAAGTGATTTTGTGTCATTGGTTGAACATTTAAGTTATTTTCGTCCTCTATAGGCTTATTCTATTCCAATTAGGGTTTTTAACCAATCTTGTGCATTCAATAAGTGATTTTGTGTCATTGGTGGAACATTTAGGTCATTTTCGGTTTCCGCAGGCTTATTCTAATCCAATTAGGATTTTTAACCAATCTTGTACATCCAATTAGTGATTTTGTGTTATTGGTCGACCATTTAGGTCATTTTCATCCTCCCTAGGCTTATTCTAATCCACTTAGGGTTTTAAACAATCTTGTGCATCCAATAAGTGACATTGTGTTATTAGTTGAACATTTAGGTCATTTTTGTCCTCCCTAGGCTTATTCGAATCGAATTAGCGTTTTTAACCAATCTTGTGCATCCAATAAGTGATTTTGTGTCATTGGTTGAACATTTAGGTCACTTTCGTCCTTCGTAGGCTTATTTTAATCCTATTAGGGTTTTTAACCAGCTTTGTGCATCCAATTATGGATTTTGGGTCATTGGTTGAACATTTAGGTGATATTCGGTTTCCCTAGGCTTATTCTAATCCAATTAGGGTTTGTAACCAATCTTGTGCATCCAATAAGTGATTTTGTGTCATTGGTTGAACATTTAGGTCATTTTCGTGATCCCTTGGCTTATTCTAATCCTATTACGATTTTTAATCAATCTTGTGCATCCAATAAGTAATTTTGTTTCATTGGTTGAACATTTAGGTCATTTTCGTCTTCCCTAGGCATATTCTAATCCAATTAGGGTTTTTAATCAATCTTGTGCATCCAATAAGTGATTTTGTGTCATTGGTTGAACATTTAGGTCATTTTCGGTTTCGCCAGGCTTATTCTAATCCAATTAGGGTTTTTAACAAATCTTGTGCATCCAATAATTGATTTTGTGTCATTGGTTGAACATTTAAGTTATTTTCGTCCTCTATAGGCTTATTCTATTCAATTAGGTTTTTTAACCAATCATGTGCATTCAATAAGTGATTTTGTGTCATTGGTTGAACATTTAGGTCATTTTCGTCTTCCCTAGGCATATTCTAATCCAATTAGGGTTTTTAATCAATCTTGTGCATCCAATAAGTGATTTTGTGTCATTGGTTGATCATTTAGGTCATTTTCGGTTTCGCCAGGCTTATTCTAATCCAATTAGGGTTTTTAACAAATCTTGTGCATCCAATAATTGATTTTGTGTCATTGGTTGAACATTTAAGTTATTTTCGTCCTCTATAGGCTTATTCTATTCAATTAGGTTTTTTAACCAATCTTGTGCATTCAATAAGTGATTTTGTGTCATTGGTGGAACATTTAGGTCATTTTCGGTTTCCCCAGGCTTATTCTAATCCAATTAGGATTTTTAACCAATCTTGTACATCCAATAAGTGATTTTGTGTGATTGGTGGAACATTTAGGTCATTTTCATCCTCCGTAGGCTTATTCTAATCCACATAGGGTTTTTAAACAATCTTGTGCATCCAATAAGTGATATTGTTTCATTGGTTGAACATTTAGGTGATATTTGGTTTCCCTAGGCTTATTCGAATCGAATTAGGGTTTTTAACCAATCTTGTTCATCCAATAAGTGATTTTGTGTCATTGGTTGAACATTTAGGTCACTTTCGTGTTCCCTTGGCTTATTC
Organism: Cicer chorassanicum; assembly: GCA_037974735.1. Classification (NCBI taxonomy): domain Eukaryota; kingdom Viridiplantae; phylum Streptophyta; class Magnoliopsida; order Fabales; family Fabaceae; genus Cicer; species Cicer chorassanicum. Next base: position 38,529,391 of record JBBPBP010000004.1, on the reverse strand, counting down.
TAATCCTATTACGGTTTTTAACCAATCTTGTGCATCCAACAAGTGATTTTGTGTCATTGTTTAAACATTTAGGTGTTTTTCGGTTTCCCTACGCTTATTCTAATCCAATTAGGGTTTTTTACCAATCTTGTGTATCCAATAAGTAATTTTGTTTCATTGGTTGAACATTTAGGTCATTTTCATCTTCCCTAGGCATATTCTAATCCAATTAGGGTTTTTAATCAATCTTGTGCATCCAATAAGTGATTTTGTGTCATTGGTTGAACATTTAGTCATTTTCGGTTTCGCCAGGCTTATTCTAATCCAATTAGGGTTTTTAACAAATCTTGTGCATCCAATAAGTGATTTTGTGTCATTGGTTGAACATTTAAGTTATTTTCGTCCTCTATAGGCTTATTCTATTCCAATTAGGGTTTTTAACCAATCTTGTGCATTCAATAAGTGATTTTGTGTCATTGGTGGAACATTTAGGTCATTTTCGGTTTCCGCAGGCTTATTCTAATCCAATTAGGATTTTTAACCAATCTTGTACATCCAATTAGTGATTTTGTGTTATTGGTCGACCATTTAGGTCATTTTCATCCTCCCTAGGCTTATTCTAATCCACTTAGGGTTTTAAGCAATCTTGTGCATCCAATAAGTGACATTGTGTTATTAGTTGAACATTTAGGTCATTTTTGTCCTCCCTAGGCTTATTCGAATCGAATTAGCGTTTTTAACCAATCTTGTGCATCCAATAAGTGATTTTGTGTCATTGGTTGAACATTTAGGTCACTTTCGTCCTTCGTAGGCTTATTTTAATCCTATTAGGGTTTTTAACCAGCTTTGTGCATCCAATTATGGATTTTGGGTCATTGGTTGAACATTTAGGTGATATTCGGTTTCCCTAGGCTTATTCTAATCCAATTAGGGTTTGTAACCAATCTTGTGCATCCAATAAGTGATTTTGTGTCATTGGTTGAACATTTAGGTCATTTTCGTGTTCCCTTGGCTTATTCTAATCCTATTACGGTTTTTAACCAATCTTGTGCATCCAACAAGTGATTTTGTGTCATTGTTTAAACATTTAGGTGTTTTTCGGTTTCCCTACGCTTATTCTAATCCAATTAGGGTTTTTTACCAATCATGTGCATCCAATAAGTAATTTTGTTTCATTGGTTGATTATTTAGGTCATTTTCGTCTTCCCTAGGCATATTCTAATCCAATTAGGGTTTTTAATCAATCTTGTGCATCCAATAAGTGATTTTGTGTCATTGGTTGAACATTAAGGTCATTTTCATACTCCCTAGGCTTATTCGAATCCAATTAGGGTTTTTAACCAATCTTGTGCATCCAATAAGTGATTTTGTGTCATTGGTTGAACATTTAGATCATTTTCGTCCTCCGTAAGCTTATTTTAATCCTATTAGGGTTTTTAACCAATCTTGTGCATCCAATTAGTGATTTTGTGTCACAGGTTTAATATTTAGGTCCTTTTCGTCCTACCAAGGCTTATTCTAATCCAATTTGGTTTTTTAACCAATTTTGTTCATCCAATATGTGATTTTGTGTCATTGGTTGAAAATTTAGGTCATTTTCGGTTTCCCCAGGCTTATTCTAATCCAATTAGGGTTTTTAATAAATCTTGTGCATCCAATAAGTGATTTTGTGTCATAGGTTGAATATTTAGGTCCTTTTCGTCCTACCAAGGCTTATTCTAATCCAATTAGGTTTTTTAACCAATTGTTCATCCAATATGTGATTTTGTGTCATTGGTTGAAAATTTAGGTCATTTTCGGTTTCCCCAGGCTTATTCTAATCCAATTAGGGTTTTTAATAAATCTTGTGCATCCACTAAGTCATTTTGTGTCATTGGTTGAACATTTAAGTTATTTTCGTCCTCTATAGGCTTATTCTATTCCAATTAGGGTTTTTAACCAATCTTGTGCATTCAATAAGTGATTTTGTGTCATTGGTTGAAAATTTAGGTCTTTTTCGGTTTCCCCAGACATATTATAATCCAATTAGGGTTTTTAACCAATCTTTTGTATCCAATAAGAGATTTTGTGTTATTGGTTGAACATTTAGGTCATTTTCGTCCTCCCAAGGCTTATTCTAATCCAAATAGGGGTTTTAACAAATTTTGTTCATCCAATAAGTGATTTTGTGTCATTGGTTGAACATTTAGGTCATTTTCGGTTTCCCCAGGCTTATTCTAATCCAATTAGGGTTTTGAACCAATCTTGTGCATCCAATAAGTGATTTTGTGTCATTGGTTCAACATTTAACTTATTTTCATCCTCTATAGGCTTATTCTATTCCATTTAGGGTTTTTAACCAATTTTGTGCATTCAATAGGTGATTTTGTGTGATTGGTGGAACATTTAGGTCATTTTCGGTTTCCCCAGGCTTATTCTAATCCATTTAGGGTTTTGAACCAATCATGTGCATCCAATAAGTGATTTTGTGTGATTGGTGGAACATTTAGGTCATTTTCATCCTCCGTAGGCTTATTCTAATCCACATAGGGTTTTTAAACAATCTTGTGCATCCAATAAGTGATATTGTTTCATTGGTTGAACATTTAGGTGATATTTGGTTTCCCTAGGCTTATTCGAATCGAATTAGGGTTTTTAACCAATCTTGTTCATCCAATAAGTGATTTTGTGTCATTGGTTGAACATTTAGGTCACTTTCGTGTTCCCTTGGCTTATTCTAATCCTATTACGGTTTTTAACCAATCTTGTGCATCCAACAAGTGATTTTGTGTCATTGTTTAAACATTTAGGTGTTTTTCGGTTTCCCTACGCTTATTCTAATCCAATTAGGGTTTTTTACCAATCTTGTGTATCCAATAAGTAATTTTGTTTCATTGGTTGAACATTTAGGTCATTTTCATCTTCCCTAGGCATATTCTAATCCAATTAGGGTTTTTAATCAATCTTGTGCATCCAATAAGTGATTTTGTGTCATTGGTTGAACATTTAGTCATTTTCGGTTTCGCCAGGCTTATTCTAATCCAATTAGGGTTTTTAACAAATCTTGTGCATCCAATAAGTGATTTTGTGTCATTGGTTGAACATTTAAGTTATTTTCGTCCTCTATAGGCTTATTCTATTCCAATTAGGGTTTTTAACCAATCTTGTGCATTCAATAAGTGATTTTGTGTCATTGGTGGAACATTTAGGTCATTTTCGGTTTCCGCAGGCTTATTCTAATCCAATTAGGATTTTTAACCAATCTTGTACATCCAATTAGTGATTTTGTGTTATTGGTCGACCATTTAGGTCATTTTCATCCTCCCTAGGCTTATTCTAATCCACTTAGGGTTTTAAACAATCTTGTGCATCCAATAAGTGACATTGTGTTATTAGTTGAACATTTAGGTCATTTTTGTCCTCCCTAGGCTTATTCGAATCGAATTAGCGTTTTTAACCAATCTTGTGCATCCAATAAGTGATTTTGTGTCATTGGTTGAACATTTAGGTCACTTTCGTCCTTCGTAGGCTTATTTTAATCCTATTAGGGTTTTTAACCAGCTTTGTGCATCCAATTATGGATTTTGGGTCATTGGTTGAACATTTAGGTGATATTCGGTTTCCCTAGGCTTATTCTAATCCAATTAGGGTTTGTAACCAATCTTGTGCATCCAATAAGTGATTTTGTGTCATTGGTTGAACATTTAGGTCATTTTCGTGTTCCCTTGGCTTATTCTAATCCTATTACGGTTTTTAACCAATCTTGTGCATCCAACAAGTGATTTTGTGTCATTGTTTAAACATTTAGGTGTTTTTCGGTTTCCCTACGCTTATTCTAATCCAATTTGGGTTTTTTACCAATCATGTGCATCCAATAAGTAATTTTGTTTCATTGGTTGATTATTTAGGTCATTTTCGTCTTCCCTAGGCATATTCTAATCCAATTAGGGTTTTTAATCAATCTTGTGCATCCAATAAGTGATTTTGTGTCATTGGTTGAACATTAAGGTCATTTTCGGTTTCGTTAGGCTTATTCTAATCGAATTAGGGTTTTTAACAAATCTTGTGCATCCAATAAGTGATTTTGTGTCATTGGTTTAACATTTAAGTTATTTTCGTCCTCTATAGGCTTATTCTATTCAATTAGGTTTTTTAACCAATCTTGTGCATTCAATAAGTGATTTTGTGTCATTGGTGGAACATTTAGGTCATTTTCGGTTTCCCCAGGCTTATTCTAATCCAATTAGGATTTTTAACCAATCTTGTAAATCCAATAAGTGATTTTGTGTTATTGGTTAAACCTTTAGGTCATCTTCATCCTCCCTAGGCTTATTCTAATCCACTTAGGGTTTTAAACAATCTTGTGCATCCAATAAGTGACATTGTGTCATTGGTTAAACATTTAGGTCATTTTTGTCCTCCCTAGGCTTATTCAAATCGAATTAGCGTTTTTAACCAATCTTGTGCATCCAATAAGTGATTTTGTGTCATTGGTTGAACATTTAGGTCACTTTCATCCTCCGTAGGCTTATTTTAATCCTATTAGGGTTTTTAACCAATTTTGTGCATCCAATTATGGATTTTGGGTCATTGGTTGAACATTTAGGTGATATTCGGTTTCCCTAGGCTTATTCTAATCCAATTAGGGTTTGTAACCAATCCTGTGCATCCAATAAGTGATTTTGTGTCATTGGTTGAACATTTAGGTCATTTTCGTCCTCCCTAGGCTTATTCTAATCCACTTAGCGTTTTTAACCAATCTTGTGCATCCAATAACTGATTTTGTGTCATTGGTTGAACATTTAAGTGATTTACGTCCTCCATAGGCTTATTCTATTCCAATTAGAGTTTTTAACCAATCTTGTGCATTCAATAAGTGATTTTGTGTCATTGGTTGAACATGTAGGTCATTTTCGGTTTTCCTAGACTTATTCTAATCCAATTAGGGTTTTTAACCAATCTTGTGCATCCAATAAGTGATTTTGTGTTATTGGTTGAACATTTAGGTCATTTTCGTCCTCCCAAGGCTTATTCTAATCCAATTAGCGTTTTTTTACCAATCTTGTGCATCCAATAAGTAAATTTGTTTCATGGGTTGAACATTTAGGTCATTTTGGTCCTCCATAGGCATATTCTAATCCAATTAAGGTTTTTAATCAATCTTGTGCATCCAATAAGTGATTTTGTGTCATTGGTTGAACATTAAGGTCACTTTCGTCCTCCGTAGGCTTATTTTAATCCTATTAGGGTTTTTAACCAATTTTGTGCATCCAATTATGGATTTTGGGTCATTGGTTGAACATTTAGGTGATATTCGGTTTCCCTAGGCTTATTCTAATCCAATTAGGGTTTGTAACCAATCTTGTGCATCCAATAAGTGATTTTGAGTCATTGGTTGAGCATTTAGGTCATTTTCGGTTTCCCCAGGCTTATTATATTCCAATTAGGGTTTTTAACCAATCTTGTGCAACCAATAAGTGATTTTGTGTTATTGGTTGAACAATTAGGTCATTTTCGTCCTCCCATGGCTTATTATAATTCAATTAGGGTTTTAAACCAATCTTTTGCATCCAATAAGTGATTTTGTGTCATTGGTTGAACATTTAGGTCATTTTCGGTTTCCCCAAGCTTATTCTAATCCAATTAGGGTTTTTAACCAATCTTGTGCATCCAATAAGTGATTTTGTGCCATTGGTTGAACATTTAGGTCATTTTCGTCCTCTGTAGCCTTATTCTATTCCAGTTAGAGTTTTTAACCAATCTTGTTATTCAATAAGTGATTTTTTGTCAGTGGTTGAACATTTAGGTCATTTTCGGTTTTCCCAAACTTATTCCAATCAAATTAGTGTTTTTAACCAATCTTGTGCATCCAATAAGTGATTTTGTGTTATTGGTTGAACATTTAGGCCAGTTTCGTCCTCCCTAGGCATATTCTAATCCAATTAAGATTTTTAACCAATGTTGTGCATCCAATAAGTGATTTTGTGTCATAGGTTGAACATTTAGGTCATTTTCGTCCTCCCTAGGCTTATTCTATTCGACATATGGTTTTTAAACAATCTTGAGCATCTAATAAATGATTTTGTGTCATTGGTTGAACATTTAGGTCATTTTCATCCTCCCTAGGCTTATTCAAATCCAATTAGGGTTTTTAACCAATCTTGTGCATCCAATAAGTGATTTTGTGTCATTGGTTGAACATTAAGGTCAATTTCGTCCTCCCTAAGCTTATTCAAATCCAATTAGGGTTTTTAACCAATCTTGTGCATCCAATAAGTGATTTTGTGTCATTGGTTGAACATGTGGGTCATTTTCGTCCTCCGTAAGCTTATTTTAATCCTATTAGGGTTTTTAACCAATCTTGTACATCCAATTAGTAATTTTGTGTCATAGGTTGAATATTTAGGTCCTTTTCGTCCTACCAAGGCTTATTCTAATCCAATTAGGTTTTTTAACCAATTGTTCATCCAATAAGTGATTTTGTGTCATTGGTTGAACATTTAGGTCATTTTCGGTTTCCCCAGGCTTATTATAATCCAATTAGGGTTTTGAACCAATCTTGTGCATCCAATAAGTGATTTTGTGTCATTGGTTGAACATTTAACTTATTTTCATCCTCTATAGGCTTATTCTATTCCAATTAGGGTTTTTAACCAATCTTATGCATTCAATAGGTGATTTTGTGTGATTGGTGGAACATTTAGGTGATTTTCGGTTTCCCCAGGCTTATTCTAATCCAATTAGGGTTTTGAACCAATCATGTGCATCCAATAAGTGATTTTGTGTGATTGAGGGAACATTTAGGTCATTTTCATCCTCCGTAGGCTTATTTTAATCCACTTAGGGTTTTTAAACAATCTTGTGCATCCAATAAGTGATATTGTTTCATTGGTTGAACATTTAGGTGATATTCGGTTTCCCTAGGCTTATTCAAATCGAATTAGGGTTTTTAACCAATATAGTGCATCCAATAAGTGATTTTGTGTCATTGGTTGAACATTTAGGTCACTTTCGTGTTCCCTTGGCTTATTCTAATCCTATTACGCTTTTAACCAATCTTGTGCATCCAACAAGTGATTTTGTGTCATTGTTTAAACATTTAGGTGTTTTTCGGTTTCCCTACGCTTATTCTAATCCAATTTGGGTTTTTTACCAATCTTGTGCATCCAATAAGTAATTTTGTTTCATTGGTTGAACATTTAGGTCATTTTCATCTTCCCTAGGCATATTCTAATCCAATTAGGGTTTTTAATCAATCTTGTGCATCCAATAAGTGATTTTGTGTCATTGGTTGAACATTTAGTCATTTTCCGTTTCGCCAGGCTTATTCTAATCCAATTAGGGTTTTAAACAAATCTTGTGCATCCAATAAGTGATTTTGTGTCATTGGTTGAACATTTAAGTTATTTTCGTCCTCTATAGGCTTATTCTATTCCAATTAGGGTTTTTAACCAATCTTGTTCATTCAATAAGTGATTTTGTGTCATTGGTTGAACATTTTGGTCATTTTCGGTTTCCCCAGGCTTATTATATTCCAATTAGGGTTTTTAACCAATCTTGTGCAACCAATAAGTGATTTTGTGTTATTGGTTGAACATTTAGGTCATTTTCGTCCTCCCTAGGCTTATTCTAATCCACTTAGGGTTTTTAACCAATCTTGTGCATCCAATAAGTGATTTTGTGTCATTGGTCTAACATTTTAGTCATTTTCGTCCTCCATAGGCTTATTCTATTCCAATTAGAGTTTTTAACCAATCTTGTGCATTCAATAAGTGATTTTGTGTCATTGGTTGAACATTTAGGTCATTTTTGGTTTCCCCAGACTTATTCTAATCCAATTAGGTTTTTTAACCAATCTTGTGCATCCAATAAGTGATTTTGTGTCATTGGTTGAACATTAATGTCATTTTCGTCTTCCCTAAGCTTATTCAAATCCAATTAGGGTTTTTAACCAATCTTGTGCATCCAATAAATGATTTTGTGTCATTGGTTGAACATTTAGGTCATTTTCGTCCTCCGTAAGCTTATTTTAATCCTATTAGGGTTTTTAACCAATCTTATGCATCCAATTAGTGATTTTGTGTCATAGGTTGAATATTTAGGTCCTTTTCGTCCTACCAAGGCTTATTCTAATCCAATTAGGTTTTTTAACCAATTGTTCATCCAATATGTGATTTTGTGTCATTGGTTGAAAATTTAGGTCATTTTCGGTTTCCCAAGGCTTATGCTAATCCAATTAGGGTTTTTAATAAATCTTGTGCATCCAATAAGTCATTTTGTGTCATTGGTTGAACATTTAAGTTATTTTCGTCCTCTATAGGCTTATTCTATTCCAATTAGGGTTTTTAACCAATCTTGTGCATTCAATAAGTGATTTTGTGTCATTGGTTGAACATTTAGGTCTTTTTCGGTTTCCCCAGGCATATTCCAATCCAATTAGGGTTTTTAACCAATCTTTTGTATCCAATAAGTGATTTTGTGTTATTGGTTGAACATTTAGGTCATTTTCGTCCTCCCAAGGCTTATTCTAATCCAATTAGGGTTTTTAACAAATTTTGTTCATCCAATAAGTGATTTTGTGTCATTGGTTGAACATTTAGGTCATTTTCGGTTTCCCCAGGCTTATTCTAATCCAATTAGGGTTTTGAACCAATCTTGTGCATCCAATAAGTGATTTTGTGTCATTGGTTGAACATTTAACTTATTTTCATCCTCTATAGGCTTATTCTATTCCAATTAGGGTTTTTAACCAATCTTATGCATTCAATAGGTGATTTTGTGTGATTGGTGGAACATTTAGGTCATTTTCGGTTTTCCCAGGCTTATTCTAATCCAATTAGGGTTTTGAACCAATCATGTGCATCCAATAAGTGATTTTGTGTGATTGGTGGAACATTTAGGTCATTTTCATCCTCCGTAGGCTTATTTTAATCCACTTAGGGTTTTTAAACAATCTTGTGCATCCAATAAGTGATATTGTTTCATTGGTTGAACATTTAGGTGATATTCGGTTTCCCTAGGCTTATTCGAATCGAATTAGGGTTTTTAACCAATATAGTGCATCCAATAAGTGATTTTGTGTCATTGGTTGAACATTTAGGTCACTTTCGTGTTCCCTTGGCTTATTCTAATCCTATTACGGTTTTAACCAATCTTGTGCATCCAACAAGTGATTTTGTGTCATTGTTTAAACATTTAGGTGTTTTTCGGTTTCCCTACGCTTATTCTAATCCAATTAGGGTTTTTTACCAATCTTGTGCATCCAATAAGTAATTTTGTTTCATTGGTTGAACATTTAGGTCATTTTCATCTTCCCTAGGCATATTCTAATCCAATTAGGGTTTTTAATCAATCTTGTGCATCCAATAAGTGATTTTGTGTCATTGGTTGAACATTTAGTCATTTTCCGTTTCGCCAGGCTTATTCTAATCCAATTAGGGTTTTAAACAAATCTTGTGCATCCAATAAGTGATTTTGTGTCATTGGTTGAACATTTAAGTTATTTTCGTCCTCTATAGGCTTATTCTATTCCAATTAGGGTTTTTAACCAATCTGATTCATTCAATAAGTGATTTTGTGTCATTGGTTGAACATTTAGGTCATTTTCGGTTTCCCCAGGCTTATTATATTTTAATTAGGGTTTTTAACCAATCTTGTGCAACCAATAAGTGATTTTGTGTTATTGGTTGAACATTTAGGTCATTTTCGTCCTCCCTAGGCTTATTCTAATCCACTTAGGGTTTTTAACCAATCTTGTGCATCCAATAAGTGATTTTGTGTCATTGGTCTAACATTTTAGTCATTTTCGTCCTCCATAGGCTTATTCTATTCGAATTAGAGTTTTTAACCAATCTTGTGCATTCAATAAGTGATTTTGTGTCATTGGTTGAACATTTAGGTCATTTTTGGTTTCCCCAGACTTATTCTAATCCAATTAGGTTTTTTAACCAATCTTGTGCATCCAATAAGTGATTTTGTGTCATTGGTTGAACATTAATGTCATTTTCGTCTTCCCTAAGCTTATTCAAATCCAATTAGGGTTTTTAACCAATCTTGTGCATCCAATAAATGATTTTGTGTCATTGGTTGAACATTTAGGTCATTTTCGTCCTCCGTAAGCTTATTTTAATCCTATTAGGGTTTTTAACCAATCTTATGCATCCAATTAGTGATTTTGTGTCATAGGTTGAATATTTAGGTCCTTTTCGTCCTACCAAGGCTTATTCTAATCCAATTAGGTTTTTTAACCAATTGTTCATCCAATATGTGATTTTGTGTCATTGGTTGAAAATTTAGGTCATTTTCGGTTTCCCAAGGCTTATTCTAATCCAATTAGGGTTTTTAATAAATCTTGTGCATCTAATAAGTCATTTTGTGTCATTGGTTGAACATTTAAGTTATTTTCGTCCTCTATAGGCTTATTCTATTCCAATTAGGGTTTTTAACCAATCTTGTGCATTCAATAAGTGATTTTGTGTCATTGGTTGAACATTTAGGTCTTTTTCGGTTTCCCCAGACATATTCTAATCCAATTAGGGTTTTTAACCAATCTTTTGTATCCAATAAGTGATTTTGTGTTATTGGTTGAACATTTAGGTCATTTTCGTCCTCCCAAGGCTTATTCTAATCCAATTAGGGTTTTTAACAAATTTTGTTCATCCAATAAGTGATTTTGTGTCATTGGTTGAACATTTAGGTCATTTTCGGTTTCCCCAGGCTTATTCTAATCCAATTAGGGTTTTGAACCAATCTTGTGCATCCAATAAGTGATTTTGTGTCATTGGTTGAACATTTAACTTATTTTCATCCTCTATAGGCTTATTCTATTCCAATTAGGGTTTTTAACCAATCTTATGCATTCAATAGGTGATTTTGTGTGATTGGTGGAACATTTAGGTCATTTTCGGTTTCCCCAGGCTTATTCTAATCCAATTAGGGTTTTGAACCAATCATGTGCATCCAATAAGTGATTTTGTGTGATTGGTGGAACATTTAGGTCATTTTCATCCTCCGTAGGCTTATTTTAATCCACTTAGGGTTTTTAAACAATCTTGTGCATCCAATAAGTGATATTGTTTCATTGGTTGAACATTTAGGTGATATTCGGTTTCCCTAGGCTTATTCGAATCGAATTAGGGTTTTTAACCAATATAGTGCATCCAATAAGTGATTTTGTGTCATTGGTTGAACATTTAGGTCACTTTCGTGTTCCCTTGGCTTATTCTAATCCTATTACGGTTTTAACCAATCTTGTGCATCCAACAAGTGATTTTGTGTCATTGTTTAAACATTTAGGTGTTTTTCGGTTTCCCTACGCTTATTCTAATCCAATTAGGGTTTTTTACCAATCTTGTGCATCCAATAAGTAATTTTGTTTCATTGGTTGAACATTTAGGTCATTTTCATCTTCCCTAGGCATATTCTAATCCAATTAGGGTTTTTAATCAATCTTGTGCATCCAATAAGTGATTTTGTGTCATTGGTTGAACATTTAGTCATTTTCCGTTTCGCCAGGCTTATTCTAATCCAATTAGGGTTTTAAACAAATCTTGTGCATCCAATAAGTGATTTTGTGTCAACTGTTGAACATTTAAGTTATTTTCGTCCTCTATAGGCTTATTCTATTCCAATTAGGGTTTTTAACCAATCTTCTTCATTCAATAAGTGATTTTGTGTCATTGGTTTAACATTTAGGTCATTTTCGGTTTCCCCAGGCTTATTATATTCGAATTAGGGTTTTTAACCAATCTTGTGCAACCAATAAGTGATTTTGTGTTATTGGTTGAACATTTAGGTCATTTTCGTCCTCCCTAGGCTTATTCTAATCCACTTAGGGTTTTTAACCAATCTTGTGCATCCAATAAGTGATTTTGTGTCATTGGTCTAACATTTTAGTCATTTTCGTCCTCCATAGGCTTAATCTATTCCAATTAGAGTTTTTAACCAATCTTGTGCATTCAATAAGTGATTTTGTGTCATTGGTTGAACATTTAGGTCATTTTTGGTTTCCCCAGACTTATTCTAATCCAATTAGGGTTTTTAACCAATCTTGTGCAACCAATAACTGATTTTTTGTTATTGGTTGAACATTTAGGTCATTTTCGTCCTCCCAAGGCTTATTCTAATCCAAATAGGGTTTTTAACCAATCTTGTGCATCCAATAAGTGATTTTGTATCATAGGTTGAACATTTAGGTCATTTTCGTCCTCCCTAGGCTTATTCTATTCCACTTAGGGTTTTTAAACAATCTTGAGCATCTAATAAGTGATTTTGTGTCATTTGTTGAACATTTAGGTCATTTTCGTCCTCCCTAGGCTTATTCCAATCCAATTAGGGTTTTTAACCAATCTTGTGCCTCCAATAAGTGATTTTGTGTCATTGGTTGAACATTAAGGTCATTTTCGTCCTCCCTAAGCTTATTCAAATCCAATTAGGGTTTTTAACCAATCTTGTGCATCCAATAAGTGATTTTGTGTCATTGGTTGAACATTTAGGTCATTTTCGTACTCCGTCAGCTTATTTTAATCCTATTAGGGTTTTTAACCAATCTTATGCATCCAATTAGTGATTTTGTGTCATAGGTTGAATATTTAGGTCCTTTTCGTCCTACCAAGGCTTATTCTAATCCAATTAGGTTTTTTAACCAATTGTTCATCCAATATGTGATTTTGTGTCATTGGTTGAAAATTTAGGTCATTTTCGGTTTCCCAAGGCTTATTCTAATCCAATTAGGGTTTTTAACAAATCTTGTGCATCCAATAAGTCATTTTGTGTCATTGGTTGAACATTTAAGTTATTTTCGTCCTCTATAGGCTTATTCTATTCCAATTAGGGTTTTTAACCAATCTTGTGCATTCAATAAGTGATTTTGTGTCATTGGTTGAACATTTAGGTCTTTTTCGGTTTCCCCAGACATATTCCAATCCAATTAGGGTTTTTAACCAATCTTTTGTATCCAATAAGTGATTTTGTGTTATTGGTTGAACATTTAGGTCATTTTCGTCCTCCCAAGGCTTATTCTAATCCAATTAGGGTTTTTAACAAATTTTGTTCATCCAATAAGTGATTTTGTGTCATTGGTTGAACATTTAGGTCATTTTCGGTTTCCCCAGGCTTATTCTAATCCAATTAGGGTTTTGAACCAATCTTGTGCATCCAATAAGTGATTTTGTGTCATTGGTTGAACATTTAACTTATTTTCATCCTCTATAGGCTTATTCTATTCCAATTAGGGTTTTTAACCAATCTTATGCATTCAATAGGTGATTTTGTGTGATTGGTGGAACATTTAGGTCATTTTCGGTTTTCCCAGGCTTATTCTAATCCAATTAGGGTTTTGAACCAATCATGTGCATCCAATAAGTGATTTTGTGTGATTGGTGGAACATTTAGGTCATTTTCATCCTCCGTAGGCTTATTTTAATCCACTTAGGGTTTTTAAACAATCTTGTGCATCCAATAAGTGATATTGTTTCATTGGTTGAACATTTAGGTGATATTCGGTTTCCCTAGGCTTATTCGAATCGAATTAGGGTTTTTAACCAATATAGTGCATCCAATAAGTGATTTTGTGTCATTGGTTGAACATTTAGGTCACTTTCGTGTTCCCTTGGCTTATTCTAATCCTATTACGGTTTTAACCAATCTTGTGCATCCAACAAGTGATTTTGTGTCATTGTTTAAACATTTAGGTGTTTTTCGGTTTCCCTACGCTTATTCTAATCCAATTAGGGTTTTTTTACCAATCTTGTGCATCCAATAAGTAATTTTGTTTCATTGGTTGAACATTTAGGTCATTTTCATCTTCCCTAGGCATATTCTAATCCAATTAGGGTTTTTAATCAATCATGTGAATCCAATAAGTGATTTTGTGTGATTGGTGGAACATTTAGGTCATTTTCATCCTCCGTAGGCTTATTTTAATCCACTTAGGGTTTTTAAACAATCTTGTGCATCCAATAAGTGATATTGTTTCATTGGTTGAACATTTAGGTGATATTCGGTTTCCCTAGGCTTATTCGAATCGAATTAGGGTTTTTAACCAATATAGTGCATCCAATAAGTGATTTTGTGTCATTGGTTGAACATTTAGGTCACTTTCGTGTTCCCTTGGCTTATTCTAATCCTATTACGGTTTTAACCAATCTTGTGCATCCAACAAGTGATTTTGTGTCATTGTTTAAACATTTAGGTGTTTTTCGGTTTCCCTACGCTTATTCTAATCCAATTAGGGTTTTTTACCTATCTTGTGCATCCAATAAGTAATTTTGTTTCATTGGTTGAACATTTAGGTCATTTTCATCTTCCCTAGGCATATTCTAATCAAATTAGGGTTTTTAATCAATCTTGTGCAACCAATAAGTGATTTTGTGTTATTGGTTGAACATTTAGGTCATTTTCGTCCTCCCTAGGCTTATTCTAATCCACTTAGGGTATTTAACCAATCTTGTGCATCCAATAAGTGATTTTGTGTCATTGGTCTAACATTTTAGTCATTTTCGTCCTCCATAGGCTTATTCTATTCCAATTAGAGTTTTTAACCAATCTTGTGCATTCAAATAGTGATTTTGTGTCATTGGTTGAACATTTAGGTCATTTTTGGTTTCCCCAGACTTATTCTAATCCAATTAGGGTTTTTAACCAATCTTGTGCAACCAATAACTGATTTTTTGTTATTGGTTGAACATTTAGGTCATTTTCGTCCTCCCAACGCTTATTCTAATCCAAATAGGGTTTTTAACCAATCTTGTGCATCCAATAAGTGATTTTGTGTCATAGGTTGAACATTTAGGTCATTTTCGTCCTCCCTAGGCTTATTCTAATCCACTTTGGGTTTTAAACAATCTTGTGCATCCAATAAGTGACATTGTGTCATTGGTTGAACATTTAGGTCACTTTCGTCCTCCGTAGGCTTATTCTAATCCACTTTGGGTTTTTAAACAATCTTGTGCATCCAATAAGTGATATTGTTTCATTGGTTGAACATTTAGGTGATATTCGGTCTCCCTAGGCTTATTCGAATCTAAATAGGGTTTTTAACCAATCTTGTGCATCCAATAAGTGATTTTGTGTTATTGGTTGAACATTTAGGTCATTTTCATCCTCCCTAGGCTTATTCTAATCCACTTATGGTTTTAAACAATCTTGTGCATCCAATTAGTGACATTGTGTCATTGGTTGAACATTTAGGTTATTTTCGTCCTCCCTAGGCTTATTCGAATCCAAATAGGGTTTTTAACCAATCTTATGCATCCAATAATTGATTTTGTGTTATTGGTTGAACATTTAGGTCATTTTCGTCCTCCGTAGGCTTACTTTAATCCTATTAGGGTTTTTAACCAATTTTGTGCATCCAATTATGGATTTTGGGTCATTGGTTGAACATTTAGGTGATATTCGGTTTCCCTAGGCTTATTCTAATCCAATTAGGGTTTGTAACCAATCTTGTGCATCCAATAAGTGATTTTGTGTCATTGGTTGAACATTTAGGTCATTTTCGTGTTCCCTTGGCTTATTCTAATCCAATTAGGGTTTTTAATCAATCTTGTGCATCCAATAATTGATTTTGTGTCATTGGTTGAACATTTAGGTCATTTTTTGTTTCCCCAGGCTTATTCTAATCCTATTACGGTTTTTAACCAATCTTATGCATCCAATTAGTGATTTTGTGTCATTGGTTGAACATTTAGGTGATATTCGGTTTCCCTAGGCTTATTCTAATCCAATTAGGGTTTGTAACCAATCTTGTGCATCCAATAAATGATTTTGTGTCATTGGTTGAACATTTAGGTCATTTTCTTCCTCCGTAGGCTTATTCTATTCCAATTAGAGTTTTTAACCAATCTTGTGCATTCAATAAGTGATTTTGTGTAATTGGTGGAACATTTAGGTCATTTTCGGTTTCCCCAGGCTTATTCTAATCCAATTAGGGTTTTTAACCAATTTCGTACATCCAATAAGTGATTTTGTGTTATTGGGTGAACATTTAGGTCATTTTCATCCTCCCTAGGCTTATTCTAATCCACTTAGGGTTTTAAACAATCTTGTGCTTCCAATAAGTGATATTGTGTCATTAATTGAACATTTAGGACATTTTCGTCCTCCCTAGGCTTATCCGAATCCAATTAAGGTTTTTAACCAATCTTGTGCACCCAATAAGTGATTTTGTGTCATTGGTTGAACATTTAGGTCATTTTCGTCCTTCGTAGGCTTATTTTAATCCTATTAGGGTTTTTATCGAATTTTGTGCATCCAATTATGGATTTTGGGTCATTGGTTGAACATTGAGGTCTTATTCGGTTTCCCTAGGCTTATTCTAATCCAATTAGGGTTTGTAACCAATCTTGTGCATCCAATAAGTGATTTTGTCATTGGTTGAACATTTAGGTCATTTTCGTGTTCCCTTGGATTATTCTAATCCTATTACGGTTATTAACCAATCTTGTGCATCCAACAACTGATTTTATGTCATTGGTTAAACATTTAGGTGTTTTTCGGTTTCCCTACGCTTATTCTAATCAAATTAGGGTTTTTAACCAATCTTGTGCATCCAATAAGTGATTTTGTGTCATTGGTTGAACATTTAGGTCATTTTCGTCCTCCGTAGGCTTATTTTAATCCTATAAGGGTTTTTAACCAATCTTGTTCATCCAATAAATGATTTTGTGTCATTGGTTGAACATTTAGGTCATTTTCGGTTTCCCCAAGCTTATTCTAATCCAATTAGGGTTTTTAACAAATCTTGTGCATCCAATAAGTGATTTTGTGTCATTGGTTGAACATTTAAGTTATTTTCGTCCTCTATAGGCTTATTCTATTCCAATTAGGGTTTTTAACCAATCTTGTGCATTCAATAAGTGATTTTGTGTCATTGGTTGAACATTTAGGTCTTTTTCGGTTTCCCCAGGCATATTCCAATCCAATTAGGGTTTTTAACCAATCTTTTGTATCCAATAAGTGATTTTGTGTTATTGGTTGAACATTTAGGTCATTTTCGTCCTCCCAAGGCTTATTCTAATCCAATTAGGGTTTTTAACAAATTTTGTTCATCCAATAAGTGATTTTGTGTCATTGGTTGAACATTTAGGTCATTTTCGGTTTCCCCAGGCTTATTCTAATCCAATTAGGGTTTTGAACCAATCTTGTGCATCCAATAAGTGATTTTGTGTCATTGGTTGAACATTTAACTTATTTTCATCCTCTATAGGCTTATTCTATTCCAATTAGGGTTTTTAACCAATCTTATGCATTCAATAGGTGATTTTGTGTGATTGGTGGAACATTTAGGTCATTTTCGGTTTTCCCAGGCTTATTCTAATCCAATTAGGGTTTTGAACCAATCATGTGCATCCAATAAGTGATTTTGTGTGATTGGTGGAACATTTAGGTCATTTTCATCCTCCGTAGGCTTATTTTAATCCACTTAGGGTTTTTAAACAATCTTGTGCATCCAATAAGTGATATTGTTTCATTGGTTGAACATTTAGGTGATATTCGGTTTCCCTAGGCTTATTCGAATCGAATTAGGGTTTTTAACCAATATAGTGCATCCAATAAGTGATTTTGTGTCATTGGTTGAACATTTAGGTCACTTTCGTGTTCCCTTGGCTTATTCTAATCCTATTACGGTTTTAACCAATCTTGTGCATCCAACAAGTGATTTTGTGTCATTGTTTAAACATTTAGGTGTTTTTCGGTTTCCCTACGCTTATTCTAATCCAATTAGGGTTTTTTACCTATCTTGTGCATCCAATAAGTAATTTTGTTTCATTGGTTGAACATTTAGGTCATTTTCATCTTCCCTAGGCATATTCTAATCCAATTAGGGTTTTTAATCAATCTTGTGCAACCAATAAGTGATTTTGTGTTATTGGTTGAACATTTAGGTCATTTTCGTCCTCCCTAGGCTTATTCTAATCCACTTAGGGTATTTAACCAATCTTGTGCATCCAATAAGTGATTTTGTGTCATTGGTCTAACATTTTAGTCATTTTCGTCCTCCATAGGCTTATTCTATTCCAATTAGAGTTTTTAACCAATCTTGTGCATTCAAATAGTGATTTTGTGTCATTGGTTGAACATTTAGGTCATTTTTGGTTTCCCCAGACTTATTCTAATCCAATTAGGGTTTTTAACCAATCTTGTGCAACCAATAACTGATTTTTTGTTATTGGTTGAACATTTAGGTCATTTTCGTCCTCCCAACGCTTATTCTAATCCAAATAGGGTTTTTAACCAATCTTGTGCATCCAATAAGTGATTTTGTGTCATAGGTTGAACATTTAGGTCATTTTCGTCCTCCCTAGGCTTATTCTAATCCACTTTGGGTTTTAAACAATCTTGTGCATCCAATAAGTGACATTGTGTCATTGGTTGAACATTTAGGTCACTTTCGTCCTCCGTAGGCTTATTCTAATCCACTTTGGGTTTTTAAACAATCTTGTGCATCCAATAAGTGATATTGTTTCATTGGTTGAACATTTAGGTGATATTCGGTTTCCCTAGGCTTATTCGAATCTAAATAGGGTTTTTAACCAATCTTGTGCATCCAATAAGTGATTTTGTGTCATTGGTTGAACATTTAGGTCACTTTCGTGTTCCCTTGGCTTATTCTAATCCTATTACGGTTTTTAACCAATCTTGTGCATCCAACAAGTGATTTTGTGTCATTGTTTAAACATTTAGGTGTTTTTCGGTTTCCCTACGCTTATTCTAATCTAATTAGGGTTTTTTTTACCAATCTTGTGCATCCAATAAGTAATTTTGTTTCATTGGTTGAACATTTAGGTCATTTTCGTCTTCCTTAGGCATATTCTAATCCAATTAGGGTTTTTAATCAATCTTAAGCATCCAATAAGTGATTTTGTGTCATTGGTTGAACATTTAGGTCATTTTCGGTTTCGCCAGGCTTATTCTAATCCAATTAGGGTTTTTAACAAATCTTGTGCATCCAATAATTGATTTTGTGTCATTGGTTGAACATTTAAGTTATTTTCGTCCTCTATAGGCTGATTCTATTCAATTAGGTTTTTTAACCAATCTTGTGCATTCAATAAGTGATTTTGTGTCATTGGTGGAACATTTAGGTCATTTTCGGTTTCCCCAGGCTTATTCTAATCCAATTAGGATTTTTACCAATCTTGTACATCCAATAAGTGATTTTGTGTTATTGGTTGAACATTTAGGTCATTTTCATCCTCCCTAGGCTTATTCTAATCCACTTAGGGTTTTAAACAATCTTGTGCATCCAATAAGTGACATTGTGTCATTGGTTGAACATTTAGGTCATTTTTGTCCTCCCTAGGCTTATTCGAATCGAATTAGCGTTTTTAACCAATCTTGTGCATCCAATAAGTGATTTTGTGTCATTGATTGAACATTTAGGTCACTTTCGTCTTCCGTAGGCTTATTTTAATCCTATTAGGGTTTTTAACCAATTTTGTGCATCCAATTATGGAATTTGAGTCATTGGTTGAACATTTAGGTGATATTCGATTTCCCTAGGCTTATTCTAATCCAATTAGGGTTTGCAACCAATCTTGTGCATCCAATAAGTGATTTTGTGTCATTGGTTGAACATTTAGGTCATTTTCGTGTTCCCTTGGCTGATTCTAATCCTATTACGGTTTTTAACCAATCTTGTGCATCCAACAAGTGATTTTGTGTCATTGTTTTAACATTTAGGTGTTTTTCGGTTTCGCTAGGCTTATTCTAATCCAATTAGGGTTTTTAACAAATCTTGTGCATCCAATAATTGATTTTGTGTCATTGGTTGAACATTTAAGTTATTTTCGTCCTCTATAGGCTTATTCTATTCAATTAGGTTTTTTAACCAATCTTGTCCATTCAATAAGTGATTTTGTGTTATTGGTTGAACATTTAGGTCATTTTCATCCTCCCTAGGCTTATTCTAATCCAATTAGGGTTTTTAATCAATCTTGTGCATCCAATAAGTAATTTTGTTTCATTGGTTGAACATTTAGGTCATTTTCGTCTTCCCTAGGCATATTCTAATCCAATTAGGGTTTTAAACAATCTTGTGCATCCAATAAGTGACATTGTGTAATTGGTTGAACATTTAGGTCACTTTCGTCCTCCGTAGGCTTATTCTAATCCACTTTGGGTTTTTAAACAATCTTGTGCATCCAATAAGTGATATTGTTTCATTGGTTGAACATTTAGGTGATATTCGGTCTCCCTAGGCTTATTCGAATCTAAATAGGGTTTTTAACCAATCTTGTGCATCCAATAAGTGATTTTGTGTTATTGGTTGAACATTTAGGTCATTTTCATCCTCCCTAGGCTTATTCTAATCCACTTATGGTTTTAAACAATCTTGTGCATCCAATTAGTGACATTGTGTCATTGGTTGAACATTTAGGTTATTTTCGTCCTCCCTAGGCTTATTCGAATCCAAATAGGGTTTTTAACCAATCTTATGCATCCAATAATTGATTTTGTGTTATTGGTTGAACATTTAGGTCATTTTCGTCCTCCGTAGGCTTACTTTAATCCTATTAGGGTTTTTAACCAATTTTGTGCATCCAATTATGGATTTTGGGTCATTGGTTGAACATTTAGGTGATATTCGGTTTCCCTAGGCTTATTCTAATCCAATTAGGGTTTGTAACCAATCTTGTGCATCCAATAAGTGATTTTGTGTCATTGGTTGAACATTTAGGTCATTTTCGTGATCCCTTGGCTTATTCTAATCCTATTACGATTTTTAATCAATCTTGTGCATCCAATAAGTAATTTTGTTTCATTGGTTGAACATTTAGGTCATTTTCGTCTTCCCTAGGCATATTCTAATCCAATTAGGGTTTTTAATCAATCTTGTGCATCCAATAAGTGATTTTGTGTCATTCGTTGAACATTTACGTCATTTTCGGTTTCGCCAGGCTTATTCTAATCCAATTAGGGTTTTTAACAAATCTTGTGCATGCAATAATTGATTTTGTGTCATTGGTTGAACATTTAAGTTATTTTCGTCCTCTATAGGCTTATTCTATTCAATTAGGTTTTTTAACCAATCTTGTGCATTCAATAAGTGATTTTGTGTCATTGGTTGAACATTTAGGTCATTTTCGTCTTCCCTAGGCATATTCTAATCCAATTAGGGTTTTTAATCAATCTTGTGCATCCAATAAGTAATTTTGTGTCATTGGTTGAACATTTAGGTCATTTTCGTCCTCCCTATGCATATTCTAATCCAATTAGGGTTTTTAATCAATCTTGTGCATCCAATAAATGATTTTGTGTCATTGGTTGAACATTTAGGTCACTTTTGGTTTCCCCAAGCTTATTCTAATCCTATTACGGTTTTTAACCAATCTTGTGCATCCAACAAGTGATTTTGTGTCATTGTTTAAACATTTAGGTGTTTTTCGGTTTCCCTACGCTTATTCTAATCTAATTAGGGTTTTTTTACCAATCTTATGCATCCAATAAGTGATTTTGTGTCATTGGTTGAACATTTAGGTCACTTTCGTGTTCCCTTGGCTTATTCTAATCCTATTACGGTTTTTAACCAATCTTGTGCATCCAACAAGTGATTTTGTGTCATTGTTTAAACATTTAGGTGTTTTTCGGTTTCCCTACGCTTATTCTAATCTAATTAGGGTTTTTTTTACCAATCTTGTGCATCCAATAAGTAATTTTGTTTCATTGGTTGAACATTTAGGTCATTTTCGTCTTCCTTAGGCATATTCTAATCCAATTAGGGTTTTTAATCAATCTTAAGCATCCAATAAGTGATTTTGTGTCATTGGTTGAACATTTAGGTCATTTTCGGTTTCGCCAGGCTTATTCTAATCCAATTAGGGTTTTTAACAAATCTTGTGCATCCAATAATTGATTTTGTGTCATTGGTTGAACATTTAAGTTATTTTCGTCCTCTATAGGCTTATTCTATTCAATTAGGTTTTTTAACCAATCTTGTGCATTCAATAAGTGATTTTGTGTCATTGGTGGAACATTTAGGTCATTTTCGGTTTCCCCAGGCTTATTCTAATCCAATTAGGATTTTTACCAATCTTGTACATCCAATAAGTGATTTTGTGTTATTGGTTGAACATTTAGGTCATTTTCATCCTCCCTAGGCTTATTCTAATCCACTTAGGGTTTTAAACAATCTTGTGCATCCAATAAGTGACATTGTGTCATTGGTTGAACATTTAGGTCATTTTTGTCCTCCCTAGGCTTATTCGAATCGAATTAGCGTTTTTAACCAATCTTGTGCATCCAATAAGTGATTTTGTGTCATTGATTGAACATTTAGGTCACTTTCGTCTTCCGTAGGCTTATTTTAATCCTATTAGGGTTTTTAACCAATTTTGTGCATCCAATTATGGAATTTGGGTCATTGGTTGAACATTTAGGTGATATTCGGTTTCCCTAGGCTTATTCTAATCCAATTAGGGTTTGTAACCAATCTTGTGCATCCAATAAGTGATTTTGTGTCATTGGTTGAACATTTAGGTCATTTTCGTGTTCCCTTGGCTGATTCTAATCCTATTACGGTTTTTAACCAATCTTGTGCATCCAACAAGTGATTTTGTGTCATTGTTTTAACATTTAGGTGTTTTTCGGTTTCGCCAGGCTTATTCTAATCCAATTAGGGTTTTTAACAAATCTTGTGCATCCAATAATTGATTTTGTGTCATTGGTTGAACATTTAAGTTATTTTCGTCCTCTATAGGCTTATTCTATTCAATTAGGTTTTTTAACCAATCTTGTGCATTCAATAAGTGATTTTGTGTTATTGGTTGAACATTTAGGTCATTTTCATCCTCCCTAGGCTTATTCTAATCCAATTAGGGTTTTTAATCAATCTTGTGCATCCAATAAGTAATTTTGTTTCATTGGTTGAACATTTAGGTCATTTTCGTCTTCCCTAGGCATATTCTAATCCAATTAGGGTTTTAAACAATCTTGTGCATCCAATAAGTGACATTGTGTCATTGGTTGAACATTTAGGTCACTTTCGTCCTCCGTAGGCTTATTCTAATCCACTTTGGGTTTTTAAACAATCTTGTGCATCCAATAAGTGATATTGTTTCATTGGTTGAACATTTAGGTGATATTCGGTCTCCCTAGGCTTATTGGAATCTAAATAGGGTTTTTAACAAATCTTGTGCATCCAATAATTGATTTTGTGTCATTGGTTGAACATTTAGGTCATTTTCGGTTTCGCCAGGCTTATTCTAATCCAATTAGGGTTTTTAACAAATCTTGTGCATCCAATAATTGATTTTGTGTCATTGGTTGAACATTTAAGTTATTTTCGTCCTCTATAGGCTTATTCTATTCAATTAGGTTTTTTAACCAATCTTGTGCATCTAACAAGTGATTTTGTGTCATTGGTTAAACATTTAGGTGTTATTCGGTTTCCATAGGCTTATTCTATTCCAATTAGGTTTTTTTACCAATCTTGTGCATCCAATAAGTAATTTTGTTTCATTGGTTGAACATTTAGGTCATTTTCGTCTTCCCTAGGCATATTCTAATCCAATTAGGGTTTTTAATCAATCTTAAGCATCCAATAAGTGATTTTGTGTCATTGGTTGAACATTTAGGTCATTTTCGGTTTCGCCAGGCTTATTCTAATCCAATTAGGGTTTTTAACAAATCTTGTGCATCCAATAATTGATTTTGTGTCATTGTTTGAACATTTAAGTTATTTTCGTCCTCTATAGGCTTATTCTATTCAATTAGGTTTTTTAACCAATCTTGTGCATTCAATAAGTGATTTTGTGTCATTGGTGGAACATTTAGGTCATTTTCGGTTTCCCCAGGCTTATTCTAATCCAATTAGGATTTTTACCAATCTTGTACATCCAATAAGTGATTTTGTGTTATTGGTTGAACATTTAGGTCATTTTCATCCTCCCTAGGCTTATTCTAATCCACTTAGGGTTTTAAACAATCTTGTGCATCCAATAAGTGACATTGTGTCATTGGTTGAACATTTAGGTCATTTTTGTCCTCCCTAGGCTTATTCGAATCGAATTAGCGTTTTTAACCAATCTTGTGCATCCAATAAGTGATTTTGTGTCATTGATTGAACATTTAGGTCACTTTCGTCTTCCGTAGGCTTATTTTAATCCTATTAGGGTTTTTAACCAATTTTGTGCATCCAATTATGGAATTTGGGTCATTGGTTGAACATTTAGGTGATATTCGGTTTTCCTAGGCTTATTTTAATCCAATTAGGGTTTGTAACCAATCTTGTGCATCCAATAAGTGATTTTGTGTCATTGGTTGAACATTTAGGTCATTTTCGTGTTCCCTTGGCTGATTCTAATCCTATTACGGTTTTTAACCAATCTTGTGCATCCAACAAGTGATTTTGTGTCATTGTTTAAACATTTAGGTGTTTTTCGGTTTCGCCAGGCTTATTCTAATCCAATTAGGGTTTTTAACAAATCTTGTGCATCCAATAATTGATTTTGTGTCATTGGTTGAACATTTAAGTTATTTTCGTCCTCTATAGGCTTATTCTATTCAATTAGGTTTTTTAACAAATCTTGTGCATTCAATAAGTGATTTTGTGTTATTGGTTGAACATTTAGGTCATTTTCATCCTCCCTAGGCTTATTCTAATCCAATTAGGGTTTTTAATCAATCTTGTGCATCCAATAAGTAATTTTGTTTCATTGGTTGAACATTTAGGTCATTTTCGTCTTCCCTAGGCATATTCTAATCCAATAAGGGTTTTTAATCAATCTTGTGCATCCAATAAGTGATTTTGTGTCATTGGTTGAACATTTAGGTCATTTTCGGTTTCGCCAGGCTTATTCTAATCCAATTAGGGTTTTTAACAAATCTTGTGCATCCAATAATTGATTTTGTGTCATTGGTTGAACATTTAAGTTATTTTCGTCCTCTATAGGCTTATTCTATTCAATTAGGTTTTTTAACCAATCATGTGCATTCAATAAGTGATTTTGTGTCATTGGTTAAACATTTAGGTCATTTTCGTCTTCCCTAGGCATATTCTAATCCAATTAGGGTTTTTAATCAATCTTGTGCATCCAATAAGTGATTTTGTGTCATTGGTTGAACATTTAGGTCATTTTCGGTTTCGCCAGGCTTATTCTAATCCAATTAGGGTTTTTAACAAATCTTGTGCATCCAATAATTGATTTTGTGTCATTGGTTGAACATTTAAGTTATTTTCGTCCTCTATAGGCTTATTCTATTCAATTAGGTTTTTTAACCAATCTTGTGCATTCAATAAGTGATTTTGTGTTATTGGTTGAACATTTAGGTCATTTTCATCCTCCCTAGGCTTATTCTAATCCAATTAGGGTTTTTAATCAATCTTGTGCATCCAATAAGTAATTTTGTTTCATTGGTTTAACATTTAGGTCATTTTCGTCTTCCCTAGGCATATTCTAATCCAATAAGGGTTTTTAATCAATCTTGTGCATCCAATAAGTGATTTTGTGTCATTGGTTGAACATTTAGGTCATTTTCGGTTTCGCCAGGCTTATTCTAATCCAATTAGGGTTTTTAACAAATCTTGTGCATCCAATAATTGATTTTGTGTCATTGGTTGAACATTTAAGTTATTTTCGTCCTCTATAGGCTTATTCTATTCAATTAGGTTTTTTAACCAATCATGTGCATTCAATAAGTGATTTTGTGTCATTGGTTGAACATTTAGGTCATTTTCGTCTTCCCTAGGCATATTCTAATCCAATTAGGGTTTTTAATCAATCTTGTGCATCCAATAAGTGATTTTGTGTCATTGGTTGAACATTTAGGTCATTTTCGGTTTCGCCAGGCTTATTCTAATCCAATTAGGGTTTTTAACAAATCTTGTGCATCCAATAAATGATTTTGTGTCATTGGTTGAACATTTAAGTTATTTTCGTCCTCTATAGGCTTATTCTATTCAATTAGGTTTTTTAACCAATCTTGTGCATTCAATAAGTGATTTTGTGTCATTGGTGGAACATTTAGGTCATTTTCGGTTTCCCCAGGCTTATTCTAATCCAATTAGGATTTTTAACCAATCTTGTAGATCCAATAAGTGATTTTGTGTTATTGGTTGAACATTTAGGTCATTTTCATCCTCCCTAGGCTTATTCTAATTCACTTATGGTTTTAAACAATCTTGTGCATCCAATAAGTGACATTGTGTCATTGGTTGAACATTTAGGTTATTTTCGTCCTCCCTAGGCTTATTCGAATCCAAATAGGGTTTTTAACCAATCTTGTGCATTCAATAAGTGATTTTGTGTTTTTGGTTGAACATTTAGGTCATTTTCATCCTCCCTAGGCTTATTCTAATCCAATTAGGGTTTTTAATCAATCTTGTGCATCAAATAAGTAATTTTGTTTCATTGGTTGAACATTTAGGTCATTTTCGTCTTCCCTAGGCATATTCTAATCCAATTAGGGTTTTTAATCAATCTTGTGCATCCAATAAGTGATTTTGTGTCATTGGTTGAACATTTAGGTCATTTTCGGTTTCGCCAGGCTTATTCTAATCCAATTAGGGTTTTTAACATATCTTGTGCATCCAATAATTGATTTTGTGTCGTTGGTTGAACATTTAAGTTATTTTCGTCCTCTATAGGCTTATTCTATTCAATTAGGTTTTTTAACCAATCTTGTGCATTCAATAAGTGATTTTGTGTCATTGGTGGAACATTTAGGTCATTTTCGGTTTCCCCAGGCTTATTCTAATCCAATTAGGATTTTTAACCAATCTTGTACATCCAATAAGTGATTTTGTGTTATTGGTTGAACATTTAGGTCATTTTCATCCTCCCTAGGCTTATTCTAATCCACTTAGGGTTTTAAACAATCTTGGGCATCCAATAAGTGACATTGTGTCATTGGTTGAACATTTAGGTCATTTTTGTCCTCCCTAGGCTTATTCGAATCGAATTAGCGTTTTTAACCAATCTTGTGCATCCAATAAGTGATTTTGTGTCATTGATTGAACATTTAGGTCACTTTTGTCTTCCGTAGGCTTATTTTAATCCTATTAGGGTTTTTAACCAATTTTGTGCATCCAATTATGGAATTTGGGTCATTGGTTGAACATTTAGGTGATATTCGGTTTCCCTAGGCTTATTCTAATCCAATTAGGGTTTGTAACCAATCTTGTGCATCCAATAAGTGATTTTGTGTCATTGGTTGAACATTTAGGTCATTTTCGTGTTCCCTTGGCTGATTCTAATCCTATTACGGTTTTTAACCAATCTTGTGCATCCAACAAGTGATTTTGTGTCATTGTTTAAACATTTAGGTGTTTTTCGGTTTCGCCAGGCTTATTCTAATCCAATTAGGGTTTTTAACAAATCTTGTGCATCCAATAATTGATTTTGTGTCATTGGTTGAACATTTAAGTTATTTTCGTCCTCTATAGGCTTATTCTATTCAATTAGGTTTTTTAACCAATCTTGTGCATTCAATAAGTGATTTTGTGTTATTGGTTAAACATTTAGGTCATTTTCATCCTCCCTAGGCTTATTCTAATCCAATTAGGGTTTTTAATCAATCTTGTGCATCCAATAAGTAATTTTGTTTCATTGGTTGAACATTTAGGTCATTTTCATTTCCCTAGGCATATTCTAATCCAATTAGGGTTTTTAATCAATCTTGTGCATCCAATAAGTGATTTTGTGACATTGGTTGAACATTTAGTCATTTTCCGTTTCGCCAGGCTTATTCTAATCTAATTAGGGTTTTAAACAAATCTTGTGCATCCAATAAGTGATTTTGTGTCAACTGTTGAACATTTAAGTTATTTTCGTCCTCTATAGGCTTATTCTATTCCAATTAGGGTTTTTAACCAATCTTCTTCATTCAATAAGTGATTTTGTGTCATTGGTTTAACATTTAGGTCATTTTCGGTTTCCCCAGGCTTATTATATTCGAATTAGGGTTTTTAACCAATCTTGTGCAACCAATAAGTGATTTTGTGTTATTGGTTGAACATTTAGGTCATTTTCGTCCTCCCTAGGCTTATTCTAATCCACTAAGGGTTTTTAACCAATCTTGTGCATCCAATAAGTGATTTTGTGTCATTGGTCTAACATTTTAGTCATTTTCGTCCTCCATAGGCTTAATCTATTCCAATTAGAGTTTTTAACCAATCTTGTGCATTCAATAAGTGATTTTGTGTCATTGGTTGAACATTTAGGTCATTTTTGGTTTCCCCAGACTTATTCTAATCCAATTAGGGTTTTTAACCAATCTTGTGCAACCAATAACTGATTTTTTGTTATTGGTTGAACATTTAGGTCATTTTCGTCCTCCCAAGGCTTATTCTAATCCAAATAGGGTTTTTAACCAATCTTGTGCATCCAATAAGTGATTTTGTGTCATAGGTTGAACATTTAGGTCATTTTCGTCCTCCCTAGGCTTATTCTATTCCACTAAGGGTTTTTAAACAATCTTGAGCATCTAATAAGTGATTTTGTGTCATTGGTTGAACATTTAGGTCATTTTCGTCCTCCCTAGGCTTATTCCAATCCAATTAGGGTTTTTAACCAATCTTGTGCATCCAATAAATGATTTTGTGTCATTGGTTGAACATTTAGGTCATTTTCGTCCTCCGTAAGCTTATTTTAATCCTATTAGGGTTTTTAACCAATCTTATGCATCCAATTAGTGATTTTGTGTCATAGGTTGAATATTTAGGTCCTTTTCGTCCTACCAAGGCTTATTCTAATCCAATTAGGTTTTTTAACCAATTGTTCATCCAATATGTGATTTTGTGTCATTGGTTGAAAATTTAGGTCATTTTCGGTTTCCCAAGGCTTATTCTAATCCAATTAGGGTTTTTAACAAATCTTGTGCATCCAATAAGTCATTTTGTGTCATTGGTTGAACATTTAAGTTATTTTCGTCCTCTATAGGCTTATTCTATTCCAATTAGGGTTTTTAACCAATCTTGTGCATTCAATAAGTGATTTTGTGTCATTGGTTGAACATTTAGGTCTTTTTCGGTTTCCCCAGACATATTCCAATCCAATTAGGGTTTTTAACCAATCTTTTGTATCCAATAAGTGATTTTGTGTTATTGGTTGAACATTTAGGTCATTTTCGTCCTCCCAAGGCTTATTCTAATCCAATTAGGGTTTTTAACAAATTTTGTTCATCCAATAAGTGATTTTGTGTCATTGGTTGAACATTTAGGTCATTTTCGGTTTCCCCAGGCTTATTCTAATCCAATTAGGGTTTTGAACCAATCTTGTGCATCCAATAAGTGATTTTGTGTCATTGGTTGAACATTTAACTTATTTTCATCCTCTATAGGCTTATTCTATTCCAATTAGGGTTTTTAACCAATCTTATGCATTCAATAGGTGATTTTGTGTGATTGGTGGAACATTTAGGTCATTTTCGGTTTTCCCAGGCTTATTCTAATCCAATTAGGGTTTTGAACCAATCATGTGCATCCAATAAGTGATTTTGTGTGATTGGTGGAACATTTAGGTCATTTTCATCCTCCGTAGGCTTATTTTAATCCACTTAGGGTTTTTAAACAATCTTGTGCATCCAATAAGTGATATTGTTTCATTGGTTGAACATTTAGGTGATATTCGGTTTCCCTAGGCTTATTCGAATCGAATTAGGGTTTTTAACCAATATAGTGCATCCAATAAGTGATTTTGTGTCATTGGTTGAACATTTAGGTCACTTTCGTGTTCCCTTGGCTTATTCTAATCCTATTACGGTTTTAACCAATCTTGTGCATCCAACAAGTGATTTTGTGTCATTGTTTAAACATTTAGGTGTTTTTCGGTTTCCCTACGCTTATTCTAATCCAATTAGGGTTTTTTACCAATCTTGTGCATCCAATAAGTAATTTTGTTTCATTGGTTGAACATTTAGGTCATTTTCATCTTCCCTAGGCATATTCTAATCCAATTAGGGTTTTTAATCAATCTTGTGCATCCAATAAGTGATTTTGTGTCATTGGTTGAACATTTAGTCATTTTCGGTTTCGCCAGGCTTATTCTAATCCAATTAGGGTTTTTAACAAATCTTGTGCATCCAATAAGTGATTTTGTGTCATTGGTTGAACATTTAAGTTATTTTCGTCCTCTATAGGCTTATTCTATTCCAATTAGGATTTTTAACCAATCTTGTACATCCAATTAGTGATTTTGTCTTATTGGTTGAACATTTAGGTCATTTTCGTCCTCCCAAGGCTTATTCTAATCCAAATAGGGGTTTTAACAAATTTTGTTCATCCAATAAGTGATTTTGTGTCATTGGTTGAACATTTAGGTCATTTTCGGTTTCCCCAGGCTTATTCTAATCCAATTAGGGTTTTGAACCAATCTTGTGCATCCAATAAGTGATTTTGTGTCATTGGTTGAACATTTAACTTATTTTCATCCTCTATAGGCTTATTCTATTCCAATTAGGGTTTTTAACCAATTTTGTGCATTCAATAGGTGATTTTGTGTGATTGGTGGAACATTTAGGTAATTTTCGGTTTCCCCAGGCTTATTCTTATCCAATTAGGGTTTTGAACCACTCATGTGCATCCAATAAGTGATTTTGTGTGATTGGTGGAACATTTAGGTCATTTTCATCCTCCGTAGGCTTATTCTAATCCACTTAGGGTTTTTAAACAATCTTGTGCATCCAATAAGTGATATTGTTTCATTGGTTGAACATTTAGGTGATATTCGGTTTCCCTAGGCTTATTCGAATCGAATTAGGGTTTTTAACCAATCTTGTGCATCCAATAAGTGATTTTGTGTCATTGGTTGAACATTTAGGTCACTTTCGTGTTCCCTTGGCTTACTCTAATCCTATTACGGTTTTTAACCAATCTTGTGCATCCAACAAGTGATTTTGTGTCATTGTTTAAACATTTAGGTGTTTTTCGGTTTCCCTACGCTTATTCTAATCCAATTAGGATTTTTTACCAATCTTGTGCATCCAATAAGTAATTTTGTTTCATTGGTTCAACATTTAGGTCATTTTCATCTTCCCTAGGCATATTCTAATCCAATTAGGGTTTTTAATCAATCTTGTGCATCCAATAAGTGATTTTGTGTCATTGGTTGAACATTTAGGTCATTTTCGGTTTCGCCAGGCTTATTCTAATCCAATTAGGGTTTTTAACAAATCTTGTGCATCCAATAATTGATTTTGTGTCATTGGTTGAACATTTAAGTTATTTTCGTCCTCTATAGGCTTATTCTATTCAATTAGGTTTTTTAACCAATCATGTGCATTCAATAAGTGATTTTGTGTCATTGGTTGAACATTTAGGTCATTTTCGTCTTCCCTAGGCATATTCTAATCCAATTAGGGTTTTTAATCAATCTTGTGCATCCAATAAGTGATTTTGTGTCATTGGTTGATCATTTAGGTCATTTTCGGTTTCGCCAGGCTTATTCTAATCCAATTAGGGTTTTTAACAAATCTTGTGCATCCAATAATTGATTTTGTGTCATTGGTTGAACATTTAAGTTATTTTCGTCCTCTATAGGCTTATTCTATTCAATTAGGTTTTTTAACCAATCTTGTGCATTCAATAAGTGATTTTGTGTCATTGGTGGAACATTTAGGTCATTTTCGGTTTCCCCAGGCTTATTCTAATCCAATTAGGATTTTTAACCAATCTTGTACATCCAATAAGTGATTTTGTGTTATTGGTTGAACATTTAGGTCATTTTCATCCTCCCTAGGCTTATTCTAATCCACTTAGGGTTTTAAACAATCTTGGGCATCCAATAAGTGACATTGTGTCATTGGTTGAACATTTAGGTCATTTTTGTCCTCCCTAGGCTTATTCGAATCGAATTAGCGTTTTTAACCAATCTTGTGCATCCAATAAGTGATTTTGTGTCATTGATTGAACATTTAGGTCACTTTTGTCTTCCGTAGGCTTATTTTAATCCTATTAGGGTTTTTAACCAATTTTGTGCATCCAATTATGGAATTTGGGTCATTGGTTGAACATTTAGGTGATATTCGGTTTCCCTAGGCTTATTCTAATCCAATTAGGGTTTGTAACCAATCTTGTGCATCCAATAAGTGATTTTGTGTCATTGGTTGAACATTTAGGTCATTTTCGTGTTCCCTTGGCTGATTCTAATCCTATTACGGTTTTTAACCAATCTTGTGCATCCAACAAGTGATTTTGTGTCATTGTTTAAACATTTAGGTGTTTTTCGGTTTCGCCAGGCTTATTCTAATCCAATTAGGGTTTTTAACAAATCTTGTGCATCCAATAATTGATTTTGTGTCATTGGTTGAACATTTAAGTTATTTTCGTCCTCTATAGGCTTATTCTATTCAATTAGGTTTTTTAACCAATCTTGTGCATTCAATAAGTGATTTTGTGTTATTGGTTAAACATTTAGGTCATTTTCATCCTCCCTAGGCTTATTCTAATCCAATTAGGGTTTTTAATCAATCTTGTGCATCCAATAAGTAATTTTGTTTCATTGGTTGAACATTTAGGTCATTTTCGTCTTCCCTAGGCATATTCTAATCCAATTAGGGTTTTTAATCAATCTTGTGCATCCAATAAGTGATTTTGTGTCATTGGTTGAACATTTAGGTCATTTTTGGTTTCGCCAGGCTTATTCTAATCCAATTAGGGTTTTTAACAAATCTTGTGCATCCAATAATTGATTTTGTGTCATTGGTTGAACATTTAAGTTATTTTCGTCCTCTATAGGCTTATTCTATTCAATTAGGTTTTTTAACCAATCATGTGCATTCAATAAGTGATTTTGTGTCATTGGTTAAACATTTAGGTCATTTTCGTCTTCCCTAGGCATATTCTAATCCAATTAGGGTTTTTAATCAATCTTGTGCATCCAATAAGTGATTTTGTGTCATTGGTTGAACATTTAGGTCATTTTCGGTTTCGCCAGGCTTATTCTAATCCAATTAGGGTTTTAAACAAATCTTGTGCATCCAATAATTGATTTTGTGTCATTGGTTGAACATTTAAGTTATTTTCGTCCTCTATAGGCTTATTCTATTCAATTCGGTTTTTTAACCAATCTTGTGCATTCAATAAGTGATTTTGTGTCATTGGTGGAACATTTAGGTCATTTTCGGTTTCCCCAGGCTTATTCTAATCCAATTAGGATTTTTAACCAATCTTGTACATCCAATAAGTGATTTTGTGTTATTGGTTGAACATTTAGGTCATTTTCATCCTCCCTAGGCTTATTCTAATTCACTTATGGTTTTAAACAATCTTGTGCATCCAATAAGTGACATTGTGTCATTGGTTGAACATTTAGGTTATTTTCGTCCTCCCTAGGCTTATTCGAATCCAAATAGGATTTTTAACCAATCTTGTGAATTCAATAAGTGATTTTGTGTTATTGGTTGAACATTTAGGTCATTTTCATCCTCCCTAGGCTTATTCTAATCCAATTAGGGTTTTTAATCAATCTTGTGCATCAAATAAGTAATTTTGTTTCATTGGTTAAACATTTAGGTGTTTTTCGGTTTCGCCAGGCTTATTCTAATCCAATTAGGGTTTTTAACAAATCTTGTGCATCCAATAATTGATTTTGTGTCATTGGTTGAACATTTAAGTTATTTTCGTCCTCTATAGGCTTATTCTATTCAATTAGGTTTTTTAACCAATCTTGTGCATTCAATAAGTGATTTTGTGTCATTGGTGGAACATTTAGGTCATTTTCGGTTTCCCCAGGCTTATTCTAATCCAATTAGGATTTTTAACCAATCTTGTACATCCAATAAGTGATTTTGTGTTATTGGTTGAACATTTAGGTCATTTTCATCCTCCCTAGGCTTATTCTAATCCACTTAGGGTTTTAAACAATCTTGTGCATCCAATAAGTGACATTGTGTCATTGGTTGAACATTTAGGTCATTTTTGTCATCCCTAGGCTTATTCGAATCGAATTAGCGTTTTTAACCAATCTTGTGCATCCAATAAGTGATTTTGTGTCATTGATTGAACATTTAGGTCACTTTCGTCTTCCGTAGGCTTATTTTAATCCTATTAGGGTTTTTAACCAATTTTGTGCATCCAATTATGGAATTTGGGTCATTGGTTGAACATTTAGGGGATATTCGGTTTCCCTAGGCTTATTCTAATCCAATTAGGGTTTGTAACCAATCTTGTGCATCCAATAAGTGATTTTGTGTCATTGGTTGAACATTTAGGTCATTTTCGTGTACCCTTGGCTGATTCTAATCCTATTACGGTTTTTAACCAATCTTGTGCATCCAACAAGTGATTTTGTGTCATTGTTTAAACATTTAGGTGTTTTTCGGTTTCGCCAGGCTTATTCTAATCCAATTAGGGTTTTTAACAAATCTTGTGCATCCAATAATTGATTTTGTGTCATTGGTTGAACATTTAAGTTATTTTCGTCCTCTATAGGCTTATTCTATTCAATTAGGTTTTTTAACCAATCTTGTGCATTCAATAAGTGATTTTGTGTTATTGGTTCAACATTTAGGTCATTTTCATCCTCCCTAGGCTTATTCTAATCCAATTAGGGTTTTTAATCAAACTTGTGCATCCAATAAGTAATTTTGTTTCATTGGTTGAACATTTAGGTCATTTTCGTCTTCCCTAGGCATATTCTAATCCAATTAGGGTTTTTAATCAATCTTGTGCATCCAATAAGTGATTTTGTGTCATTGGTTGAACATTTAGGTCATTTTCGGTTTCGCCAGGCTTATTCTAATCCAATTAGGGTTTTTAACAAATCTTGTGCATCCAATAATTGATTTTGTGTCATTGGTTGAACATTTAAGTTATTTTCGTCCTCTATAGGCTTATTCTATTCAATTAGGTTTTTTAACCAATCATGTGCATTCAATAAGTGATTTTGTGTCATTGGTTGAACATTTAGGTCATTTTCGTCTTCCCTAGGCATATTCTAATCCAATTAGGGTTTTTAATCAATCTTGTGCATCCAATAAGTGATTTTGTGTCATTGGTTGATCATTTAGGTCATTTTCGGTTTCGCCAGGCTTATTCTAATCCAATTAGGGTTTTTAACAAATCTTGTGCATCCAATAATTGATTTTGTGTCATTGGTTGAACATTTAAGTTATTTTCGTCCTCTATAGGCTTATTCTATTCAATTAGGTTTTTTAACCAATCTTGTGCATTCAATAAGTGATTTTGTGTCATTGGTGGAACATTTAGGTCATTTTCGGTTTCCCCAGGCTTATTCTAATCCAATTAGGATTTTTAACCAATCTTGTACATCCAATAAGTGATTTTGTGTTATTGGTTGAACATTTAGGTCATTTTCATCCTCCCTAGGCTTATTCTAATTCACTTATGGTTTTAAACAATCTTGTGCATCCAATAAGTGACATTGTGTCATTGGTTGAACATTTAGGTTATTTTCGTCCTCCCTAGGCTTATTCGAATCCAAATAGGGTTTTTAACCAATGTTGTGCATTCAATAAGTGATTTTGTGTTATTGGTTGAACATTTAGGTCATTTTCATCCTCCCTAGGCTTATTCTAATCCAATTAGGGTTTTTAATCAATCTTGTGCATCAAATAAGTAATTTTGTTTCATTGGTTGAACATTTAGGTCATTTTCGTCTTCCCTAGGCATATTCTAATCCAATTAGGGTTTTTAATCAATCTTGTGCATCCAATAAGTGATTTTGTGTCATTGGTTGAACATTTAGGTCATTTTCGGTTTCGCCAGGCTTATTCTAATCCAATTAGGGTTTTTAACATATCTTGTGCATCCAATAATTGATTTTGTGTCATTGGTTGAACATTGAAGTTATTTTCGTCCTCTATAGGCTTATTCTATTCAATTAGGTTTTTTAACCAATGATGTGCATTCAATAAGTGATTTTGTGTCATTGGTTGAACATTTAGGTCATTTTCGTCTTCACTATGCATATTCTAATCCAATTAGGGTTTTTAATCAATCTTGTGCATCCAATAAGTGATTTTGTGTCATTGGTTGAACATTTAGGTCATTTTCGGTTTCGCCAGGCTTATTCTAATCCAATTAGGGTTTTTAACATATCTTGTGCATCCAATTATTGATTTTGTGTCATTGGTTGAACATTTAAGTTATTTTCGTCCTCTATAGGCTTATTCTATTCAATTAGGTTTTTTAACCAATCTTGTGCATTCAATAAGTGATTTTGTGTCATTGGTGGAACATTTAGGTCATTTTCGGTTTCCCCAGGCTTATTCTAATCCAATTAGGATTTTTAACCAATCTTGTACATCCAATAAGTGATTTTGTGTTATTGGTTGAACATTTAGGTCATTTTCGTCCTCCGTAGCCTTACTTTAATCCTATTAGGGTTTTTAACCAATGTTGTGCATCCAATTATGGATTTTGGGTCATTGGTTGAACATTTAGGTGATATTCGGTTTCCCTAGGCTTATTCTAATCCAATTAGGGTTTTTTACCAATCTTGTGCACCCAATAAGTAATTTTGTTTCATTGGTTGAACATTTAGGTCATTTTCGTCCTCCCTATGCATATTCTAATCCAATTAGGGTTTTTAATCAATCTTGTGCATCCAATAAATGATTTTGTGTCATTGGTTGAACATTTAGGTCACTTTTGGTTTCCCCAAGCTTATTCTAATCCGATTACGGTTTTTAACCAATCTTGTGCATCTAACAAGTGGTTTTGTGTCATTGGTTAAACATTTAGGTGTTATTCGGTTTCCATAGGCTTATTCTATTCCAATTAGGTTTTTTTACCAATCTTGTGCATCCAATAACTAATTTTGTTTCATTGGTTGAACATTTAGGTCATTTTCGTCCTCCATAGGCAAATTCTATTCCAATTAGGGTTTTTAATCAATCTTTTGCATCTAATAAATGATTTTGTGTCATTGGTTGAACATTTAGGTCATTTTCGCCCTCCCCAGGCTTATTCTAATCCAATTAGGGTTTTTAACCAATCTTGTGCATCCAATAAGTGATTTTGTGTTATTGGTTGAACATTTAGGTCATTTTTGTCCTCCCAAGGCTTATTCTAATCCAACTAGAGTTTTTAACCAATGTTGTGCATCCAATAAGTGATTTTGTGTCATTGTTAGAACATTTAGGTCATTTTCGGTTTCCCCAGGCTCAATCTATTCCAATTAGGATTTTTAACCAATCTTTTGCATCCAATAAGTGATTTTGTGTCATTGGTTGAACATTTAGGTCATTTTCATCCTCCGTAGGCTTATTCTATTCCAATTAGAGTTTTTAACCAATCTTGGGCATCCAAATAGTGATTTTGGGTCATTAGTTGAACATTTAAGTCCTTGTCGGCTTCCCCAGATATATTCTAATCCAATTAGGGTTTTTAACCAATCTTTTGCATCCAATAAGTGATTTTGTGTTATTGGTTGAACATTTAGGTCATTTTCGTCCTCCCAAGGCTTATTCTAATCCAATTAGGGTTTTTAACAAATTTTGTTCATCCAATAAGTGATTTTGTGTCATTGGTTGAACATTTAACTTATTTTCATCCTCTATAGGCTTATTCTATTCCAATTAGGGTTTTTAACCAATCTTGTGCATTCAATAGGTGATTTTGTGTGATTGGTGGAACATTTAGGTCATTTTCAGTTTCCCCAGGCTTATTCTAATCCAATTAGGGTTTTGAACCAATCATGTGCATCCAATAAGTGATTTTGTGTGATTGGTGGAACATTTAGGTCATTTTCATCCTCCGTAGGCTTATTATAATCCACTTAGGGTTTTTAAACAATCTTGTGCATCCAATAAGTGATATTGTTTCATTGGTTGAACATTTAGGTGATATTCGGTTTCCCTAGGCTTATTCGAATCGAATTAGGGTTTTTAACCAATCTTGTGCATCCAATAAGTGATTTTGTGTCATTGGTTGAACATTTAGGTCACTTTCGTGTTCCCTTGGCTTACTCTAATCCTATTACGGTTTTTAACCAATCTTGTGCATCCAACAAGTGATTTTGTGTCATTGTTTAAACATTTAGGTGTTTTTCGGTTTCCCTACGCTTATTCTAATCCAATTAGGATTTTTTACCAATCTTGTGCATCCAATAAGTAATTTTGTTTCATTGGTTCAACATTTAGGTCATTTTCATCTTCCCTAGGCATATTCTAATCCAATTAGGGTTTTTAATCAATCTTGTGCATCCAATAAGTGATTTTGTGTCATTGGTTGAACATTTAGGTCATTTTCGGTTTCGCCAGGCTTATTCTAATCCAATTAGGGTTTTTAACAAATCTTGTGCATCCAATAAGTGATTTTGTGTCATTGGTTGAACATTTAAGTTATTTTCGTCCTCTATAGGCTTATTCTATTCAATTAGGATTTTTACCAATCTTGTGCATCATATAACTAATTTTGTTTCATTGATTGTGACATTTAGGTCATTTTCATCCTCCATAGGCATATTCTAATCCAATTAGTGTTTTTAATCAATCTTGTGCATCTAATAAATGATTTTGTGTCATTGGTTGAACATTTAGGTCATTTTCTTCCTCCCTAGACTTATTCTAATCCAATTAGGGTTTTTAACAAATCTTGTGCATCCAATAAGTGACATTGTGTCATTGGTTGAACATTTAGGTCATCTTTGACCTCCCTAGGCTTATACGAATCGAATTAGCGTTTTTAACCAATCTTGTGCATCCAATAAGTGATTTTGTGTCATTGGTTCAACATTTAGGTCACTTTCGTCCTCCGTAGGCTTATTTTAATCCTATTAGGGTTTTTAACCAATTTTGTGCATCCAATTAGTGATTTTGTGTCATTGGTTGAACATTTAGGTGATATTCGGTTTCCCTAGGCTTATTCTAATCCAATTAGGGTTTGTAACCAATCTTGTGCATCCAATAAGTGAATTTGTGTCATTGGTTGAACAATTAGGTCATTTTCGTGTTCCTTAGGCTTATTCTAATCCTATTACGGTTTTTAACCAATCTTGTGCATCCAACAAGTGATTTTGTGTCATTGGTTGAACATTTAGGTCATTTTTCGGTTTCCCCAGGCTTATTCTAATCCAATTAGGGTTTTGAACCAATCTTGTGCATCCAATAAGTGATTTTGTGTCATTGGTTGAACATTTAAGTTATTTTCATCCTCTATAGGCTTATTCTATTCCAATTAGGGTTTTTAACCAATCTTGTGCATTCAATAAGTGATTTTGTGTGATTGGTAGAACATTTAGGTCATTTTCGGGGTCCCCAGGCTTATTCTATTCCACTTAGAGTTTTTAACCAATCTTGTGCATCTAATAAGTGATTTTATGTCATTGGTTGAACATTTAGCTCATTTCCGGTTTCCCTAGACATATTCTAATCCAATTAGGGTTTTTAAGCAATCTTGTGCATCCAATAAGTTATTTTGTGTTATTGGTTGAACATTTAGGTCATTTTCGTCCTCCCAAGGCTT
Source organism: Cicer chorassanicum (assembly GCA_037974735.1). Taxonomy (NCBI): domain Eukaryota; kingdom Viridiplantae; phylum Streptophyta; class Magnoliopsida; order Fabales; family Fabaceae; genus Cicer; species Cicer chorassanicum. Next base: position 38,490,066 of record JBBPBP010000004.1, on the reverse strand, counting down.
ATTCTAATCCAATTAGGGTTTTTAACAAATTTTGTTCATCCAATAAGTGATTTTGTGTCATTGGTTGAACATTTAGGTCATTTTCGGTTTCGCCAGGCTTGTTCTAATCCAATTAGGGTTTTTAACAAATCTTTTGCATCCAATAAGTGATTTTGTGTCATTGGTTGAACATTTAAGTTATTTTCGTCCTTCTATAGGCTTATTCTACTCAATTATGTTTTTTAACAAATCTTGTGCTTCCAATAAGTGATTTTGTGTCATTGGTTGAACATTTAAGTTATTTTCGTCCTCTGTAGGCTTATTCTATTCCAATTAGGGTTTTTAACCAATCTTGTGCATTCAATAAGTGATTTTGTGTGATTGGTGGAACATTTAGGTCATTTTCAATTTCCCCAGGCTTATTCTAATCCAATTTGGGTTTTTAACCAATCTTGTACATCCTATAACTAATTTTGTTTCATTGGTTGAACATCTAGGTCATTTTCGTCCTCCATAGGCAAATTCTATTCCAATTAGGGTTTTTAATCAATCTTGTGCATCTAATAAATGATTTTGTGTCATTGGTTGAACATTTAGGTCATTTTCGTCCTCCCCAGGCTTATTCTAATCCAATTAGGGTTTTTAACCAATCTTGTGCATCCAATAAGTGATTTTGTGTTATTGGTTTAACATTTAGGTCATTTTTGTCCTCCCAAGACTTACTCTAATCCAATTAGAGTTTTTAACCAATGTTGTGCATCCAATAAGTGATTTTGTGTCATTGTTAGAACATTTAGGTCATTTTCGATTTCCCCAGGCTCATTCTTTTCCAATTAGGGTTTTGAACCAATCTTGTGCATCCAATAAGTGATTTTGTGTCATTGGTTGAACATTTAGGTCATTTTCATCCTCTGTAGGCTTATTCTATTCCAATTAGAGTTTTTAACCAATCTTGTGCATCCAATAAGTGATTTTGTGTCATTGGTTGAACATTTAGGTCCTTTTCGGTTTCCCTAGACATATTCTAATCCAATTAGGGTTTTGAACCAATCTTTTGCATCCAATAAGTGATTTTGTGTTATTGGTTGAACATTTAGGTCATTTTCGTCCTCCCAAGGCTTATTCTAATCCAATTAGGGTTTTTAACAAATTTTGTTCATCCAATAAGTGATTTTGTGTCATTGGTTGAACATTTAGGTCATTTTTCGGTTTCCCCACGCTTATTCTAATCCAATTAGGGTGTTGAACCAATCTTGTGCATCCAATAAGTGATTTTGTGTCATTGGTTGAACATTTAAGTTATTTTCATCCTCTATAGGCTTATTCTATTCCAATTAGGGTTTTTAACCAATCTTGTGCATTCAATAAGTGATTTTGTGTGATTGGTAGAACATTTAGGTCATTTTCGGGGTCCCCAGGCTCATTCTATTCCAATTAGGGTTTTTAACCAATCTTGTGCATCCAATAAGTGATTTTGTGTCATTAGTTGAACATTTAGCTCATTTTCATCCTCCGTAGGCTTATTCTATTCCACTTAGAGTTTTTAACCAATCTTGTGCATCTAATAAGTGATTTTATGTCATTGGTTGAACATTTAGGTCATTTCCGGTTTCCCCAGACATATTCTAATCCAATTAGGGTTTTTAAGCAATCTTGTGCATCCAATAAGTGATTTTGTGTTATTGGTTGAACATTTAGGTCATTTTCGTCCTCCCAAGGCTTATTCTAATCCAATTAGGGTTTTTAACAAATTTTGTTCATCCAATAAGTGATTTTGTGTCATTGGTTGAACATTTAGGTCATTTTCGGTTTCCCCAGGCATATTCTAATCCAATTAGGGTTTTGAACCAATCTTGTGCATTCAATAAGTGATTTTGTATCATATGTTGAACATTTAGGTCATTTTCGTCCTCCCTAGGCTTATTCTACTCCACTTTGGGTTTTTAAACAATCTTGTGCATCTAATAAGTGATTTTGTGTCATTGGTTGAACATTTAAGTCATTTTCGTCCTCCCTAGGCTTATTCGAATCCAATTAGGGTTTTTAACCAATCTTGTGCATCCAATAAGTGATTTTGTGTCATTGGTTGAACATTTAGGTCATTTTCGGTTTCCCCTGGCTTATTCTAATCCAATTAGAATTTTTAACAAATCTTGTGCATCCAATAAGTGATTTTGAGTCATTGGTTGAACATTTAAGTTATTTTCGTCCTCTGTAGGCCTATTCTATTCCAATTAGGGTTTTTAACCAATCTTGTGCATCCAATAAGTGATATTGTGTCATTGGTTGAACATTTAGGTCATTTTCGAGCTCCCTAGGCTTATTCGAATCCAATTAGGGTTTTTAGCCAATCTTGTGCATTCAATAAGTGATTTTGTGTCATAGGTTGAACATTTAGGTCATTTTCGTCCTCCGTAGCCTTATTTTAATCCTATTAGGGTTTTTAACCAATCTTGTGCATCCAATTAGTGATTTTGTGTCATTGGTTGAACATTTAGGTGATATTCGGTTTCCCTAGGCTTATTCTAATCCAATTAGGGTTTGTAACCAATCTTGTGCATCCAATAAGTGAATTTGTGTCATTGGTTGAACAATTAGGTCATTTTCGTGTTCCTTAGGCTTATTCTAATTCTATTACGGTTTTTAACCAATCTTGTGCATCCAACAAGTGATTTTGTGTCATTGGTTAAACATTTAGGTGTTATTCGGTTTCCGTAGCCATATTCTAATCCAATTAGTGTTTTCTATCAATCTTGTGCATCTAATAAATGATTTTGTGTCATTGGTTGAACATTTAGGTCATTTTCGTCCTCCCTAGACTTATTCTAATCCAATTAGGGTTTTTAACAAATCTTGTGCATCCAATAAGTGATTTTGTGTTATTGGTTGAACATTTAGGTCATTTTTGTCCTCCCAAGGCTTATTCTAATACAATTAGAGTTTTTAACCAATGTTGTTCATCCAATAAGTGATTTTGTGTCATTGCTAGAACATTTAGGTCATTTTTGGTTTCCCCAGGCTCATTCTAATCCAATTAGGGTTTTTAACCAATGTTGTGTATACAATAAATGATTTTGTGTCATTGGTTGAACATTTAGGTCATTTTCGGTTTCCCCAGACATATTCTAATCCAATTAGGGTTTTTAACCAATCTTGTGCATCCAATAAGTCATTTTGTGTTATTGGTTGAACATTTAGCTCATTTTCGTCCTTCCAAGGCTTATTTGAATCCAATTAGGGTTTTTAACCAATTTTGTTCATCCAATAAGTGATTTTGTGTCATTGGTTGAACATTTAGGTCATTTTCGGTTTCCCCAGGCTTATTCTAATCCAATTAGGGTTTTGAACCAATCTTGTGCATCCAATAAGTGATTTTGTGTCATAGGTTGAACATTTAGGTCATTTTCGTCCTCCCTAGGCTTATTCTATTCCACTTAGGGTTTTTAAACAATCTTGTGCATCTAATAAGTGATTTTGTGTCATTGGTGGAACATTTAGGTCATTTTCGTCCTCCCTAGGCTTATTCTATTCCACTTAGGGTTTTTAAACAATCTTGTGCATCTAATAAGTGATTTTGTGTCATTGGTTGAACATTTAGGTCATTTTCGTCCTCCCTAGGCTTATTCTAATCCAATTAGGGTTTTTAACCAATCTTGTGCATCCAATAAGTGATTTTGTGTCATTGGTTGAACATTTAGGTCATTTTCGTCCTCCGTAGGCTTATTTTAATCCTATTAGGGTTTTTAACCAATCTTGTGCATCCAATTAGTGATTTTGTGTCATTGGTTGAAAATTTAGGTGATATTTGGTTTCCCTAGGCTTATTCTAATCCAATTAGGGTTTGTAACCAATCTTGTGCATCCAATAAGTGATTTTGTGTCATTGGTTGAACATTTAGGTCATTTTCGTGTTCCCTTGGCTTATTCTAATCCTATTACGGTTTTTAACCAATCTTGTGCATCCAACAAGTGATTTTGTGTCATTGGTTAAACATTTAGGTGTTTTTCGGTTTCCCTAGGCTTATTCTAATCCAATTAGGCTTTTTTACCAATCTTGTGCATCCAATATGTAATTTTGTTTCATTGGTTGAACATTTAGGTCATTTTCGGTTTCCCCAGGATTATTCTAATCCAATTAGGGTTTTTAACAAATCTTGTGTATCCAATAAGTGATTTTGTGTCATTGGTTGAACATTTAAGTTATTTTCGTCCTCTGTAGGCTTGTTCTATTCCAATTAGGGTTTTTAACCAATCTTGTGCATTCAATAAGTGATTTTGTGTGATTGGTGGAACATTTAGGTCATTTTCGGTTTCCCCAGACATATTCTAATCCAATTAGGGTTTTTAACCAATCTTGTGCATCCAATAAGTGATTTTGTGTTATTGGTTGAACATTTAGGTCATTTTCGTCTTCCCAAGGCTTACTCTAATCCAATTAGGGTTTTTATCAAAATTTTGTTCATCCAACAAGTGATTTTGTGGCATTGGTTGAACATTTACGTCATTTTCAGTTTTCCCAGGCATATTCTAATCCAATTAGGGTTTTGAACCAATCTTGTGCATCCAATAAGTGATTTTGTGTCATAGGTTGAACATTTAGGTCATTTTCGTCCTCCCTAGGCTTATTCTATTCCACTTAGGGTTTTTAAACAATCTTGTGCATCTAATAAGTGATTTTGTGTCATTGGTTGAACATTTAGGTCATTTTCGTCCTCCCTAGGCTTATTCGAATCCAATTAGGGTTTTTAACCAATCTTGTGCATCCAATAAGTGATTTTGAGTCATTGGTTGAACATTTAGGTCATTTTCGTAATCCCTAGGCTTATTCGAATCTAAATAGGGTTTTTAACCAATCTTGTGCATCCAATAAGTGATTCTGTGTCATTGGTTGAACATTTAGGTCATTTTCGTCCTCCCAAGGCTTATTCTAATCCAATTAGGTTTTTTAACCAATTTTGTTCATCCAATAAGTGATTTTATGTCCTTGGTTGAACATTTAGGTTATTTTCGGTTTCCCCATGCTTATTCTAATCCAATTAGGGTTTTTAACAAATCTTGTGCATCCAATAAGTGATTTTGTGTCATTGGTTGAACATTTAAGTTATTTTCGTCTTCTGTAGGCTTATTCTATTCCAGTTAGAGTTTTTAACCAATCTTGTGCATCCAATAAGTGATTTTGTGTTATTGGTTGAACATTTAGGTCATTTTCGTTCTCCCAAGGCTTATTCTAATCCAATTAGGGTTTTTAACAAATTTTGTTCATCCAACAAGTGATTTTGTGTCATTGGTTGAACATTTAGGTCATTTTCGGTTTTCCCAGGCATATTCTAATCCAATTAGGGTTTTGAACCAATCTTGTGCATCCAATAAGTGATTTTATGTCATAGGTTGAACATTTAGGTCATTTTCATCCTCCCTAGGCTTATTCTATTCCACTTAGGGTTTTTAAACAATCTTGTGCATCTAATAGGTGATTTTGTGTCATTGGTTGAACATTTAGGTCATTTTCCTCCTCTATAGGCTTATTCTAATCCAATTAGGGTTTTTACAAAATTTTGTTCATCCAACAAGTGATTTTGTGTGATTGGTGGAACATTTAGGTCATTTTCGGTTTCCCTAGGCTCATTCTATTCCAATTAGGGTTTTTAACCAATCTTGTGCATCCAATAAGTGATTTTGTGTCATTCGTTGAACATTTAGCTCATTTTCATCCTCCGTAGGCTTATTCTATTCCACTTAGAGTTTTTAACCAATCTTGTGCATCTAATAAGTGACTTTATGTCATTGGTTGAACATTTAGGTCATTTTCGGTTTCCCCAGACATATTCTAATCCAATTAGGGTTTTTAACCAATCTTGCGCATCCAATAAGTGATTTTGTGTTATTGGTTGAACATTTAGGTCATTTTCGTCCTCCCAAGGCTTATTCTAATCCAATTAGGGTTTTTAACAAATTTTGTTCATCCAATAAGTGATTTTGTGTTATTGGTTGAACATTTAGGTCATTTTCGGTTTCCCCAGGCATATTCTAATCCAATTAGGGTTTTGAACCAATCTTGTGCATTCAATAAGTGATTTTGTGTCATAGGTTGAACATTTAGGTCATTTTCGTCCTCCGTAGGCTTATTTTAATCCTATTAGGGTTTTTAACCAATCTTGTGCATCCAATTAGTGATTTTGTGTCATTGGTTGAACATTTAGGTGATATTCGGTTTCCCTATGCTTATTCTAATCCAATTAGGGTTTTTTACCAATCTTGTGCATCCAATAACTAATTTTGTTTCATTGGTTGTGACATTTAGGTCATTTTCGTCCTCCATAGGCATATTCTAATCCAATTAGGGTTTTTAATGAATCTTGTGCATCTAATAAATGATTTTGTGTCATTGGTTGAACATTTTGGTCATTTTCGTCCTCTCCAGGCTTATTCTAATCCAATTAGGGTTTTTAACAAATCTTGTGCATCCAATAAGTGATTTTGTGTTATTGGTTGAACATTTAGGTCATTTTCGTCCTCCCAAGGCTTATTCTAATCCAATTAGGGTTTTTAACAAATTTTGTTCATCCAATAAGTGATTTTGTGTTATTGGTTGAACATTTAGGTCATTTTCGGTTTCCCCAGGCATATTCTAATCCAATTAGGGTTTTGAACCAATCTTGTGCATTCAATAAGTGATTTTGTGTCATAGGTTGAACATTTAGGTCATTTTCGTCCTCCGTAGGCTTATTTTAATCCTATTAGGGTTTTTAACCAATCTTGTGCATCCAATTAGTGATTTTGTGTCATTGGTTGAACATTTAGGTGATATTCGGTTTCCCTAGGCTTATTCTAATCCAATTAGGGTTTTTTCCCAATCTTGTGCATCCAATAACTAATTTTGTTTCATTCGTTGTGACATTTAGGTCATTTTCGTCCTCCATAGGCATATTCTAATCCAATTAGGGTTTTTAATCAATCTTGTGCATCTAATAAATGATTTTGTGTCATTGGTTGAACATTTAGGTCATTTTCGTCCTCTCCAGGCTTATTCTAATCCAATTAGGGTTTTTAACAAATCTTGTGCATCCAATAAATGATTTTGTGTTATTGGCTGAACATTTAGGTCATTTTTGTCCTCCTAAGGCTTATTCTAATCCAATTAGAGTTTTTAACCAATGTTGTGCATCCAATAAGTGATTTTGTGTCATTGTTAGAACATTTAGGTCATTTTCGGTTTCCCCAGGCTCATTCTAATCCAATTAGGGTTTTTAACCAATCTTGTGTATCCAATAAATGATTTTGTGTCATTGGTTGAACATTTAGGTCATTTTTCGGTTTCCCCTGGCATATTCTAATCCAATTAGGGTTTTTAACCAATCTTGTGCATCCAATAAGTGATTTTGTGTTATTGGTTGAACATTTATTTCATTTTTGTCCTTCCAAGGCTTATTTGAATCCAATTAGGGTTTTAACCAATTTTGTTCATCCAATAAGTGATTTTGTGTCATTGGTTGAACATTTAGGACATTTTCGGTTTCCCCAGGCTTATTCTAATCCAATTAGGGTTTTGAATCAATCTTCTGCATCCAATAAGTGATTTTGTGTCATAGGTTGAACATTTAGGTCATTTTCGTCCTCCCTAGGCTAATTCTATTCCACTTAGGGTTTTTAAACAATCTTGTGCATCTAATAAGTGATTTTGTGTCATTGGTTGAACATTTAGGTCATTTTCGTCCTCCCTGGGCTTATTCGAATCCAATTTGGGTTTTTAACCAATCTTGTGCATCCAATAAGTGATTTTGTGTCATTGGTTGAACATTTAGGTCATTTTCGGTTTCTCCAGGCTTATTCAAATCTAATTAGGGTTTTTAACAAATCTTGTGCATCCAATAAGTGATTTTGTGTTATTGGTTGAACATTTAGGTCATTTTCGTCCTCCCAAGGCTTATTCTAATCCAATTAGGGTTTTTAACAAATTTTGTTCATCCAATAAGTGATTTTGTGTTATTGGTTGAACATTTAGGTCATTTTCGGTTTCCCCAGGCATATTCTAATCCAATTAGGGTTTTGAACCAATCTTGTGCATTCAATAAGTGATTTTGTGTCATAGGTTGAACATTTAGGTCATTTTCGTCCTCCGTAGGCTTATTTTAATCCTATTAGGGTTTTTAACCAATCTTGTGCATCCAATTAGTGATTTTGTGTCATTGGTTGAACATTTAGGTGATATTCGGTTTCCCTAGGCTTATTCTAATCCAATTAGGGTTTTTTCCCAATCTTGTGCATCCAATAACTAATTTTGTTTCATTCGTTGTGACATTTAGGTCATTTTCGTCCTCCATAGGCATATTCTAATCCAATTAGGGTTTTTAATCAATCTTGTGCATCTAATAAATGATTTTGTGTCATTGGTTGAACATTTAGGTCATTTTCGTCCTCTCCAGGCTTATTCTAATCCAATTAGGGTTTTTAACAAATCTTATGCATCCAATAAATGATTTTGTGTTATTGGCTGAACATTTAGGTCATTTTTGTCCTCCTAAGGCTTATTCTAATCCAATTAGAGTTTTTAACCAATGTTGTGCATCCAATAAGTGATTTTGTGTCATTGTTAGAACATTTAGGTCATTTTCGGTTTCCCCAGGCTCATTCTAATCCAATTAGGGTTTTTAACCAATCTTGTGTATCCAATAAATGATTTTGTGTCATTGGTTGAACATTTAGGTCATTTTTCGGTTTCCCCTGGCATATTCTAATCCAATTAGGGTTTTTAACCAATCTTGTGCATCCAATAAGTGATTTTGTGTTATTGGTTGAACATTTATGTCATTTTTGTCCTTCCAAGGCTTATTTGAATCCAATTAGGGTTTTAACCAATTTTGTTCATCCAATAAGTGATTTTGTGTCATTGGTTGAACATTTAGGACATTTTCGGTTTCCCCAGGCTTATTCTAATCCAATTAGGGTTTTGAATCAATCTTCTGCATCCAATAAGTGATTTTGTGTCATAGGTTGAACATTTAGGTCATTTTCGTCCTCCCTAGGCTAATTCTATTCCACTTAGGGTTTTTAAACAATCTTGTGCATCTAATAAGTGATTTTGTATCATTGGTTGAACATTTAGGTCATTTTCGTCCTCCCTGGGCTTATTCGAATCCAATTTGGGTTTTTAACCAATCTTGTGCATCCAATAAGTGATTTTGTGTCATTGGTTGAACATTTAGGTCATTTTCGGTTTCTCCAGGCTTATTCAAATCTAATTAGGGTTTTTAACAAATCTTGTGCATCCAATAAGTGATTTTGTGTTATTGGTTGAACATTTAGGTCATTTTCGTCCTCCCAAGGCTTATTCTAATCCAATTAGGGTTTTTAACAAATTTTGTTCATCCAATAAGTGATTTTGTGTTATTGGTTGAACATTTAGGTCATTTTCGGTTTCCCCAGGCATATTCTAATCCAATTAGGGTTTTGAACCAATCTTGTGCATTCAATAAGTGATTTTGTGTCATAGGTTGAACATTTAGGTCATTTTCGTCCTCCGTAGGCTTATTTTAATCCTATTAGGGTTTTTAACCAATCTTGTGCATCCAATTAGTGATTTTGTGTCATTGGTTGAACATTTAGGTGATATTCGGTTTCCCTAGGCTTATTCTAATCCAATTAGGGTTTTTTCCCAATCTTGTGCATCCAATAACTAATTTTGTTTCATTCGTTGTGACATTTAGGTCATTTTCGTCCTCCATAGGCATATTCTAATCCAATTAGGGTTTTTAATCAATCTTGTGCATCTAATAAATGATTTTGTGTCATTGGTTGAACATTTAGGTCATTTTCGTCCTCTCCAGGCTTATTCTAATCCAATTAGGGTTTTTAACAAATCTTGTGCATCCAATAAGTGATTTTGTGTTATTGGCTGAACATTTAGGTCATTTTTGTCCTCCTAAGGCTTATTCTAATCCAATTAGAGTTTTTAACCAATGTTGTGCATCCAAGAAGTGATTTTGTGTCATTGTTAGAACATTTAGGTCATTTTCGGTTTCCCCAGGCTCATTCTAATCCAATTAGGGTTTTTAACCAATCTTGTGTATCCAATAAATGATTTTGTGTCATTGGTTGAACATTTAGGTCATTTTCGGTTTCCCCTGGCATATTCTAATCCAATTAGGGTTTTTAACCTATCTTGTGCATCCAATAAGTGATTTTGTGTTATTGGTTGAACATTTATGTCATTTTTGTCCTTCCAAGGCTTATTTGAATCCAATTAGGGTTTTAACCAATTTTGTTCATCCAATAAGTGATTTTGTGTCATTGGTTGAACATTTAGGACATTTTCGGTTTCCCCAGGCTTATTCTAATCCAATTAGGGTTTTGAATCAATCTTCTGCATCCAATAAGTGATTTTGTGTCATAGGTTCAACATTTAGGTCATTTTCGTCCTCCCTAGGCTAATTCTATTCCACTTAGGGTTTTTAAACAATCTTGTGCATCTAATAAGTGATTTTGTATCATTGGTTGAACATTTAGGTCATTTTCGTCCTCCCTGGGCTTATTCGAATCCAATTTGGGTTTTTAACCAATCTTGTGCATCCAATAAGTGATTTTGTGTCATTGGTTGAACATTTAGGTCATTTTCGGTTTCTCCAGGCTTATTCAAATCTAATTAGGGTTTTTAACAAATCTTGTGCATCCAATAAGTGATTTTGTGTTATTGGTTGAACATTTAGGTCATTTTCGTCCTCCCAAGGCTTATTCTAATCCAATTAGGGTTTTTAACAAATTTTGTTCATCCAATAAGTGATTTTGTGTTATTGGTTGAACATTTAGGTCATTTTCGGTTTCCCCAGGCATATTCTAATCCAATTAGGGTTTTGAACCAATCTTGTGCATTCAATAAGTGATTTTGTGTCATAGGTTGAACATTTAGGTCATTTTCGTCCTCCGTAGGCTTATTTTAATCCTATTAGGGTTTTTAACCAATCTTGTGCATCCAATTAGTGATTTTGTGTCATTGGTTGAACATTTAGGTGATATTCGGTTTCCCTAGGCTTATTCTAATCCAATTAGGGTTTTTTCCCAATCTTGTGCATCCAATAACTAATTTTGTTTCATTCGTTGTGACATTTAGGTCATTTTCGTCCTCCATAGGCATATTCTAATCCAATTAGGGTTTTTAATCAATCTTGTGCATCTAATAAATGATTTTGTGTCATTGGTTGAACATTTAGGTCATTTTCGTCCTCTCCAGGCTTATTCTAATCCAATTAGGGTTTTTAACAAATCTTGTGCATCCAATAAGTGATTTTGTGTTATTCGCTGAACATTTAGGTCATTTTTGTCCTCCTAAGGCTTATTCTAATCCAATTAGAGTTTTTAACCAATGTTGTGCATCCAATAAGTGATTTTGTGTCATTGTTAGAACATTTAGGTCATTTTCGGTTTCCCCAGGCTCATTCTAATCCAATTAGGGTTTTTAACCAATCTTGTGTATCCAATAAATGATTTTGTGTCATTGGTTGAACATTTAGGTCATTTTCGGTTTCCCCTGGCATATTCTAATCCAATTAGGGTTTTTAACCAATCTTGTGCATCCAATAAGTGATTTTGTGTTATTGGTTGAACATTTATGTCATTTTTGTCCTTCCAAGGCTTATTTGAATCCAATTAGGGTTTTAACCAATTTTGTTCATCCAATAAGTGATTTTGTGTCATTGGTTGAACATTTAGGACATTTTCGGTTTCCCCAGGCTTATTCTAATCCAATTAGGGTTTTGAATCAATCTTCTGCATCCAATAAGTGATTTTGTGTCATAGGTTGAACATTTAGGTCATTTTCGTCCTCCCTAGGCTAATTCTATTCCACTTAGGGTTTTTAAACAATCTTGTGCATCGAATAAGTGATTTTGTGTCATTGGTTGAACATTTAGGTCATTTTCGTCCTCCCTGGGCTTATTCGAATCCAATTTGGGTTTTTAACCAATCTTGTGCATCCAATAAGTGATTTTGTGTCATTGGTTGAACATTTAGGTCATTTTCGGTTTCTCCAGGCTTATTCAAATCTAATTAGGGTTTTTAACAAATCTTGTGCATCCAATAAGTGATTTTGTGTCATTGGTTGAACATTTAGGTCATTTTCGTCCTCCCAAGGCTTATTCTAATCCAATTAGGGTTTTTAACAAATTTTGTTCATCCAATAAGTGATTTTGTGTTATTGGTTGAACATTTAGGTCATTTTCGGTTTCCCCAGGCATATTCTAATCCAATTAGGGTTTTGAACCAATCTTGTGCATTCAATAAGTGATTTTGTGTCATAGGTTGAACATTTAGGTCATTTTCGTCCTCCGTAGGCTTATTTTAATCCTATTAGGGTTTTTAACCAATCTTGTGCATCCAATTAGTGATTTTGTGTCATTGGTTGAACATTTAGGTGATATTCGGTTTCCCTAGGCTTATTCTAATCCAATTAGGGTTTTTTCCCAATCTTGTGCATCCAATAACTAATTTTGTTTCATTCGTTGTGACATTTAGGTCATTTTCGTCCTCCATAGGCATATTCTAATCCAATTAGGGTTTTTAATCAATCTTGTGCATCTAATAAATGATTTTGTGTCATTGGTTGAACATTTAGGTCATTTTCGTCCTCTCCAGGCTTATTCTAATCCAATTAGGGTTTTTAACAAATCTTATGCATCCAATAAATGATTTTGTGTTATTGGCTGAACATTTAGGTCATTTTTGTCCTCCTAAGGCTTATTCTAATCCAATTAGAGTTTTTAACCAATGTTGTGCATCCAATAAGTGATTTTGTGTCATTGTTAGAACATTTAGGTCATTTTCGGTTTCCCCAGGCTCATTCTAATCCAATTAGGGTTTTTAACCAATCTTGTGTATCCAATAAATGATTTTGTGTCATTGGTTGAACATTTAGGTCATTTTTCGGTTTCCCCTGGCATATTCTAATCCAATTAGGGTTTTTAACCAATCTTGTGCATCCAATAAGTGATTTTGTGTTATTGGTTGAACATTTATGTCATTTTTGTCCTTCCAAGGCTTATTTGAATCCAATTAGGGTTTTAACCAATTTTGTTCATCCAATAAGTGATTTTGTGTCATTGGTTGAACATTTAGGACATTTTCGGTTTCCCCAGGCTTATTCTAATCCAATTAGGGTTTTGAATCAATCTTCTGCATCCAATAAGTGATTTTGTGTCATAGGTTGAACATTTAGGTCATTTTCGTCCTCCCTAGGCTAATTCTATTCCACTTAGGGTTTTTAAACAATCTTGTGCATCTAATAAGTGATTTTGTATCATTGGTTGAACATTTAGGTCATTTTCGTCCTCCCTGGGCTTATTCGAATCCAATTTGGGTTTTTAACCAATCTTGTGCATCCAATAAGTGATTTTGTGTCATTGGTTGAACATTTAGGTCATTTTCGGTTTCTCCAGGCTTATTCAAATCTAATTAGGGTTTTTAACAAATCTTGTGCATCCAATAAGTGATTTTGTGTTATTGGTTGAACATTTAGGTCATTTTCGTCCTCCCAAGGCTTATTCTAATCCAATTAGGGTTTTTAACAAATTTTGTTCATCCAATAAGTGATTTTGTGTTATTGGTTGAACATTTAGGTCATTTTCGATTTCCCCAGGCATATTCTAATCCAATTAGGGTTTTGAACCAATCTTGTGCATTCAATAAGTGATTTTGTGTCATAGGTTGAACATTTAGGTCATTTTCGTCCTCCGTAGGCTTATTTTAATCCTATTAGGGTTTTTAACCAATCTTGTGCATCCAATTAGTGATTTTGTGTCATTGGTTGAACATTTAGGTGATATTCGGTTTCCCTAGGCTTATTCTAATCCAATTAGGGTTTTTTCCCAATCTTGTGCATCCAATAACTAATTTTGTTTCATTCGTTGTGACATTTAGGTCATTTTCGTCCTCCATAGGCATATTCTAATCCAATTAGGGTTTTTAATCAATCTTGTGCATCTAATAAATGATTTTGTGTCATTGGTTGAACATTTAGGTCATTTTCGTCCTCTCCAGGCTTATTCTAATCCAATTAGGGTTTTTAACAAATCTTGTGCATCCAATAAGTGATTTTGTGTTATTCGCTGAACATTTAGGTCATTTTTGTCCTCCTAAGGCTTATTCTAATCCAATTAGAGTTTTTAACCAATGTTGTGCATCCAATAAGTGATTTTGTGTCATTGTTAGAACATTTAGGTCATTTTCGGTTTCCCCAGGCTCATTCTAATCCAATTAGGGTTTTTAACCAATCTTGTGTATCCAATAAATGATTTTGTGTCATTGGTTGAACATTTAGGTCATTTTCGGTTTCCCCTGGCATATTCTAATCCAATTAGGGTTTTTAACCAATCTTGTGCATCCAATAAGTGATTTTGTGTTATTGGTTGAACATTTATGTCATTTTTGTCCTTCCAAGGCTTATTTGAATCCAATTAGGGTTTTAACCAATTTTGTTCATCCAATAAGTGATTTTGTGTCATTGGTTGAACATTTAGGACATTTTCGGTTTCCCCAGGCTTATTCTAATCCAATTAGGGTTTTGAATCAATCTTCTGCATCCAATAAGTGATTTTGTGTCATAGGTTGAACATTTAGGTCATTTTCGTCCTCCCTAGGCTAATTCTATTCCACTTAGGGTTTTTAAACAATCTTGTGCATCTAATAAGTGATTTTGTGTCATTGGTTGAACATTTAGGTCATTTTCGTCCTCCCTGGGCTTATTCGAATCCAATTTGGGTTTTTAACCAATCTTGTGCATCCAATAAGTGATTTTGTGTCATTGGTTGAACATTTAGGTCATTTTCGGTTTCTCCAGGCTTATTCAAATCCAATTAGGGTTTTTAACAAATCTTGTGCATCCAATAAGTGATTTTGTGTCATTGGTTGAACATTTAAGTTATTTTCGTCCTCTGTGGGCTTATTCTATTCCAATTAGGGTTTTTAACCAATCTTATGCATTCAATAAGTGATTTTGTGTGATTGGTGGATTATTTAGGTCATTTTCGGTTTCCCCAGGCTTATTCTAATCCAAATAGGGTTTTTAACCAATCTTGTGCATCCAATAAGAGATTTTGTGTCATTGGTTGAACATTTAGGTCATTTTCGTACTCCCTTGGCTTATTCGAATCTAATTAGGGTTTTTAACCAATCTTGTGCATCCAATAAGTGATTTTATGTCATTGGTTGAACATTAAGGTCATTTTCGTCCTCCCAAGGCTTATTCTAATCCAATTAGCTTTTTTAACCAATTTTGTTCATCCAATAAGTGATTTTGTGTCATTGGTTGAACATTTAGGTTATTTTCGGTTTCCCCAGGCTTATTATAATCCAATTAGGGTTTTTAACAAATCTTGTGCATCCAATAAGTGATTTTGCATCATTGGTTGAACATTTAAGTTATTTTCGTCTTCTGTAGGCTTATTCTATTCCAATTAGAGTTTTTAACCAATCTTGTGCATCCAATAAGTGATTTTGTGTCATTGGTTGAACATTTAGGTCATTTTCGGTTTCCCCAGACATATTCTAATCCAATTAGGGTTTTTAACCAATCTTGTGCATCCAATAAGTGATTTTGTGTTATTGGTTGAACATTTAGGTCATTTTCGTCCTCCCAAGGCTTATTCTAATCCAATTAGGGTTTTTAACAAATTTTGTTCATCCAATAAGTGATTTTGTGTCATTGGTTGAACATTTAGGTCATTTTCGGTTTTCCCAGGCATTTTCTAATCCAATTAGGGTTTTGAACCAATCTTGTGCATCCAATAAACTATTTTGTGTCATAGAGTGAACATTTAGGGAATTTTCATCCTCCCTAGGCTTATTTTATTCCACTTAGGGTTTTTAAACAATCTTGTGCATCTAATAAGTGATTTTGTGTCATTGGTTGAACATTTAGGTTATTTTCGTCCTCCCTAGGCTTATTCGAATCCAATTAGGGTTTTTAACCAATCTTGTGCATCCAATATGTGATTTTGTGTCATTGGTTGATCATTTAATTTATTTTCGTCCTCTGTACGCTTATTCTATTCCAATTAGGGTTTTTAACCAATCTTGTGCATTCAATAAGTGATTTTGTGTGATTGGTGGAACATTTAGGTCATTTTCGGTTTCCCCATGCTTATTCTAATCCAATTAGGATTTTTAACCAATCTGAAACATCCAATAAGTGATTTTGTGTTATTGGTTGAACATTTAGGTCATTTTCATCCTCCCTAGGCTTATTCTAATCCACTTAGGGTTTTTAAACAATCTTGTGCATCGAATTAGTGATATTGTGTCATTGGTTGAACATTTAGGTCATTTTCGAGCTCCCTAGGCTTATTCGAATCCATTTAGGTTTTTTAACCAATATTGTGCATCCAATAAGTGATTTTGTGTCATTGGTTGAACATTTAGGTCAATTTCGTGTTCCCTTGGCTTATTCTAATCCTACTACGGTTTTAAACCAATCTTGTGCATCCAACAAGTGATTTTGTGTCATTGGTTAAATATTTAGGTGTTATTCGGTTTCCCTAGGCTTATTCAAATCCAATTAGGATTTTTTTACCAATCTTGTGCATCCAATAACTAATTTTGTTTCATTGGTTGAACATTTAGGTCAATTTCGTCCTCCATAGGCATATTCTAATCCAATTAGGGTTTTTAATCAATCTTGTGCATCTAATAAATGATTTTGTGTCATTGGTTGAACATTTAGGTCATTTTCCTCCTCCCCAGGCTTATTCTAATCTAATTAGGGTTTTTAACCAATCTTGTGCATCCAATAAGTGATTTTGTGTTATTGGTTGAACATTTAGGTCATTTTTGTCCTCCCAAGGCTTATTCTAATCCAATTAGAGTTTTTAACCAATGTTGTGCATCCAATAAGTGATTTTGTGTCATTGTTAGAACATTTAGGTCATTTTTGGTTTCCCAAGGCTCATTCTAATCCAATTAGGGTTTTGAACCAATCTTGTGTATCCAATAAATGATTTTGTGTCATTGGTTGAACATTTAGGTCATTTTCGGTTTCTCCATACATATTCTAATCCAATTAGGGTTTTTAACCAATCTTGTGCATCCAATAAGTGATTTTGTGTTATTGGTTGAACATTTAGGTCATTTTCGTCCTTCCAAGGCTTATTCGAATCCAATTAGGGTTTTTAACCAAATTTGTTCATCCAATAAAAGATTTTGTGTCATTGGTTGAACATTTAGGTCATTTTCGGTTTCGCCAGGCTTATTCTATCCCAATTAGAGTTTTTAACCAATCTTGTGCATCCAATAAGTGATTTTGTGTCATTGGTTGAACATTTAGGTCCTTTTCGGTTTCCCTAGACATATTCTAATCCAATTAGGGTTTTTAACCAATCTTTTGCATCCAATAAGTGATTTTGTGTCATTGGTTGAACATTTAGGTCATTTTCGTCCTCCCTAGGCTTATTCGAATCCAATTAGGGTTTTTAACAAATCTTGTGCATCCAATAAGTGATTTTGTGTCATTGGTTGAACATTTAGGTCATTTTCGTACTCCCTAGGCTTATTCGAATCTAATTAGGGTTTTTAACCAATCTTGTGCATCCAATAAGTGATTTTGTGTCATTGGTTGAACATTTAGGTCATTTTCGTCCTCCCAAGGCATATTCTAATCCAATTAGGTTTTTTAACCAATTTTGTTCATCCAATAAGTGATTTTGTGTCATTGGTTGAACATTTAGGTTATTTTCAAATTCCCAAGGCTTATTCTAATCCAATTATGGTTTTTAACAAATCTTTTGCATCCAATAAGTGATTTTGTGTCATTGGTTGAACATTTAAGTTATTTTCGTCTTCTGTAGGCTTATTCTATTCCAATTAGAGTTTTTAACAAATCTTGTGCATCCAATAAGTGATTTTGTGTCATTGGTTGAACATTTAGGTCATTTTCGGTTTTCCCAGACATATTCTAATCCAATTAGGGTTTTTAACCCATCTTGTGCATCCAATAAGTGATTTTGTGTTATTGGTTGAAAATTTAGGTCATTTTCTTCCTCCCAAGGCTTATTCTAATCCAATTAGGGTTTTTAACAAATTTTGTTCATCCAACAAGTGATTTTGTGTCATTGGTTGAACATTTAGGTCATTTTCGATTTTCCCAGGCATATTCTAATCCAATTAGGGTTTTGAACCAATCTTGTGATCCAATAAGTGATTTTGTGCCATAGGTTGAACATTTAGGTCATTTTCGTCCTCCCTAGGCTTATTCTATACCACTTAGGGTTTTTAAACAATCTTGTGCATCTAATAAGTGATTTTGTGTCATTGGTTGAACATTTAGGTCATTTTCGTCCTTCCTAGGCTTATTCAAATCCAATTAGGGTTTTTAACCAATCTTGTGCATCCAATAAGTGATTTTGTGTCATTGGTTGAACATTTAGGTCATTTTCGGTTTCCCCAGGCTTATTCTAATCCAATTAGGGTTTTTAACAAGTCTTGTGCATCCAATAAGTGATTTTGTGTCATTGGTTGAACATTTAAGTTATTTTCGTCCTCTGTAGGCTTATTCTATTCAAATTAGGGTTTTTAACCAATCTTATGCATTCAATAAGTGATTTTGTGTGATTGGTGGAACATTTAGGTCATTTTCGGTTTCCCTAGGCTTATTCTAATCCAATTAGGGTTTTTAACCAATATTGTGCATCCAATAAGTGATTTTTTGTCATTGGGTGAACATTTAGGTCATTTTCGTACTCCCTAGGCTTATTCGAATCTAATTAGGGTTTTTGACCAATCTTGTGCATCCAATAAGTGATTTTGTGTCATTGGTTGAACATTTAGGTCATTTTCGTCCTCCTAAGGCTTATTCTAATCCAATTTAGGTCATTTTTTAACCAATTTTGTTCCTCCAATAAGTGATTTTGTGTCCTTGGATGAACATTTAGGTTATTTTCGGTTTCCCCAGGCTTATTCTAATCCAATTAGGGTTTTCAACAAATCTTGTGCATCCAATAAGTGATTTTGTATCAATGGTTGAACATTTAAGTTATTTTCGTCTTCTGTAGGCTTATTCTATTCCAATTAGGGTTTTTAACCAATCTTGTGCATCCATAAGTGATTTTGTGTTATTGGTTGAACATTTAGGTCATTTTCGTCATCCCAAGGCTTATTCTAATCCAATTAGGGTTTTTAACAAATTTTGTTCATCCTATAAGTGATTTTGTGTCATTGGTTGAACATTTAGGTCATTTTCGGTTTTCCCAGGCATATTCTAATCCAATTAGGGTTTTGAACAAATCTTGTGCATCCAATAAATGATTTTGTGTCATAGGTTGAACATTTAGGTCATTTTCGTCCTCGCTAGGCTTATTCTATTCCACTTAGGGTTTTTTAAACAATCTTGTGCATCTATTAAGTGATTTTGTGTCATTGGTTTAACATTTAGGTCATTTTCGTCCTCCCTAGGCTTATTCGAATCCAATTAGGGTTTTTAACCAATCTTGTGCATCCAATATGTGATTTTGTGTCATTGGTTGATCATTTAGGTCATTTTTGGTTTCCCCAGGCTTATTTTAATCCAATTATGGTTTTTAACAAATCTTGTGCATCCAATAAGTGATTTTGTGTCATTGGTTGAACATTTAAGTTATTTTCGTCCTCTGTAGGCTTATTCTATTCCAATTAGGGTTGTTAACCAATCTTGTGCATTCAATAAGTGATTTTGTGTGATTCGTGGAACATTTAGGTCATTTTCGGTTTCCCCAGGCTTATTCTAATCCAATTAGGGTTTTTAACCAATCTTGTACATCCAATAAGTGATTTTGTGATATTGGTTGAACATTTAAGTCATTTTCATCCTCCCTAGGCTTCTTCTAATCCACTTAGGGTTTTTAAACAATGTTGTGCATCCAATAAGTGATATTGTGTTATTGGTTGAACATTTAGATCATTTTCGAGCTCCCTAGGCTTATTCGAATCCATTTAGGTTTGTTAACCAATATTGTGCATCCAATAAGTGATTTTGTGTCATTGGTTGAACATTTAGGTCATTTTCGTCCTCCGTAGGCTTATTTTAATCCTATTAGGGTTTTTAACCAATCTTGTGCATCCAATTAGTGATTTTGTGTCATTGGTTGAACATTTAGGTGATATTCGGTTTCCCTAGGCTTATTCTAATCCAATTAGGGTTTGTAACCAATCTTGTGCATCCAATAGTGATTTTGTGTCATTGTTAAACATTTAGGTCATTTTCGTGTTCCCTTGGCTTATTCTAATCCTATTACGGTTTTTAACCAATCTTGTGCATCCAACAAGTGATTTTGTGTCATTGGTTAAACATTTAGGTTTTATTCGGTTTCCCTAGGCTTATTCAAATCCAATTAGGATTTTTTTACCAATCTTGTGCATCCAATAACTAATTTTGTTTCATTGGTTGAACATTTAGGTCATTTTCGTCCTCCATAGGCATATTCTAATCTAATTACGGTTTTTAATCAATCTTGTGCATCTAATAAATGATTTTGTGTCATTGGTTGAACATTGAGGTCATTTTCCTCCTCCCCAGGCTTATTCTAATCCAATTAGGGTTTTTAACCAATCTTGTGCAACCAATAGGTCATTTTGTGTTATTGGTTGAACATTTAGGTCATTTTTGTCCTCCCAAGGCTTATTCTAATCCAATTAGAGTTTTTAACCAATGTTGTGCATCCAATAAGTGATTTTGTGTCATTGTTAGAACATTTAGGTCATTTTCGGTTTCCCCAGGCTCATTCTAATCCAATTAGGGTTTTTAAACAATCTTGTGCATCCAATAAGTGATTTTGTTTCGTTGGTTGAACATTTAGGTCATTTTCGGTTTCCCCAAACATATTCTAATCCAATTAGGGTTTTTAACCAATCTTGTACATCCAATAAGTGATTTTGTGTTATTGGTTGAACATTTAGATCATTTTCGTCCTTCCAAGGCTTATTCTAATCCAATAAGGGTTTTTAACCAATTTTGTTCATCCAATAAGTGATTTTGTGTCATTGGTTGAACATTTAGGTCATTTTCGGTTTCCCCAGGCTTATTCTAATCTAATTAAGGGTTTGAACCAATCTTGTGCATCCAATAAGTGATTTTGTTTCATAGGTTGAACATTTAGGTCATTTGCGTCCTCCCTAGGCTTATTCTATTCCACTTAGGGTTTTTAAACAATCTTGTGCATCTAATAAGTGATTTTGTGTTATTGGTTGAACATTTAGGTCATTTTCGTCCTCCCTAGGTTTATTCGAATCCAATTAGGGTTTTTAACCAATCTTGTGCATCCAATAAGTGATTTTGTGTCATTGGTTGAACATTTAGGTCATTTACGTACTGCCTATGCTTATTCGAATCCAATTTGGGTTTTTAACGAATCTTGTGCATCCAAAAAGTGATTTTTTGTCATTGGTTGAACATTTAAGTCATTTTCGTCCTCCGTAGGCTTATTTTAATCCTATTAGGGTGTTTAACCAATCTTGTGCATCCAATTAGTGATTTTGTGTCATAGGTTGAACATTTAGGTCATTTTCGGTTTCCCCAGGCTTAATTTAATCCAATTAGGGTTTTTAACAAATCTTGTGCATCCAATAAGTGATTTTGTGTCATTGGTTGAACATTTAAGTTATTTTCGTCCTCTGTAGACTTATTCTATTCCAATTAGGGTTTTTAACTAATCTTGTGCATTCAATAAGTGATTTTGTGTGATTGGTGGAACATTTAGGTCATTTTCGGTTTCCCCAGGGTTATTCTAATCCAATTAGGGTTTTTAACCAATCTTGTACATCCAATAAGTGATTTTGTGTTATTGGTTGAACATTTAGGTCATTTTCATCCTCCCTAGGCTTATTCTAATCCACTTAGGGTTTTTAAACAATCTTGTGCATCCAATAAGTGATATTGTGTCATTGGTTGAACATTTAGGTCATTTTCGAGCTCCCTAGCCTTATTCGAATCCAATTAGGTTTTTTAACCAATATTGTGCATCCAATAAGTGATTTTGTGTCATTGGTTGAACATTTAGGTCATTTTCGTCCTCCGTAGGCTTATTTTAATCCTATTAGGGTTTTTAACCAATCTTGTGCATCCAATTAGTGATTTTGTGTCATTGGTTGAACATTTAGGTGATATTCGGTTTCCCTAGGCTTATTCTAATCCAATTAGGGTTTGTAACCAATCTTGTGCATCCAATAGTGATTTTGTGTCATTGTTAAACATTTAGGTCATTTTCGTGTTCCCTTGGCTTATTCTAATCCTATTACGGTTTTTAACCAATCTTGTGCATCCAACAAGTGATTTTGTGTCATTGGTTAAACATTTAGGTTTTATTCGGTTTCCCTAGGCTTATTCAAATCCAATTAGGATTTTTTTACCAATCTTGTGCATCCAATAACTAATTTTGTTTCATTGGTTGAACATTTAGGTCATTTTCGTCCTCCATAGGCATATTCTAATCTAATTACGGTTTTTAATCAATCTTGTGCATCTAATAAATGATTTTGTGTCATTGGTTGAACATTGAGGTCATTTTCCTCCTCCCCAGGCTTATTCTAATCCAATTAGGGTTTTTAACCAATCTTGTGCAACCAATAGGTCATTTTGTGTTATTGGTTGAACATTTAGGTCATTTTTGTCCTCCCAAGGCTTATTCTAATCCAATTAGAGTTTTTAACCAATGTTGTGCATCCAATAAGTGATTTTGTGTCATTGTTAGAACATTTAGGTCATTTTCGGTTTCCCCAGGCTCATTCTAATCCAATTAGGGTTTTTAACCAATCTTGTGCATCCAATAAGTGATTTTGTTTCGTTGGTTGAACATTTAGGTCATTTTCGGTTTCCCCAAACATATTCTAATCCAATTAGGGTTTTTAACCAATCTTGTACATCCAATAAGTGATTTTGTGTTATTGGTTGAACATTTAGATCATTTTCGTCCTTCCAAGGCTTATTCTAATCCAATAAGGGTTTTTAACCAATTTTGTTCATCCAATAAGTGATTTTGTGTCATTGGTTGAACATTTAGGTCATTTTCGGTTTCCCCAGGCTTATTCTAATCTAATTAAGGGTTTGAACCAATCTTGTGCATCCAATAAGTGATTTTGTTTCATAGGTTGAACATTTAGGTCATTTGCGTCCTCCCTAGGCTTATTCTATTCCACTTAGGGTTTTTAAACAATCTTGTGCATCTAATAAGTGATTTTGTGTTATTGGTTGAACATTTAGGTCATTTTCGTCCTCCCTAGGTTTATTCGAATCCAATTAGGGTTTTTAACCAATCTTGTGCATCCAATAAGTGATTTTGTGTCATTGGTTGAACATTTAGGTCATTTACGTACTCCCTATGCTTATTCGAATCCAATTTGGGTTTTTAACGAATCTTGTGCATCCAAAAAGTGATTTTGTGTCATTGGTTGAACATTTAAGTCATTTTCGTCCTCCGTAGGCTTATTTTAATCCTATTAGGGTGTTTAACCAATCTTGTGCATCCAATTAGTGATTTTGTGTCATAGGTTGAACATTTAGGTCATTTTCGGTTTCCCCAGGCTTAATTTAATCCAATTAGGGTTTTTAACAAATCTTGTGCATCCAATAAGTGATTTTGTGTCATTGGTTGAACATTTAAGTTATTTTCGTCCTCTGTAGACTTATTCTATTCCAATTAGGGTTTTTAACTAATCTTGTGCATTCAATAAGTGATTTTGTGTGATTGGTGGAACATTTAGGTCATTTTCGGTTTCCCCAGGGTTATTCTAATCCAATTAGGGTTTTTAACCAATCTTGTACATCCAATAAGTGATTTTGTGTTATTGGTTGAACATTTAGGTCATTTTCATCCTCCCTAGGCTTATTCTAATCCACTTAGGGTTTTTAAACAATCTTGTGCATCCAATAAGTGATATTGTTTGATTGGTTGATTATTTAGGTCATTTTCGAGCTCCCTAGGCTTATTCGAATCCAATTAGGATTTTTAACAAATACTGTGCATCGAATAAGTGATTTTGTGTCATTGGTTGAACATTTAGGTCATTTTCGTCCTCCTTAGGCTTATTTTAATCCTATTAGGGTTTTTAACCAATCTTGTGCATCCAATTAGTGATTTTATGTCATTGGTTGAACATTTAGCTGATATTCGGTTTCGCTAGGCTTATTCTAATCCAATTAGAATTTGTAACCAATCTTGTGCATCCAATAAGTGATTTTGTGTCATTGGTTGAACATTTAGGTCATTTTCGTGTTCCCTTGGGTTATTCTAATCTTATTACGGTTTTTAACCAATCTTGTGCATCCAACAAGTGATTTTGTGTCATTGGTTAAACATTTAGGTGTTATTCGGTTTCCCTAGGCTTATTCAAATCCAATTAGGATTTTTTACCAATCTTGTGCATCCAATAACTATTTTTGTTTCATTGGTCGAACATTTAGGTCATTTTCGTCCTCCATAGGCATATTCTAATCCAATTAGGGTTTTTAATCAATCTTGTGCATCTAATAAATGATTTTGTGTCATTGGTTGAACATTTAGGTCATTTTCCTCCTCCCCAGGCTTATTCTAATCCAATTAGGGTTTTTAACCAATCTTATGCATCCAATAATTGATTTTGTGTTATTGGTTGAACATTTAGGTCATTTTTGTCCTCCCAAGGCTTATTCTAATCCAATTAGAGTTTTTAACCAATGTTGTGCATCCAATAAGTGATTTTGTGTCGTTGGTTGTACATTTAGGTCATTTTCATTCTCCGTAGGCTTATTCTATTCCAATTAGAGTTTTTAACCAATCTTGTGCATCGAATAAGTGATTTTGTGTCATTGGTTGAACATTTAGGTCATTTTCGTCCTCCTTAGGCTTATTTTAATCCTATTAGGGTTTGTAACCAATCTTGTGCATCCAATTAGTGATTTGGTGTCATTGGTTGAACATTTAGCTGATATTCGGTTTCCCTAGGCTTATTCTAATCCAATTAGAGTTTGTAACCAATCTTGTGCATCCAATAAGTGATTTTGTGTCATTGGTTGAACATTTAGGTCATTTTCCTCCTCCCCAGGCTTATTCTAATCCAATTAGGGTTTTTAACCAATCTTGTGCAACCAATAGGTCATTTTGTGTTATTGGTTGAACATTTAGGTCATTTTTGTCCTCCCAAGGCTTATTCTAATCCAATTAGAGTTTTTAACCAATGTTGTGCATCCAATAAGTGATTTTGTGTCATTGTTAGAACATTTAGGTCATTTTCGGTTTCCCCAGGCTCATTCTAATCCAATTAGGGTTTTTAACCAATCTTGTGCATCCAATAAGTGATTTTGTTTCGTTGGTTGAACATTTAGGTCATTTTCGGTTTCCCCAAACATATTCTAATCCAATTAGGGTTTTTAACCAATCTTGTACATCCAATAAGTGATTTTGTGTTATTGGTTGAACATTTAGATCATTTTCGTCCTTCCAAGGCTTATTCTAATCCAATAAGGGTTTTTAACCAATTTTGTTCATCCAATAAGTGATTTTGTGTCATTGGTTGAACATTTAGGTCATTTTCGGTTTCCCCAGGCTTATTCTAATCTAATTAAGGGTTTGAACCAATCTTGTGCATCCAATAAGTGATTTTGTTTCATAGGTTGAACATTTAGGTCATTTGCGTCCTCCCTAGGCTTATTCTATTCCACTTAGGGTTTTTAAACAATCTTGTGCATCTAATAAGTGATTTTGTGTTATTGGTTGAACATTTAGGTCATTTTCGTCCTCCCTAGGTTTATTCGAATCCAATTAGGGTTTTTAACCAATCTTGTGCATCCAATAAGTGATTTTGTGTCATTGGTTGAACATTTAGGTCATTTACGTACTCCCTATGCTTATTCGAATCCAATTTGGGTTTTTAACGAATCTTGTGCATCCAAAAAGTGATTTTGTGTCATTGGTTGAACATTTAAGTCATTTTCGTCCTCCGTAGGCTTATTTTAATCCTATTAGGGTGTTTAACCAATCTTGTGCATCCAATTAGTGATTTTGTGTCATAGGTTGAACATTTAGGTCATTTTCGGTTTCCCCAGGCTTAATTTAATCCAATTAGGGTTTTTAACAAATCTTGTGCATCCAATAAGTGATTTTGTGTCATTGGTTGAACATTTAAGTTATTTTCGTCCTCTGTAGACTTATTCTATTCCAATTAGGGTTTTTAACTAATCTTGTGCATTCAATAAGTGATTTTGTGTGATTGGTGGAACATTTAGGTCATTTTCGGTTTCCCCAGGGTTATTCTAATCCAATTAGGGTTTTTAACCAATCTTGTACATCCAATAAGTGATTTTGTGTTATTGGTTGAACATTTAGGTCATTTTCATCCTCCCTAGGCTTATTCTAATCCACTTAGGGTTTTTAAACAATCTTGTGCATCCAATAAGTGATATTGTTTGATTGGTTGATTATTTAGGTCATTTTCGAGCTCCCTAGGCTTATTCGAATCCAATTAGGATTTTTAACAAATACTGTGCATCGAATAAGTGATTTTGTGTCATTGGTTGAACATTTAGGTCATTTTCGTCCTCCTTAGGCTTATTTTAATCCTATTAGGGTTTTTAACCAATCTTGTGCATCCAATTAGTGATTTTATGTCATTGGTTGAACATTTAGCTGATATTCGGTTTCGCTAGGCTTATTCTAATCCAATTAGAATTTGTAACCAATCTTGTGCATCCAATAAGTGATTTTGTGTCATTGGTTGAACATTTAGGTCATTTTCGTGTTCCCTTGGGTTATTCTAATCTTATTACGGTTTTTAACCAATCTTGTGCATCCAACAAGTGATTTTGTGTCATTGGTTAAACATTTAGGTGTTATTCGGTTTCCCTAGGCTTATTCAAATCCAATTAGGATTTTTTACCAATCTTGTGCATCCAATAACTATTTTTGTTTCATTGGTCGAACATTTAGGTCATTTTCGTCCTCCATAGGCATATTCTAATCCAATTAGGGTTTTTAATCAATCTTGTGCATCTAATAAATGATTTTGTGTCATTGGTTGAACATTTAGGTCATTTTCCTCCTCCCCAGGCTTATTCTAATCCAATTAGGGTTTTTAACCAATCTTATGCATCCAATAATTGATTTTGTGTTATTGGTTGAACATTTAGGTCATTTTTGTCCTCCCAAGGCTTATTCTAATCCAATTAGAGTTTTTAACCAATGTTGTGCATCCAATAAGTGATTTTGTGTCGTTGGTTGTACATTTAGGTCATTTTCATTCTCCGTAGGCTTATTCTATTCCAATTAGAGTTTTTAACCAATCTTGTGCATCGAATAAGTGATTTTGTGTCATTGGTTGAACATTTAGGTCATTTTCGTCCTCCTTAGGCTTATTTTAATCCTATTAGGGTTTGTAACCAATCTTGTGCATCCAATTAGTGATTTGGTGTCATTGGTTGAACATTTAGCTGATATTCGGTTTCCCTAGGCTTATTCTAATCCAATTAGAGTTTGTAACCAATCTTGTGCATCCAATAAGTGATTTTGTGTCATTGGTTGAACATTTAGGTCATTTTCCTCCTCCCCAGGCTTATTCTAATCCAATTAGGGTTTTTAACCAATCTTGTGCAACCAATAGGTCATTTTGTGTTATTGGTTGAACATTTAGGTCATTTTTGTCCTCCCAAGGCTTATTCTAATCCAATTAGAGTTTTTAACCAATGTTGTGCATCCAATAAGTGATTTTGTGTCATTGTTAGAACATTTAGGTCATTTTCGGTTTCCCCAGGCTCATTCTAATCCAATTAGGGTTTTTAACCAATCTTGTGCATCCAATAAGTGATTTTGTTTCGTTGGTTGAACATTTAGGTCATTTTCGGTTTCCCCAAACATATTCTAATCCAATTAGGGTTTTTAACCAATCTTGTACATCCAATAAGTGATTTTGTGTTATTGGTTGAACATTTAGATCATTTTCGTCCTTCCAAGGCTTATTCTAATCCAATAAGGGTTTTTAACCAATTTTGTTCATCCAATAAGTGATTTTGTGTCATTGGTTGAACATTTAGGTCATTTTCGGTTTCCCCAGGCTTATTCTAATCTAATTAAGGGTTTGAACCAATCTTGTGCATCCAATAAGTGATTTTGTTTCATAGGTTGAACATTTAGGTCATTTGCGTCCTCCCTAGGCTTATTCTATTCCACTTAGGGTTTTTAAACAATCTTGTGCATCTAATAAGTGATTTTGTGTTATTGGTTGAACTTTAGGTCATTTTCGTCCTCCCTAGGTTTATTCGAATCCAATTAGGGTTTTTAACCAATCTTGTGCATCCAATAAGTGATTTTGTGTCATTGGTTGAACATTTAGGTCATTTACGTACTGCCTATGCTTATTCGAATCCAATTTGGGTTTTTAACGAATCTTGTGCATCCAAAAAGTGATTTTGTGTCATTGGTTGAACATTTAAGTCATTTTCGTCCTCCGTAGGCTTATTTTAATCCTATTAGGGTGTTTAACCAATCTTGTGCATCCAATTAGTGATTTTGTGTCATAGGTTGAACATTTAGGTCATTTTCGGTTTCCCCAGGCTTAATTTAATCCAATTAGGGTTTTTAACAAATCTTGTGCATCCAATAAGTGATTTTGTGTCATTGGTTGAACATTTAGGTCATTTTCGTCCTTCCAAGGCTTATTCTAATCCATTAAGGGTTTTTAACCAATTTTGTTCATCCAATAAGTGATTTTGTGTCATTGGTTGAACATCTAGGTCATTTTTGTCCTCCCAAGGCTTATTCTAATCCAATTAGAGTTTTTAACCAATGTTGTGCATCCAATAAGTGATTTTGTGTCGTTGGTTGAACATTTAGGTCATTTTCATTCTCTGTAGGCTTATTCTATTCCAATTAGAGTTTTTAACCGATCTTGTGCATCGAATAAGTGATTTTGTGTCATTGGTTGAACATTTAGGTCATTTTCGTCCTCCTTAGGCTTATTTTAATCCTATTAGGGTTTGTAACCAATCTTGTGCATCCAATTAGTGATTTTGTGTCATTGGTTGAACATTTAGCTGATATTCGGTTTCCCTAGGCTTATTTTAATCCAATTAGAGTTTGTAACCAATCTTGTGCATCCAATAAGTGATTTTGTGTCATTGGTTGAACATTTAGGTCATTTTCGTGTTCCCTTGGCTTATTCTAATCTTATTACGGTTTTTAACCAATCTTGTGCATCCAACAAGTGATTTTGTGTCATTGGTTAAACATTTAGGTGTTATTCGGTTTCCCTAGGCTTATTCAAATCCAATTAGGATTTTTTACCAATCTTGTGCATCCAATAACTAATTTTGTTTCATTGGTTGAACATTTAGGTCATTTTCGTCCTCCATAGGCATATTCTAATCCAATTAGGGTTTTTAATCAATCTTGTGCATCTAATAAATGATTTTGTGTCATTGGTTGAACATTTAGGTCTTTTTCCTCCTCCCCAGGCTTATTCTAATCCAATTAGGGTTTTTAACCAATCTTATGCATCCAATAATTGATTTTGTGTTATTGGTTGAACATTTAGGTCATTTTCATCCTCCCTAGGCTTATTCTAATCCACTTAGGGTTTTTAAACAATCTTGTGCATCCAATAAGTTATATTGTTTGATTGGTTGATTATTTAGGTCATTTTCGAGCTCCCTAGGCTTATTCAAATCCAATTAGGGTTTTTAACAAATATTGTGCATCAAATAAGTGATTTTGTGTCATTGGTTAAACATTTAGGTCATTTTCGTCCTCCTTAGGCTTATTTTAATCCTATTAGGGTTTTTAACCAATCTTGTGCATCCAATTAGTGATTTTGTGTCATTGGTTGAACATTTAGCTGATATTCGGTTTCCCTAGGCTTATTCTAATCCAATTAGAGTTTTTAACCAATCTTGTGCATCCAATAAGTGATTTTGTGTCATTGGTTGAACATTTAGGTCATTTTCGTGTTCCCTTGGGTTATTCTAATCTTATTACGGTTTTTAACCAATCTTGTGCATCCAACAAGTGATTTTGTGTCATTGGTTAAACATTTAGGTGTTAATCGGTTTCCCTAGGCTTATTCAAATCCAATTAGGATTTTTTACCAATCTTGTGCATCCAATAACTAATTTTGTTTCATTGGTCGAACATTTAGGTCATTTTCGTCCTCCATAGGCATATTCTAATCCAATTAGGGTTTTTAATCAATCTTGTGCATCTAATAAATGATTTTGTGTCATTGGTTGAACATTTAGGTCATTTTCCTCCTCCCCAGGCTTATTCTAATCCAATTAGGGTTTTTAACCAATCTTATGCATCCAATAATTGATTTTGTGTTATTGGTTGAACATTTAGGTCATTTTTGTCCTCCCAAGGCTTATTCTAATCCAATTAGAGTTTTTAACCAATGTTGTGCATCCAATAAGTGATTTTGTGTCATTGTTAGAACATTTAGGTCATTTTCGGTTTCCCCACGCTCATTCTAATCCAATTAGGGTTTTTAACCAATCTTGTGCATCGAATAAGTGATTTTGTGTCATTGGTTGAACATTTAGGTCATTTTCGTCCTCCTTAGGCTTATTTTAATCCTATTAGGGTTTTTAACCAATCTTGTGCATCCAATTAGTGATTTTGTATCATTGGTTGAACATTTAGCTGATATTCGGTTTCCCTAGGCTTATTCTAATCCAATTAGAGTTTGTAACCAATCTTGTGCATCCAATAAGTGATTTTGTGTCATTGGTTGAACATTTAGGTCATTTTCGTGTTCCCTTGGCTTATTCTAATCTTATTACGGTTTTTAACCAATCTTGTGCATCCAACAAGTGATTTTGTGTCATTGGTTAAACATTTAGGTGTTATTCGGTTTCCCTAGGCTTATTCAAATCCAATTAGGATTTTTTACCAATCTTGTGCATCCAATAACTAATTTTGTTTCATTGGTTGAACATTTAGGTCATTTTCGTCCTCCATAGGCATATTCTAATCCAATTAGGGTTTTTAATCAATCTTGTGCATCTAATAAATGATTTTGTGTCATTGGTTGAACATTTAGGTCATTTTCCTCCTCCCCAGGCTTATTCTAATCCAATTAGGGTTTTTAACCAATCTTATGCATCCAATAATTGATTTTGTGTTATTGGTTGAACATTTAGGTCATTTTCATCCTCCCTAGACTTCTTCTAATCCACTTACGGTTTTTAAACAATCTTGTGCATCCAATAAGTTATATTGTTTGATTGGTTGATTATTTAGGTCATTTTCGAGCTCCCTAGGCTTATTCAAATCCAATTAGGGTTTTTAACAAATATTGTGCATCGAATAAGTGATTTTGTGTCATTGGTTGAACATTTAGGTCATTTTCGTCCTCCTTAGGCTTATTTTAATCCTATTAGGGTTTTTAACCAATCTTGTGCATCCAATTAGTGATTTTGTGTCATTGGTTAAACATTTAGCTGATATTCGGTTTCGCTAGGCTTATTCTAATCCAATTAGAGTTTGTAACCAATCTTGTGCATCCAATAAGTGATTTTGTGTCATTGGTTGAACATTTAGGTCATTTTCGTGTTCCCTTGGGTTATTCTAATCTTATTACGGTTTTTAACCAATCTTGTGCATCCAACAAGTGATTTTGTGTCATTGGTTAAACATTTAGGTGTTATTCGGTTTCCCTAGGCTTATTCAAATCCAATTAGGATTTTTTACCAATCTTGTGCATCCAATAACTAATTTTGTTTCATTGGTCGAACATTTAGGTCATTTTCGTCCTCCATAGGCATATTCTAATCCAATTAGGGTTTTTAATCAATCTTGTGCATCTAATAAATGATTTTGTGTCA
>JBBPBP010000004.1:38401526-38457893 GCA_037974735.1 Cicer chorassanicum | reverse complement strand
CCTATTAGGGTTTTTAACCAATCTTGTGCATCCAATTAGTGATTTTGTGTCATTGGTTGAACATTTAGCTGATATTCGGTTTCCCTAGGCTTATTCTAATCCAATTAGAGTTTGTAACCAATCTTGTGCATCCAATAAGTGATTTTGTGTCATTGGTTGAAAATTTAGGTCATTTTCGTGTTCCCTTGGCTTATTCTAATCTTATTACGGTTTTTAACCAATCTTGTGCATCCAACAAGTGATTTTGTGTCATTGGTTAAACATTTAGGTGTTATTCGGTTTCCCTAGGCTTATTCAAATCCAATTAGGATTTTTTACCAATCTTGTGCATCCAATAACTAATTTTGTTTCATTGGTTGAACATTTAGGTCATTTTCGTCCTCCATAGGCATATTCTAATCCAATTAGGGTTTTTAATCAATCTTGTGCATCTAATAAATGATTTTGTGTCATTGGTTGAACATTTAGGTCATTTTCCTCCTCCCCAGGCTTATTCTAATCCAATTAGGGTTTTTAACCAATCTTATGCATCGCATAATTGATTTTGTGTTATTGGTTGAACATTTAGGTCATTTTCATCCTCCCTAGGCTTCTTCTAATCCACTTAGGGTTTTTAAACAATCTTGTGCATCCAATAAGTTATATTGTTTGATTGGTTGATTATTTAGGTCATTTTCGAGCTCCCTAGGCTTATTCAAATCCAATTAGGGTTTTTAACAAATATTGTGCATCGAATAAGTGATTTTGTGTCATTGGTTGAACATTTAGGTCATTTTCGTCCTCCTTAGGCTTATTTTAATCCTATTAGGGATTTTAACCAATCTTGTGCATCCAATTAGTGATTTTGTGTCATTGGTTGAACATTTAGCTGATATTCGGTTTCGCTAGGCTTATTCTAATCCAATTAGAGTTTTTAACCAATCTTGTGCATCTAATAAGTGATTTTGTGTCATTGGTTGAACATTTAGGTCATTTTCGTGTTCCCTTGGGTTATTCTAATCTTATTACGGTTTTTAACCAATCTTGTGCATCCAACAAGTGATTTTGTGTCATTGGTTAAACATTTAGGTGTTAATCGGTTTCCCTAGGCTTATTCAAATCCAATTAGGATTTTTTACCAATCTTGTGCATCCAATAACTAATTTTGTTTCATTGGTCGAACATTTAGGTCATTTTCGTCCTCCATAGGCATATTCTAATCCAATTAGGGTTTTTAATCAATCTTGTGCATCTAATAAATGATTTTGTGTCATTGGTTGAACATTTAGGTCATTTTCCTCCTTCCCAGGCTTATTCTAATCCAATTAGGGTTTTTAACCAATCTTATGCATCCAATAATTGATTTTGTGTTATTGGTTGAACATTTAGGTCATTTTTGTCCTCCCAAGGCTTATTCTAATCCAATTAGAGTTTTTAACCAATGTTGTGCATCCAATAAGTGATTTTGTGTCATTGTTAGAACATTTAGGTCATTTTCGGTTTCCCCACGCTCATTCTAATCCAATTAGGGTTTTTAACCAATCTTGTGCATCCAATAAGTAATTTTGTGTCGTTGGTTGAACATTTAGGTCATTTTCATTCTCCGTAGGCTTATTCTATTCCAATTAGAGTTTTTAACCAATCTTGTGCATCGAATAAGTGATTTTGTGTCATTGGTTGAACATTTAGGTCATTTTCGTCCTCCTTAGGCTTATTTTAATCCTATTAGGGTTTTTAACCAATCTTGTGCATCCAATTAGTGATTTTGTGTCATTGGTTGAACATTTAGCTGATATTCGGTTTCCCTAGGCTTATTCTAATCCAATTAGAGTTTTTAACCAATCTTGTGCATCCAATAAGTGATTTTGTGTCATTGGTTGAACATTTAGGTCATTTTCGTGTTCCCTTGGCTTATTCTAATCTTATTACGGTTTTTAACCAATCTTGTGCATCCAACAAGTGATTTTGTGTCATTGGTTAAACATTTAGGTGTTATTCGGTTTCCCTAGGCTTATTCAAATCCAATTAGGATTTTTTACCAATCTTGTGCATCCAATAACTAATTTTGTTTCATTGGTTGAACATTTAGGTCATTTTCGTCCTCCATAGGCATATTCTAATCCAATTAGGGTTTTTAATCAATCTTGTGCATCTAATAAATGATTTTGTGTCATTGGTTGAACATTTAGGTCATTTTCCTCCTCCCCAGGCTTATTCTAATCCAATTAGGGTTTTTAACCAATCTTATGCATCCAATAATTGATTTTGTGTTATTGGTTGAACATTTAGGTCATTTTCATCCTCCCTAGACTTCTTCTAATCCACTTACGGTTTTTAAACAATCTTGTGCATCCAATAAGTTATATTGTTTGATTGGTTGATTATTTAGGTCATTTTCGAGCTCCCTAGGCTTATTCAAATCCAATTAGGGTTTTTAACAAATATTGTGCATCGAATAAGTGATTTTGTGTCATTGGTTGAACATTTAGGTCATTTTCGTCCTCCTTAGGCTTATTTTAATCCTATTAGGGTTTTTAACCAATCTTGTGCATCCAATTAGTGATTTTGTGTCATTGGTTGAACATTTAGCTGATATTCGGTTTCGCTAGGCTTATTCTAATCCAATTAGAGTTTGTAACCAATCTTGTGCATCCAATAAGTGATTTTGTGTCATTGGTTGAACATTTAGGTCATTTTCGTGTTCCCTTGGGTTATTCTAATCTTATTACGGTTTTTAACCAATCTTGTGCATCCAACAAGTGATTTTGTGTCATTGGTTAAACATTTAGGTGTTATTCGGTTTCCCTAGGCTTATTCAAATCCAATTAGGATTTTTTACCAATCTTGTGCATCCAATAACTAATTTTGTTTCATTGGTCGAACATTTTGGTCATTTTCGTCCTCCATAGGCATATTCTAATCCAATTAGGGTTTTTAATCAATCTTGTGCATCTAATAAATGATTTTGTGTCACTGGTTGAACATTTAGGTCATTTTCCTCCTCCCCAGGCTTATTCTAATCCAATTAGGGTTTTTAACCAATCTTATGCATCCAATAATTTATTTTGTGTTATTGGTTGAACATTTAGGTCATTTTTGTCCTCCCAAGGCTTATTCTAATCCAATTAGAGTTTTTAACCAATGTTGTGCATCCAATAAGTGATTTTGTGTCATTGTTAGAACAGTTAGGTCATTTTCGGTTTCCCCACGCTCATTCTAATCCAATTAGGGTTTTTAAGCAATCTTGTGCATCCAATAAGTAATTTTGTGTCGTTGGTTGAACATTTAGGTCATTTTCCTCCTCCCCAGGCTTATTCTATTCCAATTAGAGTTTTTAACCAATCTTGTGCATCGAATAAGTGATTTTGTGTCATTGGTTGAACATTTAGGTCATTTTCGTCCTCCTTAGGCTTATTTTAAGCCTATTAGGGTTTTTAACCAATCTTGTGCATCCAATTAGTGATTTTGTGTCATTGGTTGAACATTTAGCTGATATTCGGTTTCCCTAGGCTTATTCTAATCCAATTAGAGTTTGTAACCAATCTTGTGCATCCAATAAGTGATTTTGTGTCATTGGTTGAAAATTTAGGTCATTTTCGTGTTCCCTTGGCTTATTCTAATCTTATTACGGTTTTTAACCAATCTTGTGCATCCAACAAGTGATTTTGTGTCATTGGTTAAACATTTAGGTGTTATTCGGTTTCCCTAGGCTTATTCAAATCCAATTAGGATTTTTTACCAATCTTGTGCATCCAATAACTAATTTTGTTTCATTCTTTGAACATTTAGGTCATTTTCGTCCTCCATAGGCATATTCTAATCCAATTAGGGTTTTTAATCAATCTTGTGCATCTAATAAATGATTTTGTGTCATTGGTTGAACATTTAGGTCATTTTCCTCCTCCCCAGGCTTATTCTAATCCAATTAGGGTTTTTAACCAATCTTATGCATCCAATAATTGATTTTGTGTTATTGGTTGAACATTTAGGTCATTTTTGTCCTCCCAAGGCTTATTCTAATCCAATTAGAGTTTTTAACCAATGTTGTGCATCCAATAAGTGATTTTGTGTCGTTGGTTGAACATTTAGGTCATTTTCATTCTCCGTAGGCTTATTCTATTCCAATTAGAGTTTTTAACCAATCTTGTGCATCGAATAAGTGATTTTGTGTCATTGGTTGAACATTTAGGTCATTTTCGTCCTCCTTAGGCTTATTTTAATCCTATTAGGGTTTTTAACCAATCTTGTGCATCCAATTAGTGATTTTGTGTCATTGGTTGAACATTTAGCTGATATTCGGTTTCCCTAGGATTATTCTAATCCAATTAGAGTTTGTAACCAATCTTGTGCATCCAATAAGTGATTTTGTGTCATTGGTTGAAAATTTAGGTCATTTTCGTGTTCCCTTGGCTTATTCTAATCTTATTACGGTTTTTAACCAATCTTGTGCATCCAACAAGTGATTTTGTGTCATTGGTTAAACATTTAGGTGTTATTCGGTTTCCCTAGGCTTATTCAAATCCAATTAGGATTTTTTACCAATCTTGTGCATCCAATAACTAATTTTGTTTCATTGGTTGAACATTTAGGTCATTTTCGTCCTCCATAGGCATATTCTAATCCAATTAGGGTTTTTAATCAATCTTGTGCATCTAATAAATGATTTTGTGTCATTGGTTGAACATTTAGGTCATTTTCCTCCTCCCCAGGCTTATTCTAATCCAATTAGGGTTTTTAACCAATCTTATGCATCCAATAATTGATTTTGTGTTATTGGTTGAACATTTAGGTCATTTTCATCCTCCCTAGGCTTATTCTAATCCACTTAGGGTTCTTAAACAATCTTGTGCATCCAATAAGTTATATTGTTTGATTGGTTGATTATTTAGGTCATTTTCGAGCTCCCTAGGCTTATTCAAATCCAATTAGGGTTTTTAACAAATATTGTGCATCGAATAAGTGATTTTGTGTCATTGGTTGAACATTTAGGTCATTTTCG
Source organism: Cicer chorassanicum (assembly GCA_037974735.1). Classification (NCBI taxonomy): domain Eukaryota; kingdom Viridiplantae; phylum Streptophyta; class Magnoliopsida; order Fabales; family Fabaceae; genus Cicer; species Cicer chorassanicum. The sequence goes on along the minus strand of JBBPBP010000004.1, from coordinate 38,452,915 downwards.
TCCTATTTAGGCTTATTTTAATCCTATTAGGGTTTTTAACCAATCTTGTGCATCCAATTAGTGATTTTGTGTCATTGGTTGAACATTTAGCTGATATTCGGTTTCGCTAGGCTTATTCTAATCCAATTATAGTTTGTAACCAATCTTGTGCATCCAATAAGTGATTTTGTGTCATTGGTTGAACATTTAGGTCATTTTCGTGTTCCCTTGGGTTATTCTAATCTTATTACGGTTTTTAACCAATCTTGTGCATCCAACAAGTGATTTTGTGTCATTGGTTAAACATTTAGGTGTTATTCGGTTTCCCTAGGCTTATTCAAATCCAATTAGGATTTTTTACCAATCTTGTGCATCCAATAACTAATTTTGTTTCATTGGTCGAACATTTAGGTCATTTTCGTCCTCCATAGGCATATTCTAATCCAATTAGGGTTTTTAATCAATCTTGTGCATCTAATAAATGATTTTGTGTCATTGGTTGAACATTTAGGTCATTTTCCTCCTCCCCAGGCTTATTCTAATCCAATTAGGGTTTCTAATAAATCTTATTCATCCAATAATTGATTTTGTGTTATTGGTTGAACATTTAGGTCATTTTTGTCCTCCCAAGGCTTATTCTAATCCAATTAGAGTTTTTAACCAATGTTGTGCATCCAATAAGTGATTTTGTGTCATTGTTAGAACATTTAGGTCATTTTCGGTTTCCCCACGCTCATTCTAATCCAATTAGGGTTTTTAACCAATCTTGTGCATCCAATAAGTAATTTTGTGTCGTTGGTTGAACATTTAGGTCATTTTCATTCTCCGTAGGCTTATTCTATTCCAATTAGAGTTTTTAACCAATCTTGTGCATCTAATAAGTGATTTTGTGTCATTGGTTGAACATTTAGGTCATTTTCGTCCTCCTTAGGCTTATTTTAATCCTATTAGGGTTTTTAACCAATCTTGTGCATCCAATTAGTGATTTTGTGTCATTGGTTGAACATTTAGCTGATATTCGGTTTCCCTAGGCTTATTCTAATCCAATTAGAGTTTGTAACCAATCTTGTGCATCCAATAAGTGATTTTGTGTCATTGGTTGAAAATTTAGGTCATTTTCGTGTTCCCTTGGCTTATTCTAATCTTATTACGGTTTTTAACCAATCTTGTGCATCCAACAAGTGATTTTGTGTCATTGGTTAAACATTTAGGTGTTATTCGGTTTCCCTAGGCTTATTCAAATCCAATTAGGATTTTTTACCAATCTTGTGCATCCAATAACTAATTTTGTTTCATTGGTTGAACATTTAGGTCATTTTCGTCCTCCATAGGCATATTCTAATCCAATTAGGGTTTTTAATCAATCTTGTGCATCTAATAAATGATTTTGTGTCATTGGTTGAACATTTAGGTCATTTTCCTCCTCCCCAGGCTTATTCTAATCCAATTAGGGTTTTTAACCAATCTTATGCATCCAATAATTGATTTTGTGTTATTGGTTGAACATTTAGGTCATTTTCATCCTCCCTAGGCTTATTCTAATCCACTTAGGGTTCTTAAACAATCTTGTGCATCCAATAAGTTATATTGTTTGATTGGTTGATTATTTAGGTCATTTTCGAGCTCCCTAGGCTTATTCAAATCCAATTAGGGTTTTTAACAAATATTGTGCATCGAATAAGTGATTTTGTGTCATTGGTTGAACATTTAGGTCATTTTCGTCCTATTTAGGCTTATTTTAATCCTATTAGGGTTTTTAACCAATCTTGTGCATCCAATTAGTGATTTTGTGTCATTGGTTGAACATTTAGCTGATATTCGGTTTCGCTAGGCTTATTCTAATCCAATTATAGTTTGTAAACAATCTTGTGCATCCAATAAGTGATTTTGTGTCATTGGTTGAACATTTAGGTCATTTTCGTGTTCCCTTGGGTTATTCTAATCTTATTACGGTTTTTAACCAATCTTGTGCATCCAACAAGTGATTTTGTGTCATTGGTTAAACATTTAGGTGTTATTCTGTTTCCCTAGGCTTATTCAAATCCAATTAGGATTTTTTACCAATCTTGTGCATCCAATAACTAATTTTGTTTCATTGGTCGAACATTTAGGTCATTTTCGTCCTCCATAGGCATATTCTAATCCAATTAGGGTTTTTAATCAATCTTGTGCATCTAATAAATGATTTTGTGTCATTGGTTGAACATTTAGGTCATTTTCCTCCTCCCCAGGCTTATTCTAATCCAATTAGGGTTTTTAATAAATCTTATTCATCCAATAATTGATTTTGTGTTATTGGTTGAACATTTAGGTCATTTTTGTCCTCCCAAGGCTTATTCTAATCCAATTAGAGTTTTTAACCAATGTTGTGCATCCAATAAGTGATTTTGTGTCATTGTTAGAACATTTAGGTCATTTTCGGTTTCCCCACGCTCATTCTAATCCAATTAGGGTTTTTAACCAATCTTGTGCATCCAATAAGTAATTTTGTGTCGTTGGTTGAACATTTAGGTCATTTTCATTCTCCGTAGGCTTATTCTATTCCAATTAGAGTTTTTAACCAATCTTGTGCATCGAATAAGTGATTTTGTGTCATTGGTTGAACATTTAGGTCATTTTCGTCCTCCTTAGGCTTATTTTAATCCTATTAGGGTTTTTAACCAATCTTGTGCATCCAATTAGTGATTTTGTGTCATTGGTTGAACATTTAGCTGATATTCGGTTTCCCTAGGATTATTCTAATCCAATTAGAGTTTGTAACCAATCTTGTGCATCCAATAAGTGATTTTGTGTCATTGGTTGAAAATTTAGGTCATTTTCGTGTTCCCTTGGCTTATTCTAATCTTATTACGGTTTTTAACCAATCTTGTGCATCCAACAAGTGATTTTGTGTCATTGGTTAAACATTTAGGTGTTATTCGGTTTCCCTAGGCTTATTCAAATCCAATTAGGATTTTTTACCAATCTTGTGCATCCAATAACTAATTTTGTGTCATTGGTTGAACATTTAGGTCATTTTCCTCCTCCCCAGGCTTATTCTAATCCAATAAGGGTTTTTAACCAATCTTATGCATCCAATAATTGATTTTGTGTTATTGGTTGAACATTTAGGTCATTTTTGTCCTCCCAAGGCTTATTCTAATCCAATTAGAGTTTTTAACCAATGTTGTGCATCCAATAAGTAATTTTGTGTCATTGTTAGAACATTTAGGTCATTTTCGGTTTCCCCACGCTCATTCTAATCCAATTAGGGTTTTTAACCAATCTTGTGCATCCAATAAGTAATTTTGTGTCGTTGATTGAACATTTAGGTCATTTTCATTCTCCGTAGGCTTATTCTATTCCAATTAGAGTTTTTAACCAATCTTGTGCATCGAATAAGTGATTTTGTGTCATTGGTTGAACATTTAGGTCATTTTCATTCTCCGTAGGCTTATTCTATTCCAATTAGAGTTTTTAACCAATCTTGTGCATCGAATAAGTGATTTTGTGTCATTGGTTGAACATTTAGGTCATTTTCGTCCTCCTTAGGCTTATTTTAATCCTATTAGGGTTTTTAACCAATCTTGTGCATCCAATTAGTGATTTTGTGTCATTGGTTGAACATTTAGCTGATATTCGGTTTCCCTAGGATTATTCTAATCCAATTAGAGTTTGTAACCAATCTTGTGCATCCAATAAGTGATTTTGTGTCATTGGTTGAAAATTTAGGTCATTTTCGTGTTCCCTTGGCTTATTCTAATCTTATTACGGTTTTTAACCAATCTTGTGCATCCAACAAGTGATTTTGTGTCATTGGTTAAACATTTAGGTGTTATTCGGTTTCCCTAGGCTTATTCAAATCCAATTAGGATTTTTTACCAATCTTGTGCATCCAATAACTAATTTTGTTTCATTGGTTGAACATTTAGGTCATTTTCGTCCTCCATAGGCATATTCTAATCCAATTTGGGTTTTTAATCAATCTTGTGCATCTAATAAATGATTTTGTGTCATTGGTTGAACATTTAGGTCATTTTCCTCCTCCCCAGGCTTATTCTAATCCAATTAGGGTTTTTAACCAATCTTATGCATCCAATAATTGATTTTGTGTTATTGGTTGAACATTTAGGTCATTTTCATCCTCCCTAGGGTTATTCTAATCCACTTAGGGTTTTTAAACAATCTTGTGCATCCAATAAGTTATATTGTTTGATTGGTTGATTATTTAGGTCATTTTCGAGCTCCCTAGGCTTATTCAAATCCAATTAGGGTTTTTAACAAATATTGTGCATCGAATAAGTGATTTTGTGTCATTGGTTGAACATTTAGGTCATTTTCATTCTCCGTAGGCTTATTCTATTCCAATTAGAGTTTTTAACCAATCTTGTGCATCGAATAAGTGATTTTGTGTCATTGGTTGAACATTTAGGTCATTTTCGTCCCCCTTAGGCTTGTTTTAATCCTATTAGGGTTTTTAACCAATCTTGTGCATCCAATTAGTGATTTTGTGTCATTGGTTGAACATTTAGCTGATATTCGGTTTCCCTAGGCTTATTCTAATCCAATTAGAGTTTTTAACCAATCTTGTGCATCCAATAAGTGATTTTGTGTCATTGGTTGAACATTTAGGTTATTTTCGTGTTCCCTTGGCTTATTCTAATCTTATTACGGTTTTTAACCAATCTTGTGCATCCAACAAGTGATTTTGTGTCATTGGTTAAACATTTAGGTGTTATTCGGTTTCCCTAGGCTTATTCAAATCCAATTAGGATTTTTTACCAATCTTGTGCATCCAATAACTAATTTTGTTTCATTCTTTGAACATTTAGGTCATTTTCGTCCTCCATAGGCATATTCTAATCCAATTAGGGTTTTTAATCAATCTTGTGCATCTAATAAATGATTTTGTGTCATTGGTTGAACATTTAGGTCATTTTCCTCCTCCCCAGGCTTATTCTAATCCAATAAGGGTTTTTAACCAATCTTATGCATCCAATAATTGATTTTGTGTTATTGGTTGAACATTTAGGTCATTTTTGTCCTCCCAAGGCTTATTCTAATCCAATTAGAGTTTTTAACCAATGTTGTGCATCCAATAAGTAATTTTGTGTCATTGTTAGAACATTTAGGTCATTTTCGGTTTCCCCACGCTCATTCTAATCCAATTAGGGTTTTTAACCAATCTTGTGCATCCAATAAGTAATTTTGTGTCGTTGATTGAACATTTAGGTCATTTTCATTCTCCGTAGGCTTATTCTATTCCAATTAGAGTTTTTAACCAATCTTGTGCATCGAATAAGTGATTTTGTGTCATTGGTTGAACATTTAGGTCATTTTCGTCCTCCTTAGGCTTATTTTAATCCTATTAGGGTTTTTAACCAATCTTGTGCATCCAATTAGTGATTTTGTGTCATTGGTTGAACATTTAGCTGATATTCGGTTTCCCTAGGATTATTCTAATCCAATTAGAGTTTGTAACCAATCTTGTGCATCCAATAAGTGATTTTGTGTCATTGGTTGAAAATTTAGGTCATTTTCGTGTTCCCTTGGCTTATTCTAATCTTATTACGGTTTTTAACCAATCTTGTGCATCCAACAAGTGATTTTGTGTCATTGGTTAAACATTTAGGTGTTATTCGGTTTCCCTAGGCTTATTCAAATCCAATTAGGATTTTTTACCAATCTTGTGCATCCAATAACTAATTTTGTTTCATTGGTTGAACATTTAGGTCATTTTCGTCCTCCATAGGCATATTCTAATCCAATTTGGGTTTTTAATCAATCTTGTGCATCTAATAAATGATTTTGTGTCATTGGTTGAACATTTAGGTCATTTTCCTCCTCCCCAGGCTTATTCTAATCCAATTAGGGTTTTTAACCAATCTTATGCATCCAATAATTGATTTTGTGTTATTGGTTGAACATTTAGGTCATTTTCATCCTCCCTAGGGTTATTCTAATCCACTTAGGGTTTTTAAACAATCTTGTGCATCCAATAAGTTATATTGTTTGATTGGTTGATTATTTAGGTCATTTTCGAGCTCCCTAGGCTTATTCAAATCCAATTAGGGTTTTTAACAAATATTGTGCATCGAATAAGTGATTTTGTGTCATTGGTTGAACATTTAGGTCATTTTCATTCTCCGTAGGCTTATTCTATTCCAATTAGAGTTTTTAACCAATCTTGTGCATCGAATAAGTGATTTTGTGTCATTGGTTGAACATTTAGGTCATTTTCGTCCCCCTTAGGCTTGTTTTAATCCTATTAGGGTTTTTAACCAATCTTGTGCATCCAATTAGTGATTTTGTGTCATTGGTTGAACATTTAGCTGATATTCGGTTTCCCTAGGCTTATTCTAATCCAATTAGAGTTTTTAACCAATCTTGTGCATCCAATAAGTGATTTTGTGTCATTGGTTGAACATTTAGGTTATTTTCGTGTTCCCTTGGCTTATTCTAATCTTATTACGGTTTTTAACCAATCTTGTGCATCCAACAAGTGATTTTGTGTCATTGGTTAAACATTTAGGTGTTATTCGGTTTCCCTAGGCTTATTCAAATCCAATTAGGATTTTTTACCAATCTTGTGCATCCAATAACTAATTTTGTTTCATTCTTTGAACATTTAGGTCATTTTCGTCCTCCATAGGCATATTCTAATCCAATTAGGGTTTTTAATCAATCTTGTGCATCTAATAAATGATTTTGTGTCATTGGTTGAACATTTAGGTCATTTTCCTCCTCCCCAGGCTTATTCTAATCCAATAAGGGTTTTTAACCAATCTTATGCATCCAATAATTGATTTTGTGTTATTGGTTGAACATTTAGGTCATTTTTGTCCTCCCAAGGCTTATTCTAATCCAATTAGAGTTTTTAACCAATGTTGTGCATCCAATAAGTAATTTTGTGTCATTGTTAGAACATTTAGGTCATTTTCGGTTTCCCCACGCTCATTCTAATCCAATTAGGGTTTTTAACCAATCTTGTGCATCCAATAAGTAATTTTGTGTCGTTGATTGAACATTTAGGTCATTTTCATTCTCCGTAGGCTTATTCTATTCCAATTAGAGTTTTTAACCAATCTTGTGCATCGAATAAGTGATTTTGTGTCATTGGTTGAACATTTAGGTCATTTTCGTCCTCCTTAGGCTTATTTTAATCCTATTAGGGTTTTTAACCAATCTTGTGCATCCAATTAGTGATTTTGTGTCATTGGTTGAACATTTAGCTGATATTCGGTTTCCCTAGGATTATTCTAATCCAATTAGAGTTTGTAACCAATCTTGTGCATCCAATAAGTGATTTTGTGTCATTGGTTGAAAATTTAGGTCATTTTCGTGTTCCCTTGGCTTATTCTAATCTTATTACGGTTTTTAACCAATCTTGTGCATCCAACAAGTGATTTTGTGTCATTGGTTAAACATTTAGGTGTTATTCGGTTTCCCTAGGCTTATTCAAATCCAATTAGGATTTTTTACCAATCTTGTGCATCCAATAACTAATTTTGTTTCATTGGTTGAACATTTAGGTCATTTTCGTCCTCCTTAGGCTTATTTTAATCCTATTAGGGTTTTTAACCAATCTTGTGCATCCAATTAGTGATTTTGTGTCATTGGTTGAACATTTAGCTGATATTCGGTTTCGCTAGGCTTATTCTAATCCAATTAGAGTTTGTAACCAATCTTGTGCATCCAATAAGTGATTTTGTGTCATTGGTTGAACATTTAGGTCATTTTCGTGTTCCCTTGGGTTATTCTAATCTTATTACGGTTTTTAACCAATCTTGTGCATCCAACAAGTGATTTTGTGTCATTGGTTAAACATTTAGGTGTTATTCGGTTTCCCTAGGCTTATTCAAATCCAATTAGGATTTTTTACCAATCTTGTGCATCCAATAACTAATTTTGTTTCATTGGTCGAACATTTTGGTCATTTTCGTCCTCCATAGGCATATTCTAATCCAATTAGGGTTTTTAATCAATCTTGTGCATCTAATAAATGATTTTGTGTCACTGGTTGAACATTTAGGTCATTTTCCTCCTCCCCAGGCTTATTCTAATCCAATTAGGGTTTTTAACCAATCTTATGCATCCAATAATTTATTTTGTGTTATTGGTTGAACATTTAGGTCATTTTTGTCCTCCCAAGGCTTATTCTAATCCAATTAGAGTTTTTAACCAATGTTGTGCATCCAATAAGTGATTTTGTGTCATTGTTAGAACAGTTAGGTCATTTTCGGTTTCCCCACGCTCATTCTAATCCAATTAGGGTTTTTAAGCAATCTTGTGCATCCAATAAGTAATTTTGTGTCGTTGGTTGAACATTTAGGTCATTTTCCTCCTCCCCAGGCTTATTCTATTCCAATTAGAGTTTTTAACCAATCTTGTGCATCGAATAAGTGATTTTGTGTCATTGGTTGAACATTTAGGTCATTTTCGTCCTCCTTAGGCTTATTTTAAGCCTATTAGGGTTTTTAACCAATCTTGTGCATCCAATTAGTGATTTTGTGTCATTGGTTGAACATTTAGCTGATATTCGGTTTCCCTAGGCTTATTCTAATCCAATTAGAGTTTGTAACCAATCTTGTGCATCCAATAAGTGATTTTGTGTCATTGGTTGAAAATTTAGGTCATTTTCGTGTTCCCTTGGCTTATTCTAATCTTATTACGGTTTTTAACCAATCTTGTGCATCCAACAAGTGATTTTGTGTCATTGGTTAAACATTTAGGTGTTATTCGGTTTCCCTAGGCTTATTCAAATCCAATTAGGATTTTTTACCAATCTTGTGCATCCAATAACTAATTTTGTTTCATTGGTTGAACATTTAGGTCATTTTCGTCCTCCTTAGGCTTATTTTAATCCTATTAGGGTTTTTAACCAATCTTGTGCATCCAATTAGTGATTTTGTGTCATTGGTTGAACATTTAGCTGATATTCGGTTTCGCTAGGCTTATTCTAATCCAATTAGAGTTTGTAACCAATCTTGTGCATCCAATAAGTGATTTTGTGTCATTGGTTGAACATTTAGGTCATTTTCGTGTTCCCTTGGGTTATTCTAATCTTATTACGGTTTTTAACCAATCTTGTGCATCCAACAAGTGATTTTGTGTCATTGGTTAAACATTTAGGTGTTATTCGGTTTCCCTAGGCTTATTCAAATCCAATTAGGATTTTTTACCAATCTTGTGCATCCAATAACTAATTTTGTTTCATTGGTCGAACATTTAGGTCATTTTCGTCCTCCATAGGCATATTCTAATCCAATTAGGGTTTTTAATCAATCTTGTGCATCTAATAAATGATTTTGTGTCATTGGTTGAACATTTAGGTCATTTTCCTCCTCCCCAGGCTTATTCTAATCCAATTAGGGTTTTTAATAAATCTTATTCATCCAATAATTGATTTTGTGTTATTGGTTGAACATTTAGGTCATTTTTGTCCTCCCAAGGCTTATTCTAATCCAATTAGAGTTTTTAACCAATGTTGTGCATCCAATAAGTGATTTTGTGTCATTGTTAGAACATTTAGGTCATTTTCGGTTTCCCCACGCTCATTCTAATCCAATTAGGGTTTTTAACCAATCTTGTGCATCCAATAAGTAATTTTGTGTCGTTGGTTGAACATTTAGGTCATTTTCATTCTCCGTAGGCTTATTCTATTCCAATTAGAGTTTTTAACCAATCTTGTGCATCGAATAAGTGATTTTGTGTCATTGGTTGAACATTTAGGTCATTTTCGTCCTCCTTAGGCTTATTTTAATCCTATTAGGGTTTTTAACCAATCTTGTGCATCCAATTAGTGATTTTGTGTCATTGGTTGAACATTTAGCTGATATTCGGTTTCCCTAGGATTATTCTAATCCAATTAGAGTTTGTAACCAATCTTGTGCATCCAATAAGTGATTTTGTGTCATTGGTTGAAAATTTAGGTCATTTTCGTGTTCCCTTGGCTTATTCTAATCTTATTACGGTTTTTAACCAATCTTGTGCATCCAACAAGTGATTTTGTGTCATTGGTTAAACATTTAGGTGTTATTCGGTTTCCCTAGGCTTATTCAAATCCAATTAGGATTTTTTACCAATCTTGTGCATCCAATAACTAATTTTGTTTCATTGGTTGAACATTTAGGTCATTTTCGTCCTCCATAGGCATATTCTAATCCAATTTGGGTTTTTAATCAATCTTGTGCATCTAATAAATGATTTTGTGTCATTGGTTGAACATTTAGGTCATTTTCCTCCTCCCCAGGCTTATTCTAATCCAATTAGGGTTTTTAACCAATCTTATGCATCCAATAATTGATTTTGTGTTATTGGTTGAACATTTAGGTCATTTTCATCCTCCCTAGGGTTATTCTAATCCACTTAGGGTTTTTAAACAATCTTGTGCATCCAATAAGTTATATTGTTTGATTGGTTGATTATTTAGGTCATTTTCGAGCTCCCTAGGCTTATTCAAATCCAATTAGGGTTTTTAACAAATATTGTGCATCGAATAAGTGATTTTGTGTCATTGGTTGAACATTTAGGTCATTTTCATTCTCCGTAGGCTTATTCTATTCCAATTAGAGTTTTTAACCAATCTTGTGCATCGAATAAGTGATTTTGTGTCATTGGTTGAACATTTAGGTAATTTTCGTCCTCCTTAGGCTTATTTTAATCCTATTAGGGTTTTTAACCAATCTTGTGCATCCAATTAGTGATTTTGTGTCATTGGTTGAACATTTAGCTGATATTCGGTTTCCCTAGGCTTATTCTAATCCAATTAGAGTTTTTAACCAATCTTGTGCATCCAATAAGTGATTTTGTGTCATTGGTTGAACATTTAGGTCATTTTCGTGTTCCCTTGGATTATTCTAATCTTATTACGGTTTTTAACCAATCTTGTGCATCCAACAAGTGATTTTGTGTCATTGGTTAAACATTTAGGTGTTATTCGGTTTCCCTAGGCTTATTCAAATCCAATTAGGATTTTTTACCAATCTTTTGCATCCAATAACTAATTTTGTTTCATTGGTTGAACATTTAGGTCATTTTCGTCCTCCATAGGCATATTCTAATCCAATTAGGGTTTTTAATCAATCTTGTGCATCTAATAAATGATTTTGTGTCATTGGTTGAACATTTAGGTCATTTTCCTCCTCCCCATGCTTATTCTAATCCAATTAGGGTTTTTAACCAATCTTATGCATCCAATAATTGATTTTGTGTTATTGGTTGAACATTTAGGTCATTTTTGTCCTCCCAAGGCTTATTCTAATCCAATTAGAGTTTTTAACCAATGTTGTGCATCCAATAAGTGATTTTGTGTCATTGTTAGAACATTTAGGTCATTTTCGGTTTCCCCACGCTCATTCTAATCCAATTAGGGTTTTTAACCAATCTTGTGCATCCAATAAGTAATTTTGTGTCGTTGATTGAACATTTAGGTCATTTTCATTCTTCGTAGGCTTATTCTAATCCAATTAGAGTTTTTAACCAATCTTGTGCATCGAATAAGTGATTTTGTGTCATTGGTTGAACATTTAGGTCATTTTCGTCCTCCTTAGGCTTATTTTAATCCTATTAGGGTTTTTAACCAATCTTGTGCATCCAATTAGTGATTTTGTGTCATTGGTTGAACATTTAGCTGATATTCGGTTTCCCTAGGCTTATTCTAATTCAATTAGAGTTTGTAACCAATCTTGTGCATCCAATAAGTGATTTTGTGTCATTGGTTGAACATTTAGGTCATTTTCGTGTTCCCTTGGCTTATTCTAATCTTATTACGGTTTTTAACCAATCTTGTGCATCCAACAAGTGATTTTGTGTCATTGGTTAAACATTTAGGTGTTATTCGGTTTCCCTAGGCTTATTCAAATCCAATTAGGATTTTTTACCAATCTTGTGCATCCAATAACTAATTTTGTTTCATTGGTTGAACATTTAGGTCATTTTTGTCCTCCATAGGCATATTCTAATCCAATTAGGGTTTTTAATCAATCTTGTGCATCTAATAAATGATTTTGTGTCATTGGTTGAACATTTAGGTCATTTTCCTCCTCCCCAGGCTTATTCTAATCCTATTAGGGTTTTTAACCAATCTTATGCATCCAATAATTGATTTTGTGTTATTGGTTGAACATTTAGGTCATTTTCATCCTCCCTAGGGTTATTCTAATCCACCTAGGGTTTTTAAACAATCTTGTGCATCCAATAAGTTATATTGTTTGATTGGTTGATTATTTAGGTCATTTTCGAGCTCCCTAGGCTTATTCAAATCCAATTAGGGTTTTTAACAAATATTGTGCATCGAATAAGTGATTTTGTGTCATTGGTTGAACATTTAGGTTATTTTCATTCCCCGTAGGCTTATTCTATTCCAATTAGAGTTTTTAACCAATCTTGTGCATCGAATAAGTGATTTTGTGTCATTGGTTGAACATTTAGGTCATTTTCGTCCTCCTTAGGCTTATTTTAATCCTATTAGGGTTTTTAACCAATCTTGTGCATCCAATTAGTGATTTTGTGTCATTGGTTGAACATTTAGCTGATATTCGGTTTCCCTAGGCTTATTCTAATCCAATTAGAGTTTTTAACCAATCTTGTGCATCCAATAAGTGATTTTGTGTCATTGGTTGAACATTTAGGTCATTTTCGTGTTCCCTTGGCTTATTCTAATCTTATTACGGTTTTTAACCAATCTTGTGCATCCAACAAGTGATTTTCTGTCATTGGTTAAACATTTAGGTGTTATTCGGTTTCCCTAGGCTTATTCAAATCCAATTAGGATTTTTTACCAATCTTGTGCATCCAATAACTAATTTTGTTTCATTGGTTGAACATTTAGGTCATTTTCGTCCTCCATAGGCATATTCTAATCCAATTAGGGTTTTTAATCAATCTTGTGCATCTAATAAATGATTTTGTGTCATTGGTTGAACATTTAGGTCATTTTCCTCCTCCCCATGCTTATTCTAATCCAATTAGGGTTTTTAACCAATCTTATGCATCCAATAATTGATTTTGTGTTATTGGTTGAACATTTAGGTCATTTTTGTCCTCCCAAGGCTTATTCTAATCGAATTAGAGTTTTTAACCAATGTTGTGCATCCAATAAGTGATTTTGTGTCATTGTTAGAACATTTAGGTCATTTTCGGTTTCCCCACGCTCATTCTAATCCAATTAGGGTTTTTAACCAATCTTGTGCATCCAATAAGTAATTTTGTGTCGTTGATTGAACATTTAGGTCATTTTCATTCTCCGTAGGCTTATTCTATTCCAATTAGAGTTTTTAACCAATCTTGTGCATCGAATAAGTGATTTTGTGTCATTGGTTGAACATTTAGGTCATTTTCGTCCTCCTTAGGCTTATTTTAATCCTATTAGGGTTTTTAACCAATCTTGTGCATCCAATTAGTGATTTTGTGTCATTGGTTGAACATTTAGCTGATATTCGGTTTCCCTAGGCTTATTCTAATCCAATTAGAGTTTTTAACCAATCTTGTGCATCCAATAAGTGATTTTGTGTCATTGGTTGAACATTTAGGTCATTTTCGTGTTCCCTTGGCTTATTCTAATCTTATTACGGTTTTTAACCAATCTTGTGCATCCAACAAGTGATTTTCTGTCATTGGTTAAGCATTTAGGTGTTATTCGGTTTCCCTAGGCTTATTCAAATCCAATTAGGATTTTTTACCAATCTTGTGCATCCAATAACTAATTTTGTTTCATTGGTTGAACATTTAGGTCATTTTCGTCCTCCATAGGCATATTCTAATCCAATTAGGGTTTTTAATCAATCTTGTGCATCTAATAAATGATTTTGTGTCATTGGTTGAACATTTAGGTCATTTTCCTCCTCCCCATGCTTATTCTAATCCAATTAGGGTTTTTAACCAATCTTATGCATCCAATAATTGATTTTGTGTTATTGGTTGAACATTTAGGTCATTTTTGTCCTCCCAAGGCTTATTCTAATCCAATTAGAGTTTTTAACCAATGTTGTGCATCCAATAAGTGATTTTGTGTCATTGTTAGAACATTTAGGTCATTTTCGGTTTCCCCACGCTCATTCTAATCCAATTAGGGTTTTTAACCAATCTTGTGCATCCAATAAGTAATTTTGTGTTGTTGGTTGAACATTTAGGTCATTTTCATTCTCCGTAGGCTTATTCTATTCCAATTAGAGTTTTTAACCAATCTTGTGCATCCAATAAGTGATTTTGTGTCATTGGTTGAACATTTAGGTCATTTTCGGTTTCCCCAAACATATTCTAATCCAATTATGGTTTTTAACCAATCTTGTGCATCCAATAAGTGATTTTGTGTTATTGGTTGAACATTTAGGTCATTTTCGTCCTTCCAAGGCTTATTCTAATCCATTAAGGGTTTTTAACCAATTTTGTTCATCCAATAAGTGATTTTGTGTCATTGGTTGAACATTTAGGTCATTTTCGGTTTCCCCAGGCTTATTCTAATCCAATTAGGGTTTTGAACCAATCTTGTGCATCCAATAAGTGATTTTGTGTCATTGGTTGAACATTTAGGTCATTTTCGTCCTCCCTAGGCTTTTTCTATTCCACTTAGGGATTTTAAACAATCTTGTGCATCTAATAAGTGAGTTTGTGTCATTGGTTGAACATTTAGGTTATTTTCAGTTTCCCTAGACTTATTCTAATCCAATTAGGGTTTTTAACAAATCTTGTGCATCCAATAAGTGATTTTGTGTCATTGGTTGAACATTTAAGTTATTTTCGTCTTATGTAGGCTTATTCTATTCCAAATAGAGTTTTTAACCAATCTTGTGCATCCATTAAGTGATTTTGTGTCATTGGTTGAACATTTACGTCATTTTCGGTTTCCCCAGACATATTCTAATCCAATTAGGGTTTTTAACCAATCTTGTGCATCCAATAAGTTATTTTGTGTCATTGGTTGAACATTTAGGTCATTTTCGTCCTTCCAAGGCTTATTCTAATCCATAAAGGGTTTTTAACCAATTTTGTTCATCCAATAAGTGATTTTGTGTCATTGGTTGAACATTTAGGTCATTTTCGGTTTCCCCAGGCTTATTCTAATCCAACTAGGGTTTTGAACCAATCTTGTGCATCCAATAAGTGATTTTGTGTCATAGGTTGAACATTTAGGTCATTTTCGTCTTCCCAAGGCTTATTCTTCTCCAATTAGGGTTTTTATCAAAATTTTGTTCATCCAACAAGTGATTTTGTGTCATTGGTTGAACATTTAGGTCATTTTTTGTTTTCCCAGGCATATTCTAATCCAATTAGGGTTTTGAACCAATCTTATGCATCCAATAAGTGATTTTGTGTCATAGGTTGAACATTTAGGTCATTTTCGTCCTCCCTAGGCTTATTCTATTCCACTTAGGGTTTTTAAACAATCTTGTGCATCTAATAAGTGATTTTGTGTCATTGGTTGAACATTAAGGTCATTTTCGTCCTTCCTAGGCTTATTCGAATCCAATTAGGGTTTTTAACCAGTCTTGTGCATCCAATATGTGATTTTGTGTCATTGGTTGAACATTTAGGTCATTTTCGGTTTCCCCAGGCTTATTCTAATCCAATTAGGGTTTTTAACAAATCTTGTGCATCCAATAAGTTATTTTGTGTCATTGGTTGAACATTTAAGTTATTTTCGTCCTCTATAGGCTTATTCTATTCCAATTAGGGTTTTTAACCAATCTTGTGCATTCAATAAGTGATTTTGTGTGATTGGTTGAACATTTAGGTCATTTTCGGTTTCCCCAGGCTTATTCTAATCCAATTAGGGTTTTTAACCAATCATGTAAATCCAATAAGTGATTTTGTGTTATTGGTTGAACATTTAGGTCATTTTCATCCTCCCTAGGCTTATTCTAAACCCATTAGGGTTTTTAAACAATCTTGTGCATCCAATAAGTGATATTGTGTCATTGGTTGAACATTTAGGTCATTTTCGAGCTCCCTACACTTATTCGAATCCAATTAGGTTTTTTAACCAATATTGTGCATCCAATAAGTGATTTTGTGTCATTGGTTGAACATTTAGGTCATTTTCGTCCTCCGTAGGCTTATTTTAATCCTATTAGGGTTTTTAACCAATCTTGTGCATCCAATTAGTGATTTTGTGTCATTGGTTGAACATTTAGGTGATATTTGGTTTCCCTAGGCTTATTCTTATCCAATTAGGGTTTGTAACCAATCTTGTGCATCCAATAAGTGATTTTGTGTCATTGGGTTAACGTTTAGGTCATTTACGTGTTCCCTTGGCTTATTCTAATCCTATTACGATTTTTAACCAATCTTGTGCATCCAACAAGTGATTTTGTGTCATTGGTTAAACATTTAGGTGTTCTTCGGTTTCCCTAGGCTTATTTGAATCCAATTAGGATTTTTTACCAATCTTGAGCATCCAATAACTAATTTTGTTTCATTGGTTAAACATTTAGTTCATTTTCGTCCTCCATAGGCATATTCTAATCCAATAAGGGTTTTTAATCAATCTTGTGCATCTATTAAATGATTTTGTGTTATTGGTTGAACATTTAGGTCATATTCATTCTCCGTAGGCTTATTCTATTCCAATTAGAGTTTTTAACCAATGTTGTGCATCCAATAAGTGATTTTGTGTCATTGGTTGAACATTTAGGTCATTTTCGGTTTCCCCAAGGCTTATTCTAATCCAATTAGGGTTTTTAACAAATCTTGTGCATCCAATAAGTGATTTTGTGTCATTGGTTGAACATTTAAGTTATTTTCGTCCTTTGTAGGCTTATTCTATTCCAATTAGGGTTTTTAACCAATCTTGTGCATTCAATAAGTGATTTTGTGTGATTGGTGGAACATTTAGGTCATTTTCGGTTTCCCCAGGCTTATTCTAATCCAATTACGGTTTTTAACCAATCTTGTACATCCAATAAATGATTTTGTGTTATTGGTTGAACATTTAGGTCATTTTCATCCTCCCTAGGCTTATTCTAATCCACTTAGGGTTTTTAAACAATCTTGTGCATCCAATAAGTGATATTGTGTCATTGGTTGAACATTTAGGTCATTTTCGAGCTCCCTAGGCTTATTCGAATCCAATTAGGGTATTTAACCAATCTTGTGCATCCAATAAGTGATTTTGGGTCATTGGTTGATCATGTAGGTCATTTTCGTTTTCCGTAGGCTTATTTTAATCCTATTAGGGTTTTTAACCAATCTTGTGCATCCAATAAGTGATTTTGTGTCATTGGTTGAACATTTAGGTCATTTTCGGTTTCCCCAGGCTTATTCTAATCCAACTAGGGTTTTGAACCAATCTTGTGCATCCAATAAGTTATTTTGTGTCATAGGTTGAACATTTAGGTCATTTTCGTCTTCCCAAGGCTTATTCTTATCCAATTAGGGTTTTTATCAAAATTTTGTTCATCCAACAAGTGATTTTGTGTCATTGGTTGAACATTTAGGTCATTTTTTGTTTTCCCAGGCATATTCTAATCCAATTAGGGTTTTGAACCAATCTTATGCATCCAATAAGTGATTTTGTGTCATAGGTTGAACATTTAGGTCATTTTCGTCCTCCCTAGGCTTATTCTATTCCACTTAGGGTTTTTAAACAATCTTGTGCATCTAATAAGTGATTTTGTGTCATTGGTTGAACATTTAGGTCATTTTCGTCCTTCCTAGGCTTATTCGAATCCAATTAGGGTTTTTAACCAGTCTTGTGCATCCAATATGTGATTTTGTGTCATTGGTTGAACATTTAGGTCATTTTCGGTTTCCCCAGGCTTATTCTAATCCAATTAGGGTTTTTAACAAATCTTGTGCATCCAATAAGTTATTTTGTGTCATTGGTTGAACATTTAAGTTATTTTCGTCCTCTGTAGGCTTATTCTATTCCAATTAGGGTTTTTAACCAATCTTGTGCGTTCAATAAGTGATTTTGTGTGATTGGTGGAACATTTAGGTCATTTTCGGTTTCCACAGGCTTATTCTAATCCAATTAGGGTTTTTAACCAATCATGTAAATCCAATAAGTGATTTTGTGTTATTGGTTGAACATTTAGGTCATTTTCATCCTCCCTAGGCTTATTCTAATCCACTTAGGGTTTTTAAACAATCTTGTGCATCCAATAAGTGATATTGTGTCATTGGTTGAACATTTAGGTCATTTTCGAGCTCCCTACACTTATTCGAATCCAATTAGGTTTTTTAACCAATATTGTGCATCCAATAAGTGATTTTGTGTCATTGGTTGAACATTTAGGTCATTTTCGTCCTCCGTAGGCTTATTTTAATCCTATTAGGGTTTTTAACCAATCTTGTGCATCCAATTAGTGAATTTGTGTCATTGGTTGAACATTTAGGTGATATTTGGTTTCCCTAGGCTTATTCTAATCCAATTAGGGTTTGTAACCAATCTTGTGCATCCAATAAGTGATTTTGTGTCATTGGGTTAACATTTAGGTCATTTACGTGTTCCCTTGGCTTATTCTAATCCTATTACGATTTTTAACCAATCTTGTGCATCCAACAAGTGATTTTGTGTCATTGGTTAAACATTTAGGTGTTATTCGGTTTCCCTAGGCTTATTCGAATCCAATTAGGATTTTTTACCAATCTTGAGCATCCAATAACTAATTTTGTTTCATTGGTTAAACATTTAGGTCATTTTCGTCCTCCATAGGCATATTCTAATCCAATTAGGGTTTTTAATCAATCTTGTGCATCTATTAAATGATTTTGTGTTATTGGTTGAACATTTAGGTCATATTCATTCTCCGTAGGCTTATTCTATTCCAATTAGAGTTTTTAACCAATGTTGTGCATCCAATAAGTGATTTTGTGTCATTGGTTGAACATTTAGGTCATTTTCAGTTTCCCCAAGGCTTATTCTAATCTAGTTAGGGTTTTTAACAAATCTTGTGCATCCAATAAGTGATTTTGTGTCATTGGTTGAACATTTAAGTTATTTTCGTCCTTTGTAGGCTTATTCTATTCCAATTAGGGTTTTTAACCAATCTTGTGCATTCAATAAGTGATTTTGTGTGATTGGTGGAACATTTAGGTCATTTTCGGTTTCCCCAGGCTTATTCTAATCCAATTAGGGTTTTTAACCAATCTTGTACATCCAATAAATGATTTTGTGTTATTGGTTGAACATTTAGGTCATTTTCATCCTCCCTAGGCTTATTCTAATCCACTTAGGGTTTTTAAACAATCTTGTGCATCCAATAAGTGATATTGTGTCATTGGTTGAACATTTAGGTCATTTTCGAGCTCCCTAGGCTTATTCGAATCCAATAAGTGATTTTGTGTCATTGGTTGATCATGTAGGTCATTTTCGTTTTCCGTAGGCTTATTTTAATCCTATTAGGGTTTTTAACCAATCTTGTGCATCCAATTAGTGATTTTGTGTCATTGGTTGAACATTTAGGTGATATTCGGTTTCCCTAGGCTTATTCTAATCCAATTAGGGTTTGTAACCAATCTTGTGCATCCAATAAGTTATTTTGTGTCATTGGTTGAACATTTAGGTCATTTTCGTGTTCCCTTGGCTTATTCAAATCCTATTAGTGTTTTTTTACTAATCTTGTGCATCCAATAAGTAATTTTGTGCATCCAACAAGTGATTTTGTGTCATTGGTTAAACATTTAGGTGTTTTTCGGTTTCCCTAGGCTTATTCTAATCCAATTAGGGTTTTTTTACCAATTTTGTGCATCCAATAAGTAATTTTGTTTGATTGGTTGAACATTTAGGTCATTTTCGTCCTCCCTAGACATATTATAATCCAATTACGGTTTTTAATCAATCTTGTGCATCCAATAAGTGATTTTGTGTCATTGGTTGAACATTTAGGTCATTTTCAACCTCCCTAGGGTTATTCTAATCCACTTAGCGTTTTTAAACAATCTTGTGCATCCAATAAGTGATATTGTGTCATTGGTTGAACATTTAGGTCATTTTTGAGCTCCCTACACTTATTCGAATCCAATTAGGTTTTTTAACCAATATTGTGCATCCAATAAGTGATTTTGTGTCATTGGTTGAACATTTAGGTCATTTTCGTCCTCCGTAGGCTTATTTTAATCCTATTAGGGTTTTGAACCAATCTTGTGTATCCAATTAGTGATTTTGTGTCAGTGGTTGAACATTTAGGTGATATTTGGTTTCCCTAGGCTTATTCTAATCCAATTAGGGTTTGTAACCAATCTTGTGCATCCAATAAGTGATTTTGTGTCATTGGGTTAACATTTAGGTCATTTACGTGTTCCCTTGGCTTATTCTAATCCTATTACGGTTTTTAACCAATCTTGTGCATCCAACAAGTGATTTTGTGTCATTGGTTAAACATTTAGGTGTTATTCGGTTTCCCTAGGCTTATTCGAATCCAATTAGGATTTTTTACCAATCTTGAGCATCCAATAACTAATTTTGTTTCATTGGTTAAACATTTAGGTCATTTTCGTCCTCCATAGGCATATTCTAATCCAATTAGGGTTTTTAATCAATCTTGTGCATCTATCAAATGATTTTGTGTTATTGGTTGAACATTTAGGTCATTTTTGTCCTCCCAAGGCTTATTCTAATCCAATTAGAGTTTTTAACCAATGTTGTGCATCCAATAAGTGATTTTGTGTCATTGTTAGAACATTTAGGTCATTTTCGGTTTCCCCAGGCTCATTCTAATCCAATTAGGGTTTTTAACCAATCTTGTGCATCCAATAAGTGATTTTGTGTCGTTGGTTGAACATTTAGGTCATATTCATTCTCCGTAGGCTTATTCTATTCTAATTAGAGTTTTTAACCAATCTTGTGCATCCAATAAGTGATTTTGTGTCATTGGTTGAACATTTAGGTCATTTTCGGTTTCCCCAAGGCTTATTCTAATCCAATTAGGGTTTTTAACAAATCTTTTGCATCCAATAAGTGATTTTGTGTCATTGGTTGAACATTTAAGTTATTTTCGTCCTTTGTAGGCTTATTCTATTCCAATTAGGGTTTTTAACCAATCTTGTGCATTCAATAAGTGATTTTGTGTGATTGGTGGAACATTTAGGTCATTTTCGGTTTCCCCAGGCTTATTCTAATCCAATTAGGGTTTTTAACCAATCTTGTACATCCAATAAATGATTTTGTGTTATTGGTTGAACATTTAGGTCATTTTCATCCTCCCTAGGCTTATTCTAATCCACTTAGGGTTTTTAAACAATCTTGTGCATCCAATAAGTGATATTGTGTCATTGGTTGAACATTTAGGTCATTTTCGAGCTCCCTAGGCTTATTCGAATCCAATTAGGGTATTTAACCAATCTTGTGCATCCAATAAGTGATTTTGTGTCATTGGTTGATCATGTAGGTCATTTTCGTTTTCCGTAGGCTTATTTTAATCCTATTAGGGTTTTTAACCAATCTTGTGCATCCAATTAGTGATTTTGTGTCATTGGTTGAACATTTAGGTGATATTCGGTTTCCCTAGGCTTATTCTAATCCAATTAGGGTTTGTAACCAATCTTGTGCATCCAATAAGTTATTTTGTGTCATTGGTTGAACATTTAGGTCATTTTCGTGTTCCCTTGGCTTATTCAAATCCTATTAGTGTTTTTTTACTAATCTTGTGCATCCAATAAGTAATTTTGTGCATCCAACAAGTGATTTTGTGTCATTGGTTAAACATTTAGGTGTTTTTCGGTTTCCCTAGGCTTATTCTAATCCAATTAGGGTTTTTTTACCAATCTTGTGCATCCAATAAGTAATTTTGTTTGATTGGTTGAACATTTAGGTCATTTTCGTCCTCCCTAGGCATATTATAATCCAATTACGGTTTTTAATCAATCTTGTGCATCCAATAAGTGATTTTGTGTTATTGGTTGAACATTTAGGTCATTTTCATCCTCCCTAGGCTTATTCTAATCCACTTAGGGTTTTTAAACAATCTTGTGCATCCAATAAGTGATATTGTGTCATTGGTTGAACATTTAGGTCATTTTCGAGCTCCCTACACTTATTCGAATCCAATTAGGTTTTTTAACCAATATTGTGCATCCAATAAGTGATTTTGTGTCATTGGTTGAACATTTAGGTCATTTTCGTCCTCCGTAGGCTTATTTTAATCCTATTAGGGTTTTGAACCAATCTTGTGCATCCAATTAGTGATTTTGTGTCATTGGTTGAACATTTAGGTGATATTTGGTTTCCCTAGGCTTATTCTAATCCAATTAGGGTTTGTAACCAATCTTGTGCATCCAATAAGTGATGTTGTGTCATTGGGTTAACATTTAGGTCATTTACGTGTTCCCTTGGCTCATTCTAATCCTATTACGGTTTTTAACCAATCTTGTGCATCCAACAAGTGATTTTGTGTCATTGGTTAAACATTTAGGTGTTATTCGGTTTCCCTAGGCTTATTCGAATCCAATTAGGATTTTTTACCAATCTTGAGCATCCAATAACTAATTTTGTTTCATTGGTTAAACATTTAGGTCATTTTCGTCCTCCATAGGCATATTCTAATCCAATTAGGGTTTTTAATCAATCTTGTGCATCTATCAAATGATTTTGTGTTATTGGTTGAACATTTAGGTCATTTTTGTCCTCCCAAGGCTTATTCTAATCCAATTAGAGTTTTTAACCAATGTTGTGCATCCAATAAGTGATTTTGTGTCATTGTTAGAACATTTAGGTCATTTTCGGTTTCCCCAGGCTCATTCTAATCCAATTAGGGTTTTTAACCAATCTTGTGCATCCAATAAGTGATTTTGTGTCGTTGGTTGAACATTTAGGTCATATTCATTCTCCGTAGGCTTAATCTATTCCAATTAGAGTTTTTAACCAATGTTGTGCATCCAATAAGTGATTTTGTGTCATTGGTTGAACATTTAGGTCATTTTCGGTTTCCCCAAGGCTTATTCTAATCCAATTAGGGTTTTTAACAAATCTTGTGCATCCAATAAGTGATTTTGTGTCATTGGTTGAACATTTAAGTTATTTTCGTCCTTTGTAGGCTTATTCTATTCCAATTAGGGTTTTTAACCAATCTTGTGCATTCAATAAGTGATTTTGTGTGATTGGTGGAACATTTAGGTCATTTTCGGTTTCCCCAGGCTTATTCTAATCCAATTAGGGTTTTTAACCAATCTTGTACATCCAATAAATGATTTTGTGTTATTGGTTGAACATTTAGGTCATTTTCATCCTCCCAAGGCTTATTCTAATCCACTTGGGTTTTTAAACAATCTTGTGCATCCAATAAGTGATATTGTGTCATTGGTTGAACATTTAGGTCATTTTCGAGCTCCCTAGGCTTATTCGAATCCAATTAGGGTATTTAACCAATCTTGTGCATCCAATAAGTGATTTTGTGTCATTGGTTGATCATGTAGGTCATTTTCGTTTTCCGTAGGCTTATTTTAATCCTATTAGGGTTTTTAACCAATCTTGTGCATCCAATTAGTGATTTTGTGTCATTGGTTGAACATTTAGGTGATATTCGGTTTCCCTAGGCTTATTCTAATCCAATTAGGGTTTGTAACCAATCTTGTGCATCCAATAAGTTATTTTGTGTCATTGGTTGAACATTTAGGTCATTTTCGTGTTCCCTTGTCTTATTCAAATCCTATTAGTGTTTTTTTACTAATCTTGTGCATCCAATAAGTAATTTTGTGCATCCAACAAGTGATTTTGTGTCATTGGTTAAACATTTAGGTGTTTTTCGGTTTCCCTAGGCTTATTCTAATCCAATTAGGGTTTTTTTACCAATCTTGTGCATCCAATAAGTAATTTTGTTTGATTGGTTGAACATTTAGGTCATTTTCGTCCTCCCTAGGCATATTATAATCCAATTACGGTTTTTAATCAATCTTGTGCATCCAATAAGTGATTTTGTGTCATTGGTTCAACATTTAGGTCATTTTCATCCTCCCTAGGGTTATTCTAATCCACTTAGGGTTTTTAAACAATCTTGTGCATCCAATAAGTGATATTGTGTCATTGGTTGAACATTTAGGTCATTTTTGAGCTCCCTACACTTATTCGAATCCAATTAGGTTTTTTAACCAATATTGTGCATTCAATAAGTGATTTTGTGTCATTGGTTGAACATTTAGGTCATTTTCGTCCTCCGTAGGCTTATTTTAATCCTATTAGGGTTTTGAACCAATCTTGTGCATCCAATTAGTGATTTTGTGTCATTGGTTGAACATTTAGGTGATATTTGGTTTCCCTAGGCTTATTCTAATCCAAGTAGGGTTTGTTACCAATCTTGTGCATCCAATAAGTGATTTTGTGTCATTGGGTTAACATTTAGGTCATTTACGTGTTCCCTTGGCTTATTCTAATCCTATTACGGTTTTTAACCAATCTTGTGCATCCAACAAGTGATTTTGTGTCATTGGTTAAACATTTAGGTGTTATTCGGTTTCCCTAGGCTTATTCGAATCCAATTAGGATTTTTTACCAATCTTGAGCATCCAATAACTAATTTTGTTTCATTGGTTAAACATTTAGGTCATTTTCGTCCTCCATAGGCATATTCTAATCCAATTAGGGTTTTTAATCAATCTTGTGCATCTATCAAATGATTTTGTGTTATTGGTTGAACATTTAGGTCATTTTTGTCCTCCCAAGGCTTATTCTAATCCAATTAGAGTTTGTAACCAATGTTGTGCATCCAGTAAGTGATTTTGTGTCATTGTTAGAACATTTAGGTCATTTTCGGTTTCCCCAGGCTCATTCTAATCCAATTAGGGTTTTTAACCAATCTTGTGCATCCAATAAGTGATTTTGTGTCGTTGGTTGAACATTTAGGTCATATTCATTCTCCGTAGGCTTATTCTATTCCAATTAGAGTTTTTAACCAATGTTGTGCATCCAATAAGTGATTTTGTGTCATTGGTTGAACATTTAGGTCATTTTCGGTTTCCCCAAGGCTTATTCTAATCCAATTAGGGTTTTTAACAAATCTTGTGCATCCAATAAGTGATTTTGTGTCATTGGTTGAACATTTAAGTTATTTTCGTCCTTTGTAGGCTTATTCTATTCCAATTAGGGTTTTTAACCAATCTTGTGCATTCAATAAGTGATTTTGTGTGATTGGTGGAACATTTAGGTCATTTTCGGTTTCCCCAGGCTCATTCTAATCCAATTAGGGTTTTTAACCAATCTTGTGCATCCAATAAGTGATTTTGTGTCGTTGGTTGAACATTTAGGTCATATTCATTCTCCGTAGGCTTATTCTATTCCAATTAGAGTTTTTAACCAATCTTGTGCATCCAATAAGTGATTTTGTGTCATTGGTTGAACATTTAGGTCATTTTCGGTTTCCCCAAGGCTTATTCTAATCCAATTAGGGTTTTTAACAAATCTTGTGCATCCAATAAGTGATTTTGTGTCATTGGTTGAACATTTAAGTTATTTTCGTCCTTTGTAGGCTTATTCTATTCCAATTAGGGTTTTTAACCAATCTTGTGCATTCAATAAGTGATTTTGTGTGATTGGTGGAACATTTAGGTCATTTTCGGTTTCCCCAGGCTTATTCTAATCCAATTAGGGTTTTTAACCAATCTTGTACATCCAATAAATGATTTTGTGTTATTGGTTGAACATTTAGGTCATTTTCATCCTCCCAAGGCTTATTCTAATCCACTTGGGTTTTTAAACAATCTTGTGCATCCAATAAGTGATATTGTGTCATTGGTTGAACATTTAGGTCATTTTCGAGCTCCCTAGGCTTATTCGAATCCAATTAGGGTATTTAACCAATCTTGTGCATCCAATAAGTGATTTTGTGTCATTGGTTGATCATGTAGGTCATTTTCGTTTTCCGTAGGCTTATTTTAATCCTATTAGGGTTTTTAACCAATCTTGTGCATCCAATTAGTGATTTTGTGTCATTGGTTGAACATTTAGGTGATATTCGGTTTCCCTAGGCTTATTCTAATCCAATTAGGGTTTGTAACCAATCTTGTGCATCCAATAAGTTATTTTGTGTCATTGGTTGAACATTTAGGTCATTTTCGTGTTCCCTTGGCTTATTCAAATCCTATTAGTGTTTTTTTACTAATCTTGTGCATCCAATAAGTAATTTTGTGCATCCAACAAGTGATTTTGTGTCATTGGTTAAACATTTAGGTGTTTTTCGGTTTCCCTAGGCTTATTCTAATCCAATTAGGGTTTTTTTACCAATCTTGTGCATCCAATAAGTAATTTTGTTTGATTGGTTGAACATTTAGGTCATTTTCGTCCTCCCTAGGCATATTATAATCCAATTACGGTTTTTAATCAATCTTGTGCATCCAATAAGTGATTTTGTGTCATTGGTTCAACATTTAGGTCATTTTCATCCTCCCTAGGGTTATTCTAATCCACTTAGGGTTTTTAAACAATCTTGTGCATCCAATAAGTGATATTGTGTCATTGGTTGAACATTTAGGTCATTTTTGAGCTCCCTACACTTATTCGAATCCAATTAGGTTTTTTAACCAATATTGTGCATTCAATAAGTGATTTTGTGTCATTGGTTGAACATTTAGGTCATTTTCGTCCTCCGTAGGCTTATTTTAATCCTATTAGGGTTTTGAACCAATCTTGTGCATCCAATTAGTGATTTTGTGTCATTGGTTGAACATTTAGGTGATATTTGGTTTCCCTAGGCTTATTCTAATCCAATTAGGGTTTGTAACCAATCTTGTGCATCCAATAAGTGATTTTGTGTCATTGGGTTAACATTTAGGTCATTTACGTGTTCCCTTGGCTTATTCTAATCCTATTACGGTTTTTAACCAATCTTGTGCATCCAACAAGTGATTTTGTGTCATTGGTTAAACATTTAGGTGTTATTCGGTTTCCCTAGGCTTATTCGAATCCAATTAGGATTTTTTACCAATCTTGAGCATCCAATAACTAATTTTGTTTCATTGGTTAAACATTTAGGTCATTTTCGTCCTCCAGAGGCATATTCTAATCCAATTAGGGTTTTTAATCAATCTTGTGCATCTATCAAATGATTTTGTGTTATTGGTTGAACATTTAGGTCATTTTTGTCCTCCCATGGCTTATTCTAATCCAATTAGAGTTTTTAACCAATGTTGTGCATCCAATAAGTGATTTTGTGTCATTGTTAGAACATTTAGGTCATTTTCGGTTTCCCCAGGCTCATTCTAATCCAATTAGGGTTTTTAACCAATCTTGTGCATCCAATAAGTGATTTTGTGTCGTTGGTTGAACATTTAGGTCATATTCATTCTCCGTAGGCTTATTCTATTCCAATTAGAGTTTTTAACCAATCTTGTGCATCCAATAAGTGATTTTGTGTCATTGGTTGAACATTTAGGTCATTTTCGGTTTCCCCAAGGCTTATTCTAATCCAATTAGGGTTTTTAACAAATCTTGTGCATCCAATAAGTGATTTTGTGTCATTGGTTGAACATTTAAGTTATTTTCGTCCTTTGTAGGCTTATTCTATTCCAATTAGGGTTTTTAACCAATCTTGTGCATTCAATAAGTGATTTTGTGTGATTGGTGGAACATTTAGGTCATTTTCGGTTTCCCCAGGCTTATTCTAATCCAATTAGGGTTTTTAACCAATCTTGTACATCCAATAAATGATTTTGTGTTATTGGTTGAACATTTAGGTCATTTTCATCCTCCCTAGGCTTCTTCTAATCCAATTAGGGTTTTTAAACAATCTTGTGCTTCCAATAAGTGATATTGTGTCATTGGTTGAACATTTAGGTCATTTTCGAGCTCCCTAGGCTTATTCGAATCCAATTAGGGTATTTAACCAATCTTGTGCATCCAATAAGTGATTTTGTGTCATTGGTTGATCATGTAGGTCATTTTCGTTTTCCGTAGGCTTATTTTAATCCTATTAGGGTTTTTAACCAATCTTGTGCATCCAATTAGTGATTTTGTGTCATTGGTTGAACATTTAGGTGATATTCGGTTTCCCTAGGCTTATTCTAATCCAATTAGGGTTTGTAACCAATCTTGTGCATCCAATAAGTTATTTTGTGTCATTGGTTGAACATTTAGGTCATTTTCGTGTTCCCTTGGCTTATTCAAATCCTATTAGTGTTTTTTTACTAATCTTGTGCGTCCAATAAGTAATTTTGTGCATCCAACAAGTGATTTTGTGTCATTGGTTAAACATTTAGGTGTTTTTCGGTTTCCCTAGGCTTATTCTAATCCAATTAGGGTTTTTTTACCAATCTTGTGCATCCAATAAGTCATTTTGTTTGATTGGTTGAACATTTAGGTCATATTCGTCCTCCTTAGGCATATTATAATCCAATTACGGTTTTTAATCAATCTTGTGCATCCAATAAGTGATTTTGTGTCATTGGTTCAACATTTAGGTCATTTTCATCCTCCCTAGGGTTATTCTAATCCACTTAGGGTTTTTAAACAATCTTGTGCATCCAATAAGTGATATTGTGTCATTGGTTGAACATTTAGGTCATTTTTGAGCTCCCTACACTTATTCGAATCCAATTAGGTTTTTTAACCAATATTGTGCATTCAATAAGTGATTTTGTGTCATTGGTTGAACATTTAGGTCATTTTCGTCCTCCGTAGGCTTATTTTAATCCTATTAGGGTTTTGAACCAATCTTGTGCATCCAATTAGTGATTTTGTGTCATTGGTTGAACATTTAGGTGATATTTGGTTTCCCTAGGCTTATTCTAATCCAATTAGGGTTTGTAACCAATCTTGTGCATCCAATAAGTGATTTTGTGTCATTGGGTTAACATTTAGGTCATTTACGTGTTCCCTTGGCTCATTCTAATCCTATTACGGTTTTTAACCAATCTTGTGCATCCAACAAGTGATTTTGTGTCATTGGTTAAACATTTAGGTGTTATTCGGTTTCCCTAGGCTTATTCGAATCCAATTAGGATTTTTTACGAATCTTGAGCATCCAATAACTAATTTTGTTTCATTGGTTAAACATTTAGGTCATTTTCGTCCTCCATAGGCATATTCTAATCCAATTAGGGTTTTTAATCAATCTTGTGCATCTATCAAATGATTTTGTGTTATTGGTTGAACATTTAGGTCATTTTTGTCCTCCCAAGGCTTATTCTAATCCAATTAGAGTTTTTAACCAATGTTGTGCATCCAATAAGTGATTTTGTGTCATTGTTAGAACATTTAGGTCATTTTCGGTTTCCCCAGGCTCATTCTAATCCAATTAGGGTTTTTAACCAATCTTGTGCATCCAATAAGTGATTTTGTGTCGTTGGTTGAACATTTAGGTCATATTCATTCTCCGTAGGCTTATTCTATTCCAATTAGAGTTTTTAACCAATCTTGTGCATCCAATAAGTGATTTTGTGTCATTGGTTGAACATTTAGGTCATTTTCGGTTTCCCCAAGGCTTATTCTAATCCAATTAGGGTTTTTAACAAATCTTGTGCATCCAATAAGTGATTTTGTGTCATTGGTTGAACATTTAAGTTATTTTCGTCCTTTGTAGGCTTATTCTATTCCAATTAGGGTTTTTAACCAATCTTGTGCATTCAATAAGTGATTTTGTGTGATTGGTGGAACATTTAGGTCATTTTCGGTTTCCCCAGGCTTATTCTAATCCAATTAGGGTTTTTAACCAATCTTGTACATCCAATAAATGATTTTGTGTTATTGGTTGAACATTTAGGTCATTTTCATCCTCCCAAGGCTTATTCTAATCCACTTGGGTTTTTAAACAATCTTGTGCATCCAATAAGTGATATTGTGTCATTGGTTGAACATTTAGGTCATTTTCGAGCTCCCTAGGCTTATTCGAATCCAATTAGGGTATTTAACCAATCTTGTGCATCCAATAAGTGATTTTGTGTCATTGGTTGATCATGTAGGTCATTTTCGTTTTCCGTAGGCTTATTTTAATCCTATTAGGGTTTTTAACCAATCTTGTGCATCCAATTAGTGATTTTGTGTCATTGGTTGAACATTTAGGTGATATTCGGTTTCCCTAGGCTTATTCTAATCCAATTAGGGTTTGTAACCAATCTTGTGCATCCAATAAGTTATTTTGTGTCATTGGTTGAACATTTAGGTCATTTTCGTGTTCCCTTGTCTTATTCAAATCCTATTAGTGTTTTTTTACTAATCTTGTGCATCCAATAAGTAATTTTGTGCATCCAACAAGTGATTTTGTGTCATTGGTTAAACATTTAGGTGTTTTTCGGTTTCCCTAGGCTTATTCTAATCCAATTAGGGTTTTTTTACCAATCTTGTGCATCCAATAAGTAATTTTGTTTGATTGGTTGAACATTTAGGTCATTTTCGTCCTCCCTAGGCATATTATAATCCAATTACGGTTTTTAATCAATCTTGTGCATCCAATAAGTGATTTTGTGTCATTGGTTCAACATTTAGGTCATTTTCATCCTCCCTAGGGTTATTCTAATCCACTTAGGGTTTTTAAACAATCTTGTGCATCCAATAAGTGATATTGTGTCATTGGTTGAACATTTAGGTCATTTTTGAGCTCCCTACACTTATTCGAATCCAATTAGGTTTTTTAACCAATATTGTGCATTCAATAAGTGATTTTGTGTCATTGGTTGAACATTTAGGTCATTTTCGTCCTCCGTAGGCTTATTTTAATCCTATTAGGGTTTTGAACCAATCTTGTGCATCCAATTAGTGATTTTGTGTCATTGGTTGAACATTTAGGTGATATTTGGTTTCCCTAGGCTTATTCTAATCCAATTAGGGTTTGTAACCAATCTTGTGCATCCAATAAGTGATTTTGTGTCATTGGGTTAACATTTAGGTCATTTACGTGTTCCCTTGGCTCATTCTAATCCTATTACGGTTTTTAACCAATCTTGTGCATCCAACAAGTGATTTTGTGTCATTGGTTAAACATTTAGGTGTTATTCGGTTTCCCTAGGCTTATTCGAATCCAATTAGGATTTTTTACGAATCTTGAGCATCCAATAACTAATTTTGTTTCATTGGTTAAACATTTAGGTCATTTTCGTCCTCCATAGGCATATTCTAATCCAATTAGGGTTTTTAATCAATCTTGTGCATCTATCAAATGATTTTGTGTTATTGGTTGAACATTTAGGTCATTTTTGTCCTCCCAAGGCTTATTCTAATCCAATTAGAGTTTTTAACCAATGTTGTGCATCCAATAAGTGATTTTGTGTCATTGTTAGAACATTTAGGTCATTTTCGGTTTCCCCAGGCTCATTCTAATCCAATTAGGGTTTTTAACCAATCTTGTGCATCCAATAAGTGATTTTGTGTCGTTGGTTGAACATTTAGGTCATATTCATTCTCCGTAGGCTTATTCTATTCCAATTAGAGTTTTTAACCAATCTTGTGCATCCAATAAGTGATTTTGTGTCATTGGTTGAACATTTAGGTCATTTTCGGTTTCCCCAAGGCTTATTCTAATCCAATTAGGGTTTTTAACAAATCTTGTGCATCCAATAAGTGATTTTGTGTCATTGGTTGAACATTTAAGTTATTTTCGTCCTTTGTAGGCTTATTCTATTCCAATTAGGGTTTTTAACCAATCTTGTGCATTCAATAAGTGATTTTGTGTGATTGGTGGAACATTTAGGTCATTTTCGGTTTCCCCAGGCTTATTCTAATCCAATTAGGGTTTTTAACCAATCTTGTACATCCAATAAATGATTTTGTGTTATTGGTTGAACATTTAGGTCATTTTCATCCTCCCAAGGCTTATTCTAATCCACTTGGGTTTTTAAACAATCTTGTGCATCCAATAAGTGATATTGTGTCATTGGTTGAACATTTAGGTCATTTTCGAGCTCCCTAGGCTTATTCGAATCCAATTAGGGTATTTAACCAATCTTGTGCATCCAATAAGTGATTTTGTGTCATTGGTTGATCATGTAGGTCATTTTCGTTTTCCGTAGGCTTATTTTAATCCTATTAGGGTTTTTAACCAATCTTGTGCATCCAATTAGTGATTTTGTGTCATTGGTTGAACATTTAGGTGATATTCGGTTTCCCTAGGCTTATTCTAATCCAATTAGGGTTTGTAACCAATCTTGTGCATCCAATAAGTTATTTTGTGTCATTGGTTGAACATTTAGGTCATTTTCGTGTTCCCTTGGCTTATTCAAATCCTATTAGTGTTTTTTTACTAATCTTGTGCGTCCAATAAGTAATTTTGTGCATCCAACAAGTGATTTTGTGTCATTGGTTAAACATTTAGGTGTTTTTCGGTTTCCCTAGGCTTATTCTAATCCAATTAGGGTTTTTTTACCAATCTTGTGCATCCAATAAGTCATTTTGTTTGATTGGTTGAACATTTAGGTCATATTCGTCCTCCTTAGGCATATTATAATCCAATTACGGTTTTTAATCAATCTTGTGCATCCAATAAGTGATTTTGTGTCATTGGTGGAACATTTAGGTCATTTTCATCCTCCCTAGGCTTATTCTAATCCACTTAGGGTTTTAAAACAATATTGTGCATCCAATAAGTGATATTGTGTCATTGGTTGAACATTTAGGTCATTTTCGAGCTCCCTACACTTATTCGAATCCAATTAGGTTTTTTAACCAATATTGTGCATCCAATAAGTGATTTTGTGTCATTGGTTGAACATTTAGGTCATTTTCGTCCTCCGTAGGCTTATTTTAATCCTATTAGGGTTTTGAACCAATCTTGTGCATCCAATTAGTGATTTTGTGTCATTGGTTGTACATTTAGGTGATATTTGGTTTCCCTAGGCTTATTCTAATCCAATTAGGGTTTGTAACCAGTCTTGTGCATCCAATAAGTGATTTTGTGTCATTGGGTTAACATTTAGGTCATTTACGTGTTCCCTTGGCTTATTCTAATCCTATTACACTTTTTAACCAATCTTGTGCATCCAACAAGTGATTTTGTGTCATTGGTTAAACATTTAGGTGTTATACGGTTTCCCTAGGCTTATTCGAATCCAATTAGGATTTTTTACCAATCTTGAGCATCCAATAACTAATTTTGTTGCATTGGTTAAACATTTAGGTGATTTTCGTCCTCCATAGGCATATTCTAATCCAATTAGGGTTTTTAATCAATCTTGTGCATCTAATAAATGATTTTGTGTTATTGGTTGAACATTTAGGTCATTTTTGTCCTCCCTAGGCTTATTCTAATCCAATTAGAGTTTTTAACCAATGTTGTGCATCCAATAAGTGATTTTGTGTCATTGTAAGAACATTTAGGTCATTTTCGGTTTCCCAAGGCTCATTCTAATCCAATTAGGGTTTTTAACCAATCTTGTGCATCCAATAAGTGATTTTGTGTCGTTGGTTGAACATTTAGGTCATATTCATTCTCCGTAGGCTTATTCTATTCCAATTAGAGTTTTTAACCAATCTTGTGCATCCAATAAGTGATTTTGTGTCATTGGTTGAACATTTAGGTCATTTTCGTTTTCCCCAAGGCTTATTCTAATCCAATTAGGGTTTTTAACAAATCTTGTGCATCCAATAAGTGATTTTTTGTCATTGGTTGAACATTTAAGTTATTTTCGTCCTTTGTAGGCTTATTCTATTCCAATTATGGTTTTTAACCAATCTTGTGCATTCAATAAGTGATTTTGTGTGATTGGTGGAACATTTAGGTCATTTTCGGTTTTCCCAGGCTTATTCTAATCCAATTAGGGTTTTTAACCAATCTTGTACATCCAATAAATGATTGTGTTATTGGTTGAACATTTAGGTCATTTTCATCCTCCCTAGGCTTATTCTAATTCACTTAGGGTTTTTAAACAATCTTGTGCATCCAATAAGTGATATTGTGTCATTGGTTGAACATTTAGGTCATTTTCGAGCTCCCTAGGCTTATTCGAATCCAATTAGGGTATTTAACTAATCTTGTGCATCCAATAAGTGATTTTGTGTCATTGGTTAATCATGTAGGTCATTTTCGTTTTCCGTAGGCTTATTTTAATCCTATTAGGGTTTTGAACCAATCTTGTGCATCCAATTAGTGATTTTGTGTCATTGGTTGAACATTTAGGTGATATTTGGTTTCCCTAGGCTTATTCTAATCCAATTAGGGTTTGTAACCAATCTTGTGCATCCAATAAGTTATTTTGTGTCATTGGTTGAACATTTAGGTCATTTTCGTGTTCCCTTGGCTTATTCAAATCCTATTAGGGTTTTTTTTACTAATCTTGTGCATCCAATAAGTAATTTTGTGCATCCAACAAGTGATTTTGTGTCATTGGTTAAACATTTAGGTGTTTTTCGGTTTCCCTAGGCTTATTCTAATCCAATTAGGGTTTTTTTTACCAATCTTGTGCATCCAATAAGTAATTTTGTTTGATTGGTTGAACATTTAGGTCATTTTCGTCCTCCCTAGGCATATTATAATCCAATTACGGTTTTTAATCAAATTTGTGCATCCAATAAGTGATTTTGTGTCATTGGTTGAACATTTAGGTCATTTTCTTCCTCCCTAGGCTTATTCGAAATTACTTAGGGTTTTTAACCAATCTTGTGCATCCAATAAGTGATTTTGTGTCATTGGTTGAACATTTAGGTCATTTTCGTCCTCCCTACGCTTATTCTATTCCAATTAGGGTTTTTAACCAATCTTGTGCATTCAATAAGTGATTTTGTGTCATTGGTTGAACATTAAAGTCATTTTCGGTTTTCCCAGGCTTATT
Source organism: Cicer chorassanicum (assembly GCA_037974735.1). Classification (NCBI taxonomy): domain Eukaryota; kingdom Viridiplantae; phylum Streptophyta; class Magnoliopsida; order Fabales; family Fabaceae; genus Cicer; species Cicer chorassanicum. The sequence goes on along the minus strand of JBBPBP010000004.1, from coordinate 38,418,337 downwards.
CTAATCCTATTACGGTTTTTAACCAATCTTGTGCATCCAATAAGTGATTTTGTGTCATTGGTTAAACATTTAGGTGTTATTTGGTTTCCCTAGGCTTATTCATATCCAATTAGGGTTTTTTTACCAATCTATTGCATCCAATAAATAATTTTGTTTCATTGGTTGAACATTTAGGTCATTTTCGTCCTCCCTAGGCTTATTCTAATCCAATTAGGGTTTTTAAACAATCTTGTGCATCTAATAAGTGATTTTGTGTCATTGGTTGAACATTTAGGTCATTTTCGTCCTCCCTAGGCTTATTCGAATCCAATTAGGGTTTTTAACCAATCTTGTGCATCCAATAGGTGATTTTGTGTCATTGGTTGAACATTTAGGTCATTTTCGGTTGCCCCAGGCTTATTCTAATCCAATTAGGGTTTTTAACAAATCTTGTGCATCCAATAAGTTATTTTGTGTCATTGGTTGAACATTTAAGTTATTTTCATCCTCTGTAGGCTTATTCTATTCCAATCAGGGTTTTTAACCAATCTTGTGCATTCAATAAGTGATTTTGTGTGATTGGTGGAACATTTAGGTCATTTTCGATTTCCCCAGGCTTATTCTAATCCAATTAGGGTTTTTAACCAATCTTGTACTTCCAATAAGTTATTTTGTGTTATTGGTTGAACATTTAGGTTATTTTCATCCTCTCTAGGCTTATTCTAATCCACTTAGGGTTTTTAAACAATCTTGTGCATCCAATAAGTGATATTGTGTCATTGGTTGAACATTTTGGTCATTTTTGAGCTCCCTAGGCTTAGTCGAATCCAATTAGGGTTTTTAACCAATCTTGTGCATCCAATAAGTGATTTTGTGTCATTGGTTGAACATTTAGGACATTTTCGTCTTCCGTAGGCTTATTTTAATCCTATTAGGGTTTTTAACCAATCTTGTGCATCCAATTAGTGATTTTGGGTCATTGGTTGAACATTTAGGTGATATTCGGTTTCCCTAGGCTTATTCTAATCCAATTAGGGTTTGCAACCAATCTCGTGCATCCAATAAGTGATTTTGTGTCATTGGTTGAACATTTAGGTCATTTTTGGTTTCCCCTTGCTTATTCTAATCCAATTAGGGTTTTTAACCAATCTTGTACATCCAATAAGTGATTTTATTTTATTGGTTGAACATTTAGGTCATTTTCATCCTCCCTAGGCTTATTCTAATCCACTTAGGGTTTTTAAACAATCTTGTGCATCCAATAAGTGATATTGTGTCATTGGTTGAACATTTAGGTCATTTTCGTCCTCCCTAGGCTTATTCGAATCCAATTAAGGTATTTAACCAATCTTGTGCATCCAATAAGTGATTTTGTGTCATTGGTTGAACATTTAGGACATTTTCGTCTTCCGTAGGCTTATTTTAATCCTATTAGGGTTTTTAACCAATCTTGTGCATCTAATTAGTGATTTTGTGTCATTGGTTGAACATTTAGGTGATATTCGGTTTCCCTAGGCTTATTCTAATCCAATTAGGGTTTGCAACCAATCTCGTGCATCCAATAAGTGATTTTGTGTCATTGGTTGAACATTTAGGTCATTTTTGGTTTCCCCTTGCTTATTCTAATCCAATTAGGGTTTTTAACCAATCTTGTACATCCAATAAGTGATTTTGTTTTATTGGTTGAACATTTAGGTCATTTTCATCCTCCCTAGGCTTATTCTAATCCACTTAGGGTTTTTAAACAATCTTGTGCATCCAATAAGTGATATTGTGTCATTGGTTGAACATTTAGGTCATTTTCGTCCTCCCTAGGCTTATTCGAATCCAATTAAGGTATTTAACCAATCTTGTGCATCCAATAAGTGATTTTGTGTCATTGGTTAAACATTTAGGTCATTTTTGTCCTCCGTAGGCTTATTTAAATCCTATTAGGGTTTTTAACCAATCTTGTGCATCCAATTAGTGATTTTGTGTCATTGGTTGAACATTTAGGTGATATTCGGTTTCCCTAGGCTTATTCTAATCCAATTAGGGTTTTTTACCAATCTTGTGCATCCAATAACTAATTTTGTTTCATTGGTTGAACATTTAGGTCATTTTCGTCCTCCCTAGGCTTATTCGAATCCAATTAGGGTTTTTAACCAATCTTGTGGATCCAATAAGTGATTTTGTGTCAATGGTTTAACATTTAGGTCATTTTCGTACTCCCTAGGCTTATTCGAATGTAATTAGGGTTTTTAACCAATCTTGTGCATCCAATAAGGGATTTTGTGTCATTGGTTGAACATTTAGGTCATTTTCGTCCTCCCAAGGCTTATTCTAATCCATTAAGGGTTTTTAACCAATTTTGTTCATCCAATAAGTGATTTTGTGTCATTGGTTGAACATTTAGGTCATTTTCGGTTTCCCCAGGCTTATTCTAATCCAATTAGGGTTTTGAACCAATCTTGTGCATCCAATAAGTGATTTTGTGTCATAGGTTGAACATTTAGGTCATTTTCGTCCTCCCTAGGCTTATTCTATTCCACTTAGGGTTTTTAAACAATCTTGTGCATCTAATAAGTGATTTTGTGTCATTGGTTGAACATTTAGGTCATTTTCGTCCTCCCTAGGCTTATTCGAATCCAATTAGGGTTTTTAACCAATCTTGTGCATCCAATAAGTGATTTTGTGTCGTTGGTTGAACATTTAGGTCATTTTCGGTTTCCCCAGGCTTATTCTAATCCAATTAGGGTTTTTAACAAATCTTGTGCATCCAATAAGTTATTTTGTGTCATTGGTTGAACATTTAACTTACTTTCGTCCTCTATAGGCTTATTCTATTCCAATTAGGGTTTTTAACCAATCTTGTGCATTCAATAAGTGATTTTGTGTGATTGGTGGAACATTTAGGTCATTTTCGGTTTCCCCAGGCTTATTCTAATCCAATTAGGGTTTTTAACCAATCTTGTACATCCAATAAGTGATTTTGTGTTATTGGTTGAACATTTAGGTCATTTTCATCCTCCCTAGGCTTATTCTAATCCACTTAGGGTTTTTAAACAATCTTGTGCATCCAATAAGTGATTTTGTGTCATTGGTTAAATATTTAGGTCATTTTCGTCCTCCGTAGGCTTATTTTAATCCTATTAGGGTTTTTAACCAATCTTGTGCATCCAATTAGTGTTTTGTGTCATTGGTTGAACATTTAGGTGATATTCGGTTTCCCTAGGCTTATTCTAATCCAATTAGGGTTTGTAACCAATCTTGTGCATCCAATAAATGATTTTGTGTCATTGGTTGAACATTTAGGTCATTTTCGTGTTCCCTTGGCTTATTCTAATCCTATTACGGTTTTTAACCAATCTTGTGCATCCAACAAGTGATTTTGTGTCATTGGTTAAACATTTAGGTGTTTTTCGGTTTCCCTAGGCATATTCTAATCCAATTAGGCTTTTTTACCAATCTTGTGCATCCAATATGTAATTTTGTTTCATTGGTTGAAAATTTAGGTCATTTTCGGTTTCCCCAGGATTATTCTAATCCAATTAGGGTTTTTAACAAATCTTGTGTATCCAATAAGTGATTTTGTGTCATTGGTTGAACATTTAAGTTATTTTCGTCCTCTGTAGGCTTGTTCTATTCCAATTAGGGTTTTTAACCAATCTTGTGCATTCAATAAGTGATTTTGTGTGATTGGTGGAACATTTAGGTCATTTTCGGTTTCCCCAGACATATTCTAATCCAATTAGGGTTTTTAACCAATCTTGTGCATCCAATAAGTGATTTTGTGTTATTGGTTGAACATTTAGGTCATTTTCGTCTTCCCAAGGCTTACTCTAATCCAATTAGGGTTTTTATCAAAATTTTGTTCATCCAACAAGTGATTTTGTGGCATTGGTTGAACATTTACGTCATTTTCGGTTTTCCCAGACATATTCTAATCCAATTAGGGTTTTGAACCAATCTTGTGCATCCAATAAGTGATTTTGTGTCATTGGTTGAAAATTTAGGTCATTTTCGGTTTCCCCAGACATATTCTAATCCAATTAGGGTTTTTAACCAATCTTGTGCATCCAATAAGTTATTTTGTGTCATTGGTTGAACATTTAGGTCATTTTCGTCCTTCCAAGGCTTATTCTAATCCATTAAGGGTTTTTAACCAATTTTGTTCATCCAATAAGTGATTTTGTGTCATTGGTTGAACATCTAGGTCATTTTCGGTTTCCCCAGGCTTATTCTATCCAATTAGGGTTTTGAACCAATCTTGTGCATCCAATAAGTGATTTTGTGTCATAGGTTGAACATTTAGGTCATTTTCGTCCTCCCTAGGCTTTTTCTATTCCACTTAGGGTTTTTAAAAAATCTTGTGCATCTAATAAGTGATTTTGTGTCATTGGTTGAACATTTAGGTCATTTTCGTCCTCCCTAGGCTTATTCGAATCCAATTAGGGTTTTTAACCAATCTTGTGGATCCAATAAGTGATTTTGTGTCAATGGTTTAACATTTAGGTCATTTTCGTACTCCCTAGGCTTATTCGAATGTAATTAGGGTTTTTAACCAATCTTGTGCATCCAATAGGTGATTTTGTGTCATTGGTTGAACATTTAGGTCATTTTCGTCCTCCCAAGGCTTATTCTAATCCATTAAGGGTTTTTAACCAATTTTGTTCATCCAATAAGTGATTTTGTGTCATTGGTTGAACATTTAGGTCATTTTCGGTTTCCCCAGGCTTATTCTAATCCAATTAGGGTTTTGAACCAATCTTGTGCATCCAATAAGTGATTTTGTGTCATAGGTTGAACATTTAGGTCATTTTCGTCCTCCCTAGGCTTTTTCTATTCCACTTAGGGTTTTTAAACAATCTTGTGCATCTAATAAGTGATTTTGTGTCACTGGTTGAACATTTAGGTCATTTTCGTACTCCCTAGGCTTATTCGAAACCAATTAGGGTTTTTAACCAATCTTGTGCATCCAATAAGTGATTTTGTGTCATTGGTTTAACATTTAGGTCATTTTTGTACTCCCTAGGCTTATTCGAATGTAATTAGGGTTTTTAACCAATCTTGTGCATCCAATAAGTGATTTTGTGTCATTGGTTGAACATTTAGGTCATTTTTGTCCTCCCAAGGCTTATTCTAATCCAATTTGGTTTTTTAACCAATTTTGTTCATCCAATTAGTGATTTTGTGTCATTGGTTGAACATTTAGGTTATTTTCGGTTTCCCCAGGCTTATTCTAATCCAATAAGGGTTTTCACCAAATCTTGTGCATCCAATAAGTGATTTTGTGTCATTGGTTGAACATTTAAGTTATTTTCATCTTCTGTAGCCTTATTCTATTCCAATTAGAGTTTTTAACCAATCTTGTGCATTCAATAAGTGATTTTGTGTGATTTGTGGAACATTTAGGTCATTTTCGATTTCCCAAGGGTTATTCTAATCCAATTAGGGTTTTTAACCAATCTCGTACATCCAATAAGTGATTTTGTGTTATTGGTTGAACATTTAGGTCATTTTCATCCTCCCTAGGCTTATTCTAATCCACATAGGGTTTTTAAACAATCTTGTGCATCCAATAAGTGATATTGTGTCATTGGTTGAACATTTTGGTCATTATCGAGCTCCCTAGGCTTAGTCGAATCCAATTAGGGTTTTAACCAATCTTGTGCATCCAATAAGTGATTTTGTGTCATTGGTTGAACATTTAGGACATTTTCGTCTTCCGTAGGCTTATTTTAATCCTATTAGGGTTTTTAACCAATCTTGTGCATCTAATTAGTGATTTTGTGTCATTGGTTGAACATTTAGGTGATATTCGGTTTCCCTAGGCTTATTCTAATCCAATTAGGGTTTGCAACCAATCTCGTGCATCCAATAAGTGATTTTGTGTCATTGGTTGAACATTTAGGTCATTTTTGGTTTCCCCTTGCTTATTCTAATCCAATTAGGGTTTTTAACCAATCTTGTACATCCAATAAGTGATTTTGTTTTATTGGTTGAACATTTAGGTCATTTTCATCCTCCCTAGGCTTATTCTAATCCACTTAGGGTTTTTAAACAATCTTGTGCATCCAATAAGTGATATTGTGTCATTGGTTGAACATTTAGGTCATTTTCATCCTCCCTAGGCTTATTCGAATCCAATTAAGGTATTTAACCAATCTTGTGCATCCAATAAGTGATTTTGTGTCATTGGTTAAACATTTAGGTCATTTTTGTCCTCCGTAGGCTTATTTAAATCCTATTAGGGTTTTTAACCAATCTTGTGCATCCAAGTAGTGATTTTGTGTCATTGGTTGAACATTTAGGTGATATTCGGTTTCCCTAGGCTTATTCTAATCCAATTAGGGTTTGTAACCAATCTTGTGCATCCAATAAGTGATTTTGTGTCATTGGTTGAACATTTAGGTCATTTTCGTGTTCCCTTGGCTTATTCTAATCCTATAACGGTTTTTAACCAATTTTGTGCATCCAACAAGTGATTTTGTGTCATTGGTTAAACATTTAGGTGTTTTTCGGTTTCCCTAGGCTTATTCTAATCCAAATTAGGCTTTTTTACCAATCTTGTGCATCCAATATGTAATTTTGTTTCATTGGTTGAACATTTAGGTCATTTTCGGTTTCCCCAGGATTATTCTAATCCAATTAGGGTTTTTAACAAATCTTGTGTATCCAATAAGTGATTTTGTGTCATTGGTTGAACATTTAAGTTATTTTCGTCCTCTGTAGGCTTGTTCTATTCCAATTAGGGTTTTTAACCAATCTTGTGCATTCAATAAGTGATTTTGTGTGATTGGTGGAACATTTAGGTCATTTTCGGTTTCCCCATGCTTATTCTAATCCAATTAGTGTTTTTAACCAATCTTGTACATCCAATAAGTGATTTTGTGTTATTGGTTGAACATTTAGGTCATTTTCATCCTCCCTAGGCTTATTCTAATCCACTTAGAGTTTTCAAACAATCTTGTGCATCAAATAAGTGATATTGTGTCATTGGTTGAACATTTAGGTCATTTTCGAGCTCCCTAGGCTTCTTCGAATCCAATTAGGGTTTTTAACCAATCTTGTGCATCCAATAAGTGATTTTGTGTCATTGGTTGAACATGTAGGTCATTTTCGTTTTCTGTAGACTTATTTTAATCCTATTAGGGTTTTTAACAAATCTTGTGCATCCAATAAGTGATTTTGTGTCATTGGTTGAACATTTATGTTTTTTTCATCCTCTGTAGGCTTATTCTATTCCAATTAGGGTTGTTAACCAATCTTGTGCATTCAATAAGTGATTTTGTGTGATTGGTGGAACATTTAGGTCATTTTCGGTTTCCCCATGCTTATTCTAATCCAATTAGTGTTTTTAACCAATCTTGTACATCCAATAAGTGATTTTCTGTTATTGGTAGAACATTTAGGTCATTTTCATCCTCCCTAGGCTTATTCTAATCCACTTAGGGTTATCAAACAATCTTGTGCATCCAATAAGTGATATTGTGTCATTGGTTGAACATTTAGGTCATTTTCGAGCTCCCTAGGCTTCTTCGAATCCAATTAGGGTTTTTAACCAATCTTGTGCATCCAATAAGTGATTTTGTGTCATTGGTTGAACATGTAGGTCATTTAGTTTTCTGTAGGCTTATTTTAATCCTATTAGGGTTTTTAACCAATCTTGTGCATCCAATTAGTGATTTTGTGTCATTGGTTCAACATTTAGGTGATATTCGGTTTCCCTAGGCTTATCCTAATCCAATTAGGGTTTGTAACCAATCTTGTGCATCCAATAAGTGATTTTGTGTCATTGGTTGAACATTTAGGTCATTTTCGTGTTCCCTTGGCTTATTCTAATCCTATTACGGTTTTTAACCAATCTTGTGCATCCAACAAGTGATTTTGTGCCATTGGTTTAACATTTAGGTGTTTTTCGGTTTACCTAGGCTTATTCTAATCCAATTAGGGTTTTTTTTACCAATCTTGTGCATCCAATAAGTAATTTTGTTTGATTGGTTGAACATTTAGGTCATTTTCGTCCTCCCTAGGCATATTCTAATCCAATTAGGGTTTTTAATCAATCTTTTGCGTCCAATAAGTGATTTTGTGTCATTGGTTGAACATTTAAGTTATTTTCATCTTCCCTAGGCTTATTCTCGTCCAATTAGGGGTTTTAACCAATCTTGTGCATCCAATAAGTACATTTTTGTCATTGGTTGAACATTTAGGTCATTTTCGTCCTCCCTAGGCTTATTCTCGTCCAATTAGGGTTTTTAACCAATCTTGTGCATCCAATAAGTGATTTTGTGTCATTGGTTGAACATTTAGGTCATTTTCGTACTCCCTAGGCTTATTCGAATCTAATTAGGGTTCTTAACCAATCTTGTGCATCCAATAAGTGATTTTGTGTCATTGGTTGAACATTTAGGTCATTTTCGTCCTCCCAAGGCTTATTCTAATCCAATTAGGTTTTTTAACCAATTTTGTTCATCCAATAAGTGATTTTGTGTCATTGGTTGAACATTTAGGTTATTTTCGGCTTCCCCAGACTTATTCTAATCCAATTAGGGTTTTTAACAAATCTTGTGCATCCAATAAGTGATTTTGTGTCATTGGTTGAACATTTAAGTTATTTTTGTCTTATGTAGGCTTATTCTATTCCAATTAGAGTTTTTAACCAATCTTGTGCATCCAATAAGTGATTTTGTGTCATTGGTTGAAAATTTAGGTCATTTTCGGTTTCCCCAGACATATTCTAATCCAATTAGGGTTTTTAACCAATCTTGTGCATCCAATAAGTTAGTTTGTGTCATTGGTTGAACATTTAGGTCATTTTCGTCCTTCCAAGGCTTATTCTAATCCATTAAGGGTTTTTAACCAATTTTGTTCATCCAATAAGTGATTTTGTGTCATTGGTTGAACATCTAGGTCATTTTCGGTTTCCCCAGGCTTATTCTATCCAATTAGGGTTTTGAACCAATCTTGTGCATCCAATAAGTGATTTTGTGTCATAGGTTGAACATTTAGGTCATTTTCGTCCTCCCTAGGCTTTTTCTATTCCACTTAGGGTTTTTAAAAAATCTTGTGCATCTAATAAGTGATTTTGTGTCATTGGTTGAACATTTAGGTCATTTTCGTCCTCCCTAGGCTTATTCGAATCCAATTAGGGTTTTTAACCAATCTTATGGATCCAATAAGTGATTTTGTGTCAATGGTTTAACATTTAGGTCATTTTCGTACTCCCTAGGCTTATTCGAATGTAATTAGGGTTTTTAACCAATCTTGTGCATCCAATAGGTGATTTTGTGTCATTGGTTGAACATTTAGGTCATTTTCGTCCTCCCAAGGCTTATTCTAATCCATTAAGGGTTTTTAACCAATTTTGTTCATCCAATAAGTGATTTTGTGTCATTGGTTGAACATTTAGGTCATTTTCGGTTTCCCCAGGCTTATTCTAATCCAATTAGGGTTTTGAACCAATCTTGTGCATCCAATAAGTGATTTTGTGTCATAGGTTGAACATTTAGGTCATTTTCGTCCTCCCTAGGCTTATTCTATTCCACTTAGGGTTTTTAAACAATCTTGTGCATCTAATAAGTGATTTTGTGTCATTGGTTGAACATTTAGGTCATTTTCGTCCTCCCTAGGCTTATTCGAATCCAATTAGGGTTTTTAACCAATCTTGTGCATCCAATAAGTGATTTTGTGTCGTTGGTTGAACATTTAGGTCATTTTCGGTTTCCCCAGGCTTATTCTAATCCAATTAGGGTTTTTAACAAATCTTGTGCATCCAATAAGTTATTTTGTGTCATTGGTTGAACATTTAACTTACTTTCGTCCTCTATAGGCTTATTCTATTCCAATTAGGGTTTTTAACCAATCTTGTGCATTCAATAAGTGATTTTGTGTGATTGGTGGAACATTTAGGTCATTTTCGGTTTCCCCAGGCTTATTCTAATCCAATTAGGGTTTTTAACCAATCTTGTACATCCAATAAGTGATTTTGTGTTATTGGTTGAACATTTAGGTCATTTTCATCCTCCCTAGGCTTATTCTAATCCACTTAGGGTTTTTAAACAATCTTGTGCATCCAATAAGTGATTTTGTGTCATTGGTTAAATATTTAGGTCATTTTCGTCCTCCGTAGGCTTATTTTAATCCTATTAGGGTTTTTAACCAATCTTGTGCATCCAATTAGTGTTTTGTGTCATTGGTTGAACATTTAGGTGATATTCGGTTTCCCTAGGCTTATTCTAATCCAATTAGGGTTTGTAACCAATCTTGTGCATCCAATAAATGATTTTGTGTCATTGGTTGAACATTTAGGTCATTTTCGTGTTCCCTTGGCTTATTCTAATCCTATTACGGTTTTTAACCAATCTTGTGCATCCAACAAGTGATTTTGTGTCATTGGTTAAACATTTAGGTGTTTTTCGGTTTCCCTAGGCATATTCTAATCCAATTAGGCTTTTTTACCAATCTTGTGCATCCAATATGTAATTTTGTTTCATTGGTTGAAAATTTAGGTCATTTTCGGTTTCCCCAGGATTATTCTAATCCAATTAGGGTTTTTAACAAATCTTGTGTATCCAATAAGTGATTTTGTGTCATTGGTTGAACATTTAAGTTATTTTCGTCCTCTGTAGGCTTGTTCTATTCCAATTAGGGTTTTTAACCAATCTTGTGCATTCAATAAGTGATTTTGTGTGATTGGTGGAACATTTAGGTCATTTTCGGTTTCCCCAGACATATTCTAATCCAATTAGGGTTTTTAACCAATCTTGTGCATCCAATAAGTGATTTTGTGTTATTGGTTGAACATTTAGGTCATTTTCGTCTTCCCAAGGCTTACTCTAATCCAATTAGGGTTTTTATCAAAATTTTGTTCATCCAACAAGTGATTTTGTGGCATTGGTTGAACATTTACGTCATTTTCGGTTTTCCCAGACATATTCTAATCCAATTAGGGTTTTGAACCAATCTTGTGCATCCAATAAGTGATTTTGTGTCATTGGTTGAAAATTTAGGTCATTTTCGGTTTCCCCAGACATATTCTAATCCAATTAGGGTTTTTAACCAATCTTGTGCATCCAATAAGTTATTTTGTGTCATTGGTTGAACATTTAGGTCATTTTCGTCCTTCCAAGGCTTATTCTAATCCATTAAGGGTTTTTAACCAATTTTGTTCATCCAATAAGTGATTTTGTGTCATTGGTTGAACATCTAGGTCATTTTCGGTTTCCCCAGGCTTATTCTATCCAATTAGGGTTTTGAACCAATCTTGTGCATCCAATAAGTGATTTTGTGTCATAGGTTGAACATTTAGGTCATTTTCGTCCTCCCTAGGCTTTTTCTATTCCACTTAGGGTTTTTAAAAAATCTTGTGCATCTAATAAGTGATTTTGTGTCATTGGTTGAACATTTAGGTCATTTTCGTCCTCCCTAGGCTTATTCGAATCCAATTAGGGTTTTTAACCAATCTTATGGATCCAATAAGTGATTTTGTGTCAATGGTTTAACATTTAGGTCATTTTCGTACTCCCTAGGCTTATTCGAATGTAATTAGGGTTTTTAACCAATCTTGTGCATCCAATAGGTGATTTTGTGTCATTGGTTGAACATTTAGGTCATTTTCGTCCTCCCAAGGCTTATTCTAATCCATTAAGGGTTTTTAACCAATTTTGTTCATCCAATAAGTGATTTTGTGTCATTGGTTGAACATTTAGGTCATTTTCGGTTTCCCCAGGCTTATTCTAATCCAATTAGGGTTTTGAACCAATCTTGTGCATCCAATAAGTGATTTTGTGTCATAGGTTGAACATTTAGGTCATTTTCGTCCTCCCTAGGCTTTTTCTATTCCACTTAGGGTTTTTAAACAATCTTGTGCATCTAATAAGTGATTTTGTGTCATTGGTTGAACATTTAGGTCATTTTCGTCCTCCCTAGGCTTATTCGAATCCAATTAGGGTTTTTAACCAATCTTGTGCATCCAATAAGTGATTTTGTGTCATTGGTTGAACATTTAGGTCATTTTCGGTTTCCCCAAGGCTTATTCTAATCCAATTAGGGTTTTTAACAAATCTTGTGCATCCAATAAGTGATTTTGTGTCATTGGTTGAACATTTAAGTTATTTTCGTCCTTTGTAGGCTTATTCTATTCCAATTAGGGTTTTTAACCAATCTTGTGCATTCAATAAGTGATTTTGTGTGATTGGTGGAACATTTAGGTCATTTTCGGTTTCCCCAGGCTTATTCTAATCCAATTAGGGTTTTTAACCAATCTTGTACATCCAATAAGTGATTTTGTGTCATTGGTTGAACATTTAGGTTATTTTCGGTTTCCCCAGGCTTATTCTAATCCAATTAGGGTTTTTAAGAAATCTTGTGCATCCAATAAGTTATTTTGTGTCATTGGTTGAACATTTAAGTTACTTTCGTCCTCTGTAGGCTTATTCTATTCCAATTAGGGTTTTTAACCAATCTTGTGCATTCAATAAGTGATTTTGTGTGATTGGTGGAACATTTAGGTCATTTTCGGTTTCCCCAGGCTTATTCTAATCCAATTAGGGTTTTTAACCAATCTTGTACATCCAATAAGTGATTTTGTGTTATTGGTTGAACATTTAGGTCATTTTCATCCTCCCTAGGCTTATTCTAATCCACTTAGGGTTTTTAAACAATCTTGTGCATCCAATAAGTGATATTGTGTCATTGGTTGAACATTTAGGTCATTTTCGAGCTCCCTAGACTTATTCGAATCCAATTAGGTTTTTTAACCAATATTGTGCATCCAATAAGTGATTTTGTGTCATTGGTTGAACATTTAGGTCATTTTCGTCCTCTGTAGGCGTATTTTAATCCTATTAGGGTTTTTAACCAATCTTGTGCATCCAATTAGTGATTTTGTGTCATTGGTTGAACATTTAGGTGATATTTGGTTTCCCTAGGCTTATTCTAATCCAATTAGGGTTTTTAACCAATCTTGTACATCCAATAAGTGATTTTGTGTCATTGGTTGAACATTTAGGTCATTTTTGGTTTCCCCATGCTTATTCTAATCCAATTAGGGTTATTAACCAATCTTGTACATCCAATAAGTGATTTTGTGTTATTGGTTGAACATTTAGGTCATTTTCATCCTCCCTAGGCTTATTCTAATCCACTTAGGGTTTTTAAACAATCTTGTGCATCCAATAAGTGATATTGTGTCATTGGTTGAACATTTAGGTCATTTTCGTCCTCCCTAGGCTTATTCGAATCCAATTAAGGTATTTAACCAATCTTGTGCATCCAATAAGTGATTTTGTGTCATTGGTTAAACATTTAGGTCATTTTTGTCCTCCGTAGGCTTATTTAAATCCTATTAGGGTTTTTAACCAATCTTGTGCATCCAATTAGTGATTTTGTGTCATTGGTTGAACATTTAGGTGATATTCGGTTTCCCTAGGCTTATTCTAATCCAATTAGGGTTTTTTACCAATCTTGTGCATCCAATAACTAATTTTGTTTCATTGGTTGAACATTTAGGTCATTTTCGTCCTCCCTAGGCTTATTCGAATCCAATTAGGGTTTTTAACCAATCTTGTGGATCCAATAAGTGATTTTGTGTCAATGGTTTAACATTTAGGTCATTTTCGTACTCCCTAGGCTTATTCGAATGTAATTAGGGTTTTTAACCAATCTTGTGCATCCAATAAGTGATTTTGTGTCATTGGTTGAACATTTAGGTCATTTTCGTCCTCCCAAGGCTTATTCTAATCCATTAAGGGTTTTTAACCAATTTTGTTCATCCAATAAGTGATTTTGTGTCATTGGTTGAACATTTAGGTCATTTTCGGTTTCCCCAGGCTTATTCTAATCCAATTAGGGTTTTGAACCAATCTTGTGCATCCAATAAGTGATTTTGTGTCATAGGTTGAACATTTAGGTCATTTTCGTCCTCCCTAGGCTTTTTCTATTCCACTTAGGGTTTTTAAAAAATCTTGTGCATCTAATAAGTGATTTTGTGTCATTGGTTGAACATTTAGGTCATTTTCGTCCTCCCTAGGCTTATTCGAATCCAATTAGGGTTTTTAACCAATCTTGTGGATCCAATAAGTGATTTTGTGTCAATGGTTTAACATTTAGGTCATTTTCGTACTCCCTAGGCTTATTCGAATGTAATTAGGGTTTTTAACCAATCTTGTGCATCCAATAGGTGATTTTGTGTCATTGGTTGAACATTTAGGTCATTTTCGTCCTCCCAAGGCTTATTCTAATCCATTAAGGGTTTTTAACCAATTTTGTTCATCCAATAAGTGATTTTGTGTCATTGGTTGAACATTTAGGTCATTTTCGGTTTCCCCAGGCTTATTCTAATCCAATTAGGGTTTTGAACCAATCTTGTGCATCCAATAAGTGATTTTGTGTCATAGGTTGAACATTTAGGTCATTTTCATCCTCCCTAGGCTTTTTCTATTCCACTTAGGGTTTTTAAACAATCTTGTGCATCTAATAAGTGATTTTGTGTCATTGGTTGAACATTTAGGTCATTTTCGTCCTCCCTATGCTTATTCGAATCCAATTAGGGTTTTTAACCAATCTTGTGCATCCAATAAGTGATTTTGTGTCATTGGTTTAACATTTAGGTCATTTTTGTACTCCCTAGGCTTATTCGAATGTAATTAGGGTTTTTAACCAATCTTGTGCATCTAATAAGTGATTTTGTGTCATTGGTTGAACATTTAGGTCATTTTCGTCCTCCCAAGGCTTATTCTAATCCAATTTGGTTTTTTAACCAATTTTGTTCATCCAATTAGTGATTTTGTGTCATTGGTTGAACATTTAGGTTATTTTCGGTTTCCCCAAGCTTATTCTAATCCAATAAGGGTTTTCACCAAATCTTGTGCATCCAATAAGTGATTTTGTGTCATTGGTTGAACATTTAAGTTATTTTCATCTTCTGTAGCCTTATTCTATTCCAATTAGAGTTTTTAACCAATCTTGTGCATTCAATAAGTGATTTTGTGTGATTTGTGGAACATTTAGGTCATTTTCGATTTCCCAAGGGTTATTCTAATCCAATTAGGGTTTTTAACCAATCTCGTACATCCAATAAGTGATTTTGTGTTATTGGTTGAACATTTTGGTCATTATCGAGCTCCCTAGGCTTAGTCGAATCCAATTAGGGTTTTTAACCAATCTTATGCATCCAATAAGTGATTTT
This sequence comes from Cicer chorassanicum, assembly GCA_037974735.1. NCBI lineage: Eukaryota > Viridiplantae > Streptophyta > Magnoliopsida > Fabales > Fabaceae > Cicer > Cicer chorassanicum. The sequence goes on along the minus strand of JBBPBP010000004.1, from coordinate 38,403,186 downwards.
GTGTCATTGGTTGAACATTTAGGACATTTTCGTCTTCCGTAGGCTTATTTTAATCCTATAGGGTTTTTAACCAATCTTGTGCATCTAATTAGTGATTTTGTGTCATTGGTTGAACATTTAGGTGATATTCGGTTTCCCTAGGCTTATTCTAATCCAATTAGGGTTTGCAACCAATCTCGTGCATCCAATAAGTGATTTTGTGTCATTGGTTGAACATTTAGGTCATTTTTGGTTTCCCCATGCTTATTCTAATCCAATTAGGGTTTTTAACCAATCTTGTACATCCAATAAGTGATTTTGTGTTATTGGTTGAACATTTAGGTCATTTTCATCCACCCTAGGCTTATTCTAATCCACTTAGGGTTTTTAAACAATCTTGTGCATCCAATAAGTGATTTTGTGTCATTGGTTAAATATTTAGGTCATTTTCGTCCTCCGTAGGCTTATTTTAATCCTATTAGGGTTTTTAACCAATCTTGTGCATCCAATTAGTGTTTTGTGTCATTGGTTGAACATTTAGGTGATATTCGGTTTCCCTAGGCTTATTCTAATCCAATTAGGGTTTGTAACCAATCTTGTGCATCCAATAAATGATTTTGTGTCATTGGTTGAACATTTAGGTCATTTTCGTGTTCCCTTGGCTTATTCTAATCCTATTACGGTTTTTAACCAATCTTGTGCATCCAACAAGTGATTTTGTGTCATTGGTTAAACATTTAGGTGTTTTTCGGTTTCCCTAGGCATATTCTAATCCAATTAGGCTTTTTTACCAATCTTGTGCATCCAATATGTAATTTTGTTTCATTGGTTGAAAATTTAGGTCATTTTCGGTTTCCCCAGGATTATTCTAATCCAATTAGGGTTTTTAACAAATCTTGTGTATCCAATAAGTGATTTTGTGTCATTGGTTGAACATTTAAGTTATTTTCGTCCTCTATAGGCTTGTTCTATTCCAATTAGGGTTTTTAACCAATCTTGTGCATTCAATAAGTGATTTTGTGTGATTGGTGGAACATTTAGGTCATTTTCGGTTTCCCCATGCTTATTCTAATCGAATTAAGGTTTTTAACCAATCTTGTACATCCAATAAGTGATTTTGTGTCATAGGTTGAACATTTAGGTCATTTTCGTCCTCCCTAGGCTTTTTCTATTCCACTTAGGGTTTTTAAACAATCTTGTGCATCTAATAAGTGATTTTTTGTCATTGGTTGAACATTTAGGTCAATTTCGTCCTCCCTAGGCTTATTCGAATCCAATTAGGGTTTTTAACCAATCTTGTGCATCCAATAAGTGATTTTGTGTCATTGGTTTAACATTTAGGTCATTTTTGTACTCCCTAGGCTTATTCGAATGTAATTAGGGTTTTTAACCAATCTTGTGCATCCAATAAGTGATTTTGTGTCATTGGTTGAACATTTAGGTCATTTTCGTCCTCCCAAGGCTTATTCTAATCCAATTTGGTTTTTTAACCAATTTTGTTCATCCAATTAGTGATTTTGTGTCATTGGTTGAACATTTAGGTTATTTTCGGTTTCCCCAAGCTTATTCTAATCCAATAAGGGTTTTCACCAAATCTTGTGCATCCAATAAGTGATTTTGTGTCATTGGTTGAACATTTAAGTTATTTTCATCTTCTGTAGCCTTATTCTATTCCAATTAG
>JBBPBP010000004.1:38375815-38393096 GCA_037974735.1 Cicer chorassanicum | reverse complement strand
TCATTTTTGTCCTCCCAAGGCTTATTCTAATCCAATTAGAGTTTTTAACCAATGTTGTGCATCCAATAAGTGATTTTGTGTCATTGTTAGAACATTTAAGTCATTTTTGGTTTCCCCAGGCTCATTCTAATCCAATTAGGGTTTTTAACCAATCTTGTGCATCCAATAAGTCATTTTGTGTCGTTGGTTGAACATTTAGGTCATTTTCATTCTCCGTAGGCTTATTCTATTCCAATTAGAGTTTTTAACCAATCTTGTGCATCCAATAAGTGATTTTGTGTCATTGGTTGAACATTTAGGTCATTTTCGGTTTCCCCAAGGCTTATTCTAATCCAATTAGGGTTTTTAACAAATCTTGTGCATCCAATAAGTGATTTTGTGTCATTAGTTGAACATTTAAGTTATTTTCGTCCTTTGTAGGCTTATTCTATTCCAATTAGGGTTTTTAACCAATCTTGTGCATTCAATAAGTGATTTTGTGTGATTGGTGGAACATTTAGGTCATTTTCGGTTTCCCCAGGCTTATTCTAATCCAATTAGGGTTTTTAACCAATCATGTACATCCTATAAATGATTTTGTGTTATTGGTTGAACATTTAGGTCATTTTCATCCTCCCTAGGCTTATTCTAATCCACATAGGGTTTTTAAACAATCTTGTGCATCCAATAAGTGATTTTGTGTCATTGGTTGAACATTTAGGTCATTTTCAGTTTCCCCAGACATATTCTAATCCAATTAGGGTTTTTAACCAATCTTGTGCATCCAATAAGTGATTTTGTGTTATTGGTTGAACATTTAGGTCATTTTCGTCTTCCCAACGCTTATTCTAATCCAATTAGGGTTTTTATCAAAATTTTGTTCATCCAACAAGTGATTTTGTGTCATTGGTTGAACATTTAGGTCATTTTCGGTTTTCCCAGGCATATTCTAATCCAATTAGGGTTTTGAACCAATCTTGTGCATCCAATGAGTGATTTTGTGTCATAGGTTGAACATTTAGGTCAATTTCGTCCTCCCTAGGTTTATTCTATTCCACTTAGGGTTTTTAAACAATCTTGTGCATCTAATAAGTGATTTTGTCTCATTGGTTGAACATTTAGGTCATTTTCGTCCTCCCTAGACTTATTCGAATCCAATTAGGGTTTTTAACCAATCTTGTGCATCCAATAAGTGATTTTGTGTCATTGGTTGAACATTTAGGTCATTTTCGGTTTCCCTAGGCTTATTCTAATCCAATTAGGGTTTTTAACAAATCTTGTGCATCCAATAAGTTATTTTGTGTCATTGGTTGGAGATTTAAGTTATTTTCGTCCTCTGTAGGCTTATTTTATTCCAATTAGGGTTTTTAACCAATCTTCTGCATTCAGTAAGTGATTTTGTGTGATTGGTGGAACATTTAGGTCATTTTCGGTTTCCCTAGGCTTATTCTATTCCAATTATGGTTTTTTACCAATCTTGTACATCCAATAAGTGATTTTGTGTTATTGGTTGAACATTTAGGTCATTTTCATCCTCCCTAGGCTTATTCTAATCCACTTAGGGTTTTTAAACAATCTTGTGCATCCAATAAGTGATATTGTGTCATTGGTTGAACATTTAGGTCATTTTCGAGCTCCCTAGCCTTATTCGAATCCAATTAGGTTTTTTAACCAATATTGTGCATCCAATAAGTGATTTTGTGTCATTGGTTGAACATTTAGGTCATTTTCGTCCTCCGTAGGCTTATTTTAATCCTATTAGGGTTTTTAACCAATCTTGTGCATCCAATTAGTGATTTTGTGTCATTGGTTGAAAATTTAGGTGATATTTGGTTTCCCTAGGCTTATTCTAATCCAATTAGGGTTTGTAACCAATCTTGTGCATCCAATAAGTGATTTTGTGTCATTGGTTGAACATTTAGGTCATTTTCGTCCTCCCAAGGCTTATTCTAATCCAATTTGGTTTTTTAACCAATTTTGTTCATCCAATAAGTGATTTTGTGTCATTGGTTGAATATTTAGGTTATTTTCGGTTTCCCCAGGCTTATTCTAATCCAATAAGGGTTTTTAACAAATCTTGTGCATTCAAAAAGTGATTTTGTGTCATTGGTTGAACATTTAAGTTATTTTCGTCTTCTGTAGGCTTATTCTATTCCAATTAGAGTTTTTAACCAATCTTGTGCATCCAATAAGTGATTTTGTGTCATTGGTTGAACATTTAGGTCATTTTCGGTTTCCCCAGACATATTCTAATCCAATTAGGGTTTTTAACCAATCTTGTGCATCCAATAAGTGATTTTGTGTTATTGGTTGAACATTTAGGTCATTTTCGTCTTCCCAACGCTTATTCTAATCCAATTAGGGTTTTTATCAAAATTTTGTTCATCCAACAAGTGATTTTGTGTCATTGGTTGAACATTTAGGTCATTTTCGGTTTTCCCAGGCATATTCTAATCCAATTAGGGTTTTGAACCAATCTTGTGCATCCAATGAGTGATTTTGTGTCATAGGTTGAACATTTAGGTCATTTTCGTCCTCCCTAGGTTTATTCTATTCCACTTAGGGTTTTTAAACAATCTTGTGCATCTAATAAGTGATTTTGTCTCATTGGTTGAACATTTAGGTCATTTTCGTCCTCCCTAGACTTATTCGAATCCAATTAGGGTTTTTAACCAATCTTGTGCATCCAATAAGTGATTTTGTGTCATTGGTTGAACATTTAGGTCATTTTCGGTTTCCCTAGGCTTATTCTAATCCAATTAGGGTTTTTAACAAATCTTGTGCATCCAATAAGTTATTTTGTGTCATTGGTTGGAGATTTAAGTTATTTTCGTCCTCTGTAGGCTTATTTTATTCCAATTAGGGTTTTTAACCAATCTTCTGCATTCAGTAAGTGATTTTGTGTGATTGGTGGAACATTTAGGTCATTTTCGGTTTCCCTAGGCTTATTCTATTCCAATTATGGTTTTTTACCAATCTTGTACATCCAATAAGTGATTTTGTGTTATTGGTTGAACATTTAGGTCATTTTCATCCTCCCTAGGCTTATTCTAATCCACTTAGGGTTTTTAAACAATCTTGTGCATCCAATAAGTGATATTGTGTCATTGGTTGAACATTTAGGTCATTTTCGAGCTCCCTAGCCTTATTCGAATCCAATTAGGTTTTTTAACCAATATTGTGCATCCAATAAGTGATTTTGTGTCATTGGTTGAACATTTAGGTCATTTTCGTCCTCCGTAGGCTTATTTTAATCCTATTATGGTTTTTAACCAATCTTGTGCATCCAATTAGTGATTTTGTGTCATTGGTTGAAAATTTAGGTGATATTTGGTTTCCCTAGGCTTATTCTAATCCAATTAGGGTTTGTAACCAATCTTGTGCATCCAATAAGTGATTTTGTGTCATTGGTTGAACATTTAGGTCATTTTCGTGTTCCCTTGGCTTATTCTAATCCTATTACGGTTTTTAACCAATCTTGTGCATCCAACAAGTGATTTTGTGTCATTGGTTAAACATTTAGGTGTTATTCGGTTTCCCTAGGCTTATTCAAATCCAATTAGGATTTTTTACCAATCTTGTGCATCCGATAACTAATCTTGTTTTATTGGTTAAAGATTTAGGTCATTTTCTTCCTCCATAGGCATATTCTAATCCAATTAGGGTTTTTAATCAATCTTGTGCATCTAATAAATGATTTTGTGTCATTGGTTGAACATTTAGGTCATTTTCCTCCTCCCCAGGCATATTCTAATCCAATTAGGGTTTTGAACCAATCTTGTGCATTCAATAAGTGATTTTGTGTCATAGGTTGAACATTTAGGTCATTTTCTTCCTCCCTAGGCTTATTCTATTCCACTTAGGGTTTTTAAACAATCTTGTGCATCTAATAAGTGATTTTGTGTCATTGGTTGAACATTTAGGTCATTTTCGTCCTCCCTAGGCTTATTCGAATCCAATTAGGGTTTTTAACCAATCTTGTGCATCCAATAAGTGATTTTGTGTCATTGGTTGAACATTTAGGTCATTTTCGGTTTCCCTAGGCTTATTCTAATCCAATTAGGGTTTTTAACAAATCTTGTGCATCCAATAAGTTATTTTGTGTCATTGGTTAGAGATTTAAGTTATTTTCGTCCTCTGTAGGCTTATTTTATTCCAATTAGGGTTTTTAACCAATCTTCTGCATTTAGTAAGTGATTTTGTGTGATTGGTGGAACATTTAGGTCATTTTCGGGTTCCCCAGGCTTATTCTAATCCAATTAGGGTTTTTTACCAATCTTGTACATCCAATAAGTGATTTTGTGTTATTGGTTGAACATTTAGGTCATTTTCATTCTCCCTAGGCTTATTCTAATCCACTTAGGGTTTTTAAACAATCTTGTGCATCCAATAAGTGATATTGTGTCATTGGTTGAACATTTAGGTCATTTTCGAGCTCCCTAGCCTTATTCGAATCCAATTAGGTTTTTTAACCAATATTGTGCATCCAATAAGTGATTTTGTGTCATTGGTTGAACATTTAGGTCATTTTCGTCCTCCGTAGGCTTATTTTAATCCTATTAGGGTTTTTAACCAATCTTGTGCATCCAATTAGTGATTTTGTGTCATTGGTTGAAAATTTAGGTGATATTTGGTTTCCCTAGGCTTATTCTAATCCAATTAGGGTTTGTAACCAATCTTGTGCATCCAATAAGTGATTTTGTGTCATTGGTTGAACATTTAGGTCATTTTCGTGTTCCCTTGGCTTATTCTAATCCTATTACGGTTTTTAACCAATATTGTGCATCCAACAAGTGATTTTGTGTCATTGGTTAAACATTTAGGTGTTATTCTGTTTCCCTAGGCTTATTCAAATCCAATTAGGATTTTTTACCAATCTTGTGCATCCGATAACTAATCTTGTTTTATTGGTTAAAGATTTAGGTCATTTTCTTCCTCCATAGGCATATTCTAATCCAATTAGGGTTTTTAATCAATCTTGTGCATCTAATAAATGATTTTGTGTCATTGGTTGAACATTTAGGTCATTTTCCTCCTCCCTAGGCTTATTCTAATCCAATTAGGGTTTTTAACCAATCTTGTGCATCCAATAAGTGATTTTGTGTTATTGGTTGAACATTTAGATCATTTTTGTCCTCCCAAGGCTTATTCTAATCCAATTAGAGTTTTTAACCAATGTTGTGCATCCAATAAGTGATTTTGTGTCATTGTTAGAACATTTAAGTCATTTTTGGTTTCCCCAGGCTCATTCTAATCCAATTAGGGTTTTTAACCAATCTTGTGCATCCAATAAGTCATTTTGTGTCGTTGGTTGAACATTTAGGTCATTTTCATTCTCCGTAGGCTTATTCTATTCCAATTAGAGTTTTTAACCAATCTTGTGCATCCAATAAGTGATTTTGTGTCATTGGTTGAACATTTAGGTCATTTTCGGTTTCCCCAAGGCTTATTCTAATCCAATTAGGGTTTTTAACAAATCTTGTGCATCCAATAAGTGATTTTGTGTCATTAGTTGAACATTTAAGTTATTTTCGTCCTTTGTAGGCTTATTCTATTCCAATTAGGGTTTTTAACCAATCTTGTGCATTCAATAAGTGATTTTGTGTGATTGGTGGAACATTTTGGTCATTTTCGGTTTCCCCAGGCTTATTCTAATCCAATTAGGGTTTTTAACCAATCATGTACATCCTATAAATGATTTTGTGTTATTGGTTGAACATTTAGGTCATTTTCATCCTCCCTAGGCTTATTCTAATCCACTTAGGGTTTTTAAACAATCTTGTGCATCCAATAAGTGATATTGTGTCATTGGTTGAACATTTAGGTCATTTTCGAGCTCCCTAGGCTTATTCGAATCCAATTAGGGTATTTAACCAATCTTGTGCATCCAATAAGTGATTTTGTGTCATTGGTTGATCATGTAGGTCATTTTCGTTTCTGTAGGCTTATTTTAATCCTATTAGGGTTTTTAACCAATCTTGTGCATCCAATTAGTGATTTTGTGTCATTGGTTGAACATTTAGGTGATATTCGGTTTCCCTAGGCTTATTCTAAACCAATTAGGGTTTGTAACCAATCTTGTGCATCCAATAAGTGATTTTGTGTCATTGGTTGAACATTTAGGTCATTTTCGTGTTCCCTTGGCTTATTCTAATCCTATTAGGGTTTTTTACCAATCTTGTGCATCCAATAAGTAATTTTGTGCATCCAACAAGTGATTTTGTGTCATTGGTTAAACATTTAGGTGTTTTTCGGTTTCCCTAGGCTTATTCTAATCCAATTAGGGTTTTTTTACCAATCTTGGGCATCCAATAAGTAATTTTGTTTGATTGGTTGAACATTTACGTCATTTTTCTCCTCCCTAGGCATATTCTAATCCAATTAGGGTTTTTAATCAATCTTGTGCATCCAGTAAGTGATTTTGTGTCATTGGTTCAACATTTAGGTCATTTTCTTCCTCCCTAGGCTTATTCGAAATTACTTAGGGTTTTTAACCAATCTTGTGCATCCAATAAGTGATTTTGTGTCATTGGTTGAACATTTAGGTAATTTTCGTCCTCCCTATGCTTATTCTATTCCAATTAGGGTTTTTAACCAATCTTGTGCATTCAATAAGTTATTTTGGGTCATTGGTTGAACATTAAAGTCATTTTCGGTTTCCCCAGGCTTATTCTAATCCTATTACGGTTTTTAACCAATCTTGTGCATCCAATAAGTGATTTTGTGTCATTGGTTAAACATTTAGGCGTTATTTGGTTACCCTAGGCTTATTCAAATCCAATTAGGGTTTTTTTACCAATCTATTGCATCCAATAAATAATTTTTTTTCATTGGTTGAACATTTAGGTCATTTTCGTCCTCCCTAGGCTTATTCTAAATTACTTAGGGTTTTTAACCAATCTTGTGCATCCAATAAGTAAATTTGTGTCATTGGTTGAACATTTAGGTCATTTTCTTCCTCCCTAGGCTTATTCTATTCCAATTAGTGTTTTTAACCAATCTTGTGCATTCAATAAGTGTTTTTGTGTCATTGGTTGAACATTTAGGTCATTTTCGGTTTCCCCAAGATTATTCTAATCCTATTACGCTTTTTAACCAATCTTGTGCATCCAACAAGTGATTTTGTGTCATTGGTTAAACATTTAGGTATTATTTGGTTTCCCTAGACTTATTCTAATCCAATTAGGGTTTTTTTACCAATCTTGTGCATCCAATAAGTATTTTTGTGTCATTGGTGGAACACTTAGGTCATTTTCGTCCTTCCAAGGCTTATTCTAATCCATTAAGGGTTTTTAACCAATTTTGTTCATCCAATAAGTGATTTTGTGTCATTGGTTGAACATTTAGGTCATTTTCGGTTTCCCCAGGCTTAATTTAATCCAATTAGGGTTTTTAACAAATCTTGTGCATCCAATAAGTGATTTTGTGTCATTAGTTGAACATTTAAGTTATTTTCATCCTCTGTAGGCTTATTCTATTCCAATTAGGGTTTTTAACCAATCTTATGCATTCAATAAGTGATTTTGTGTGATTGGTGGAACATTTAGGTCATTTTCGATTTCCCCAGGCTTATTCTAATCCAATTAGGATTTTTAACCAATCTTGTACATCCAATAAGTGATTTTGTGTTATTGGTTGAACATTTAGAACATTTTCATCCTCCCTAGGCTTATTCTAATCCACTTAGGGTTTTTAAACAATCTTGTGCATCATATAAGTGATATTGTGTCATTGGTTGAACATTTAGATCATTTTCGATCTCCCTAGGCTTAGTCGAATCCAATTAGGGTTTTTAACCAATCTTGTGCATCCAATAAGTGATTTTGTGTCATTAGTTGAACATTTAGGACATTTTCGTCTTCCGTAGGCTTATTTTAATCCTATTAGGGTTTTTAACCAATCTTGTGCATCTAATTAGTGATTTTGTGTCATTGGTAGAACATTTAGGTGATATTCGGTTTCCCTAGGCTTATTCTAATCCAATTAGGGTTTGCAACCAATCTCGTGCATCCAATAAGTGATTTTGTGTCATTGGTTGAACATTTAGGTCATTTTTGGTTTCCCCAGGCTTATTCTAATCCAATTAGCGTTTTTAACCAATCTTGTGCATCCAATAAGTGATTTTGTGTCATTGGTTGAACATTTAGGTCATTTTCAGTTTCCCCAGGCTTATTCTAATCCAATTAGGGTTTTTAACAAATCTTGTGCATCCAATAAGTTATTTTGTGTCATTGGTTGGAGATTTAAGTTATTTTCGTCCTCCCTAGGCTTATTCTAATCCACTTAGGGTTTTTAAACAATCTTGTGCATCCAATAAGTGATATTGTGTCATTGGTTGAACATTTAGGTCATTTTCGAGCTCCCTAGCCTTATTCGAATCCAATTAGGTTTTTTAACCAATATTGTGCATCCAATAAGTGATATTGTGTCATTGGTTGAACATTTAGGACATTTTCGTCTTCCGTAGGCTTATTTTAATCCTGTTAGGGTTTTTAACCAATCTTGTGCATCCAATTAGTGATTTTGTGTCATTGGTTGAACATTTAGGTGATATTCGGTTTCCCTAGGCTTATTCTAATCCAATTAGGGTTCGCAACCAATCTCGTGCATCCAATAAGTGATTTTGTGTCATTGGTTGAACATTTAGGTCATTTTTGGTTTCCCCAGGCTTATTCTAATCCAATTAGGGTTTTTAACCAATCTTGTACATCCAATAAGTGATTTTGTGTTATTGGTTGAACATTTAGGTCATTTTCATCCTCCCTAGGCTTATTCTAATCCATTTAGGGTTTTTAAACAATCTTTTGCATCCAACAAGTGATATTGTGTCATTGGTTGAACATTTAGGTCATTTTCGTCCTCCCTAGACTTATTCGAATCCAATTAAGGTATTTAACCAATCTTGTGCATCCAATAACTGATTTTGTGTCATTGGTTAAACATTTAGGTCATTTTCGTCCTCCGTAGGCTTATTTTAATCCTATTAGGGTTTTTAACCAATCTTGTGCATCCAATTAGTGATTTTGTGTCATTGGTTGAACATTTAGGTGATATTCGGTTTCCCTAGGCTTATTCTAATCCAATTAGGGATTGTAACCAATCTTGTGCATCCAATAAGTGATTTTGTGTCATTGGTTGAACATTTAGGTCATTTTCGTGTTCCCTTGGCTTATTCTAATCCTATTACGGTTTTTAACCAATCTTGTGCATCCAACAAGTGATTTTGTGTTATTGGTTGAACATTTAGGTCATTTTCATCCTCCCTGGGCTTATTCTAATCCACTTAGGGTTTGTAACCAATCTTGTGCATCCAATAAATGATTTTGTGTCATTGGTTGAACATTTAGGTCATTATCGGTTTCCCCTGGCATATTCTAATCCAATTAGGGTTTTTAACCAATCTTGTGCATCCAATAAGTGATTTTGTGTTATTGGTTGAACATTTATGTCATTTTTGTCCTTCCAAGGCTTATTTGAATCCAATTAGGGTTTTAACCAATTTTGTTCATCCAATAAGTGATTTTGGGTCATTGGTTGAACATTTAGGACATTTTCGGTTTCCCCAGGCTTATTCTAACCAATTAGGGTTTTGAATCAATCTTCTGCATCCAATAAGTGATTTTGTGTCATAGGTTGAACATTTAGGTCATTTTCGTCCTACATAGGCTAATTCTATTCCACTTAGGGTTTTTAAACAATCTTGTGCATCTAATAAGTGATTTTGTGTCATTGGTTGAACATTTAGGTCATTTGCGTCCTCCCTGGGCTTATTCGAATCCAATTTGGGTTTTTAACCAATCTTGTGCATCCAATAAGTGATTTTGTGTCATTGGTTGAACATTTAGGTCATTTTCGGTTTCTCCAGGCTTATTCTAATCCAATTAGGGTTTTTAACAAATCTTGTGCATCCAATAAGTGATTTTGTGTCATTGGTTGAACATTTAAGTTATTTTCGTCCTCTGTAGGCTTATTCTATTTCAATTAGGGTTTTTAACCAATCTTATGCATTCAATAAGTGATTTTGTGTGATTGGTGGATTATTTAGGTCATTTTTGGTTTCCCTAGGCTTATTCTAATCCAATTAGGGTTTTTAACCAATCTTGTGCATCCAATTAGTGATTTTGTGTCATTGGTTGAACATTTAGGTCATTTTCGGTTTCCCCAGGCTTAATTTAATCCAATTAGGGTTTTTAACAAATCTTGTGCATCCAATAAGTGATTTTGTGTCATTAGTTGAACATTTAAGTTATTTTCATCCTCTGTAGGCTTATTCTATTCCAATTAGGGTTTTTAACCAATCTTGTGCATTCAATAAGTGATTTTGTGTGATTGGTGGAACATTTAGGTCATTTTCGATTTCCCCAGGCTTATTCTAATCCAATTAGGATTTTTAACCAATCTTGTACATCCAATAAGTGATTTTGTGTTATTGGTTGAACATTTAGGTCATTTTCATCCTCCCTAGGCTTATTCTAATCCACTTAGGGTTTTTAAACAATCTTGTGCATCCAATAAGTGATATTGTGTCATTGGTTGAACATTTAGATCATTTTCGATCTCCCTAGGCTTAGTCGAATCCAATTAGGGTTTTTAACCAATCTTGTGCATCCAATAAGTGATTTTGTGTCATTAGTTGAACATTTAGGACATTTTCGTCTTCCGTAGGCTTATTTTAATCCTATTAGGGTTTTTAACCAATCTTGTGCATCTAATTAGTGATTTTGTGTCATTGGTAGAACATTTAGGTGATATTCGGTTTCCCTAGGCTTATTCTAATCCAATTAGGGTTTGCAACCAATCTCGTGCATCCAATAAGTGATTTTGTGTCATTGGTTGAACATTTAGGTCATTTTTGGTTTCCCCAGGCTTATTCTAATCCAATTAGCGTTTTTAACCAATCTTGTGCATCCAATAAGTGATTTTGTGTCATTGGTTGAACATTTAGGTCATTTTCAGTTTCCCCAGGCTTATTCTAATCCAATTAGGGTTTTTAACAAATCTTGTGCATCCAATAAGTTATTTTGTGTCATTGGTTGGAGATTTAAGTTATTTTCGTCCTCTGTAGGCTTATTCTATTCCAATTAGGACTTTTAACCAATCTTGTGCATTCAGTAAGTGATTTTGTGTGATTGGTGGAACATTTAGGTCACTTTCAATTTCCCCAGGCTTATTCTCATCCAATTAGGGTTTTTAACCAATCTTGTACATCCAATAAGTGATTTTGTGTTATTGGTTGAACATTTAGGTCATTTTCATCCTCCCTAGGCTTATTCTAATCCACTTAGGGTTTTTAAACAATCTTGTGCATCCAATAAGTGATATTGTGTCATTGGTTGAACATTTAGGTCATTTTCGAGCTCCCTAGCCTTATTCGAATCCAATTAGGTTTTTTAACCAATATTGTGCATCCAATAAGTGATTTTGTGTCATTGGTTGAACATTTAGGACATTTTCGTCTTCCGTAGGCTTATTTTAATCCTATTAGGGTTTTTAACCAATCTTGTGCATCCAATTAGTGATTTTGTGTCATTGGTTGAACATTTAGGTGATATTCGGTTTCCCTAGGCTTATTCTAATCCAATTAGGGTTCGCAACCAATCTCGTGCATCCAATAAGTGATTTTGTGTCATTGGTTGAACATTTAGGTCATTTTTGGTTTCCCCAGGCTTATTCTAATCCAATTAGGGTTTTTAACCAATCTTGTACATCCAATAAGTGATTTTGTGTTATTGGTTGAACATTTAGGTCATTTTCATCCTCCCTAGGCTTATTCTAATCCATTTAGGGTTTTTAAACAATCTTTTGCATCCAACAAGTGATATTGTGTCATTGGTTGAACATTTAGGTCATTTTCGTCCTCCCTAGACTTATTCGAACCCAATTAAGGTATTTAACCAATCTTGTGCATCCAATAACTGATTTTGTGTCATTGGTTAAACATTTAGGTCATTTTCGTCCTCCGTAGGCTTATTTTAATCCTATTAGGGTTTTTAACCAATCTTGTGCATCCAATTAGTGATTTTGTGTCATTGGTTGAACATTTAGGTGATATTCGGTTTCCCTAGGCTTATTCTAATCCAATTAGGGATTGTAACCAATCTTGTGCATCCAATAAGTGATTTTGTGTCATTGGTTGAACATTTAGGTCATTTTCGTGTTCCCTTGGCTTATTCTAATCCTATTACGGTTTTTAACCAATCTTGTGCATCCAACAAGTGATTTTGTGTTATTGGTTGAACATTTAGGTCATTTTCATCCTCCCTAGGCTTATTCTAATCCACTTAGGGTTTGTAACCAATCTTGTGCATCCAATAAATGATTTTGTGTCATTGGTTGAACATTTAGGTCATTATCGGTTTCCCCTGGCATATTCTAATCCAATTAGGGTTTTTAACCAATCTTGTGCATCCAATAAGTGATTTTGTGTTATTGGTTGAACATTTATGTCATTTTTGTCCTTCCAAGGCTTATTTGAATCCAATTAGGGTTTTAACCAATTTTGTTCATCCAATAAGTGATTTTGTGTCATTGGTTGAACATTTAGGACATTTTCGGTTTCCCCAGGCTTATTCTAACCAATTAGGGTTTTGAATCAATCTTCTGCATCCAATAAGTGATTTTGTGTCATAGGTTGAACATTTAGGTCATTTTCGTCCTACATAGGCTAATTCTATTCCACTTAGGGTTTTTAAACAATCTTGTGCATCTAATAAGTGATTTTGTGTCATTGGTTGAACATTTAGGTCATTTTCGTCCTCCCTGGGCTTATTCGAATCCAATTTGGGTTTTTAACCAATCTTGTGCATCCAATAAGTGATTTTGTGTCATTGGTTGAACATTTAGGTCATTTTCGGATTCTCCAGGCTTATTCTAATCCAATTAGGGTTTTTAACAAATCTTGTGCATCCAATAAGTGATTTTGTGTCATTGGTTGAACATTTAAGTTATTTTCGTCCTCTGTAGGCTTATTCTATTCCAATTAGGGTTTTTAACCAATCTTATGCATTCAATAAGTGATTTTGTGTGATTGGTGGATTATTTAGGTCATTTTCGGTTTCCCTAGGCTTATTCTAATCCAATTAGGGTTTTTAACCAATCTTGTGCATCCAATAAGTGATTTTGTGTCATTGGTTGAACATTTAGGTCATTTTCGGTTTCCCCAGGCTTATTCTAATCCAATTAGGGTTTTTAACAAATCTTGTGCATCCAATAAGTGATTTTGCATCATTGGTTGAACATTTAAGTTATTTTCGTCTTCTGTAGACTTATTCTATTCCAATTAGAGTTTTTAACCAATCTTGTGCATCCAATAAGTGATTTTGTGTCATTGGTTGAACATTTAGGTCATTTTCGGTTTCCCCAGACATATTCTAATCCACTTAGGGTTTTTAACCATTCTTGTGCATCCAATAAGTGATTTTGTGTTATTGGTTGAACATTTAGGTCATTTTCGTCCTTCCAAGGCTTATTTGAATCCAATTAGAGTTTTAACCAATTTTGTTCATCCAATAAGTGATTTTGTGTCATTGATTGAACATTTAGGACATTTTCGGTTTCCCTAGGCTGAATTCTAATCCAATTAGGGTTTTGAACCAATCTTCTACATCCAATAAGTGATTTTGTGTCATAGGTTGAACATTTAGGTCATTTTCGTCCTCCCTAGGCTAATTCTATTCCACTTAGGGTTTTTAAACAATCTTGTGCATCTAATAAGTGATTTTGTGTCATTGGTTGAACATTTAGGTCATTTTCGTCCTCCCTGGGCTTATTCGAATCCAATTAGGGTTTTTAACCAATCTTGTGCATCCAATAAGTGATTTTGTGTCATTGGTTGAACATTTAGGTCATTTTCGGTTTCTCTAGGCTTATTCTAATCCAATTAGGGTTTTTAACAAATCTTGTGCATCCAATAAGTGATTTTGTGTCATTGTTTGAACATTTAAGTTATTTTCGTCTTCTGTAGGCTTACTCTATTCCAATTAGAGTTTTTAACCAATCTTGTGCATCCAATAAGTGATTTTGTGTCATTGGTTGAACATTTAGGTCATTTTCGGTTTCCCCAGACATATTCTAATCCAATTAGGGTTTTTAACCAATCTTGTGCATCCAATAAGTGATTTTGTGTTATTGGTTGAACATTTAGGTCATTTTCGTCCTCCCAAGGCTTATTCTAATCCAATTAGGGTTTTTAACAAATTTTGTTCATCCAATAAGTGATTTTGTGTCATTGGTTGAACATTTAGGTCATTTTCGGTTTTCCCAGGCATTTTCTAATCCAATTAGGGTTTTGAACCAATCTTGTGCATCCAATAAATTATTTTGTGTCATAGAGTGAACATTTAGGTCATTTTCGTCCTCCCTAGGCTTATTCTATTCCACTTAGGGTTTTTAAACAATCTTGTGCATCTAATAAGTGATTTTGTGTCATTGGTTGAACATTTAGGTTATTTTCGTCCTCCCTAGGCTTATTCTAATCCACTTAGGGTTTTTAACCTATCTTGTGCATCCAATATGTGATTTTGTGTCATTGGTTGATCATTTAATTTATTTTTGTCCTCTGTACGCTTATTCTATTCCAATTAGGGTTTTTAACCAATCTTGTGCATTCAATAAGTGATTTTGTGTGATTGGTGGAACATTTAGGTCATTTTCGGTTTCCCCATGCTTATTCTAATCCAATTAGGATTTTTAACCAATCTTAAACATCCAATAAGTGATTTTGTGTTATTGGTTGAACATTTAGGTCATTTTCATCCTCCCTAGGCTTATTCTAATCCACTTAGGGTTTTTAAACAATCTTGTGCATCGAATTAGTGATATTGTGTCATTGGTTGAACATTTAGGTCATTTTCGAGCTCCCTAGGCTTATTCGAATCCATTTAGGTTTTTTAACCAATATTGTGCATCCAATAAGTGATTTTGTGTCATTGGTTGAACATTTAGGTCATTTTCGTGTTCCCTTGGCTTATTCTAATCCTAATACGAATTTTAACCAATCTTGTGCATCCAACAAGTGATTTTGTGTCATTGGTTAAATATTTAGGTGTTATTCGGTTTCCCTAGGCTTATTCAAATCCAATTAGGATTTTTTACCAATCTTGTGCATCCAATAACTAATTTTGTTTCATTGGTTGAACATTTAGGTCAATTTCGTCCTCCATAGGCATATTCTAATCCAATTAGGGTTTTAAATCAATCTTGTGCATCTAATAAATGATTTTGTGTCATTGGTTGAACATTTAGGTCATTTTCCTCCTCCCCAGGCTTATTCTAATCCAATTAGGGTTTTTAACTAATCTTGTTCATCCAATAAGTGATTTTGTGTCATTGTTAGAACATTTAAGTCATTTTCGGTTTCCCCTGGATCATTCTAATCCAATTAGGGTTTTTAACCAATCCTGTGCATCCAATGAGTGATTTTGTGTCGTTGGTTGAACATTTAGGTCATTTTCATTCTCTGTAGGCTTATTCTAATCCAATTAGGGTTTTTAACAAATCTTGTGCATCCAATAAGTGATTTTGTGTTATCGGTTGAACATTTAGGCCATTTTTGTTCTCCCAAGGCTTATTCTAATCCAATTAGAGTTTTTAACCAATGTTGTGCATCCAATAAGTGATTTTGTGTCATTGTTAGAACATTTAGGTCATTTTCGGTTTCCCAAGGCTCATTCTAATCCAATTAGGGTATTGAACCAATCTTGTGCATCCAATAAATGATTTTGTGTCATTTGTTGAACATTTAGGTCATTTTCGGTTTCTCCAGACATATTCTAATCCAATTAGGGTTTTTAATCAATCTTGTGCATCCAATAAGTGATTTTGTGTCATTGGTTGAACATTTAGGTCATTTTCTTCCTCCCTAGGCTTATTCGAAATTACTTAGGGTTTTTAACCAATCTTGTGCATCCAATAAGTGATTTTGTGTCATTGGTTGAACATTTAGGTCATTTTCGTCCTCCCTACGCTTATTCTATTCCAATTAGGGTTTTTAACCAATCTTGTGCATTCAATAAGTGATTTTGTGTCATTGGTTGAACATTAAAGTCATTTTCGGTTTCCCCAGGCTTATTCTAATCCTATTACGATTTTTAACCAATCTTGTGCATCCAATAAGTGATTTTGTGTCATTGGTTAAACATTTAGGTGTTATTTGGTTACCCTAGGCTTATTCAAATCCAATTAGGGTTTTTTTACCAATCTATTGCATCCAATAAATAATTTTGTTTCATTGGTTGAACATTTAGGTCATTTTCGTCCTCCCTAGGCTTATTCTAAATTACTTAGGGTTTTTAACCAATCTTGTGCATCCAATAAGTAAATTTGTGTCATTGGTTGAACATTTAGGTCATTTTCTTCCTCCCTAGGCTTATTCTATTCCAATTAGTGTTTTTAACCAATCTTGCGCATTCAATAAGTGATTTTGTGTCATTGGTTGAACATTTAGGTCATTTTCGGTTTCCCCAAGATTATTCTAATCCTATTACGCTTTTTAACCAATCTTGTGCATCCAACAAGTGATTTTGTGTCATTGGTTAAACATTTAGGTATTATTTGGTTTCCCTAGACTTATTCTAATCCAATTAGGGTTTTTTTATCAATCTTGTGCATCCAATAAGTATTTTTGTGTCATTGGTGGAACACTTAGGTCATTTTCGTCCTCCCTAGGCTTATTCGAATCCAATTAGGGTTTTTAACCAATCTTGTGCATCCAATAAGTGATTTTGTGTCATTGGTTGAACATTTAGGTCATTTTCGGTTTCCCCAGGCTTAATTTAATCCAATTAGGGTTTTTAACAAATCTTGTGCATCCAATAAGTGATTTTGTGTCATTAGTTGAACATTTAAGTTATTTTCATCCTCTGTAGGCTTATTCTATTCCAATTAGGGTTTTTAACCAATCTTGTGCATTCAATAAGTGATTTTGTGTGATTGGTGGAACATTTAGGTCATTTTCGATTTCCCCAGGCTTATTCTAATCCAATTAGGATTTTTAACCAATCTTGTACATCCAATAAGTGATTTTGTGTTATTGGTTGAACATTTAGGTCATTTTCATCCTCCCTAGGCTTATTCTAATCCACTTAGGGTTTTTAAACAATCTTGTGCATCCAATAAGTGATATTGTGTCATTGGTTGAACATTTAGGTCATTTTCAGTTTCTCCAGGCTTATTCTAATCCAATTAGGGTTTTTAACAAATCTTGTGCATCCAATAAGTGATTTTGTGTCATTGGTTGAACATTTAAGTTATTTTCGTCCTCTATAGGCTTATTCTATTCCAATTAGGGTTTTTAACCAATCTT
>JBBPBP010000004.1:38299874-38374432 GCA_037974735.1 Cicer chorassanicum | reverse complement strand
ATTGGTTGAACATTTAGGTCATTTTCGTCCTCCCAAGGCTTATTCTAATCCAATTAGGGTTTTTAACAAATTTTGTTCATCCAATAAGTGATTTTGTGTCATTGGTTGAACATTTAGGTCATTTTCGGTTTTCCCAGGCATTTTCTAATCCAATTAGGGTTTTGAACCAATCTTGTGCATCCAATAAATTATTTTGTGTCATAGAGTGAACATTTAGGTCATTTTCGTCCTCCCTAGGCTTATTCTATTCCACTTAGGGTTTTTAAACAATCTTGTGCATCTAATAAGTGATTTTGTGTCATTGGTTGAACATTTAGGTTATTTTCGTCCTCCCTAGGCTTATTCTAATCCACTTAGGGTTTTTAACCTATCTTGTGCATCCAATATGTGATTTTGTGTCATTGGTTGATCATTTAATTTATTTTTGTCCTCTGTACGCTTATTCTATTCCAATTAGGGTTTTTAACCAATCTTGTGCATTCAATAAGTGATTTTGTGTGATTGGTGGAACATTTAGGTCATTTTCGGTTTCCCCATGCTTATTCTAATCCAATTAGGATTTTTAACCAATCTTAAACATCCAATAAGTGATTTTGTGTTATTGGTTGAACATTTAGGTCATTTTCATCCTCCCTAGGCTTATTCTAATCCACTTAGGGTTTTTAAACAATCTTGTGCATCGAATTAGTGATATTGTGTCATTGGTTGAACATTTAGGTCATTTTCGAGCTCCCTAGGCTTATTCGAATTCATTTAGGTTTTTTAACCAATATTGTGCATCCAATAAGTGATTTTGTGTCATTGGTTGAACATTTAGGTCATTTTCGTGTTCCCTTGGCTTATTCTAATCCTAATACGGTTTTTAACCAATCTTGTGCATCCAACAAGTGATTTTGTGTCATTGGTTAAATATTTAGGTGTTATTCGGTTTCCCTAGGCTTATTCAAATCCAATTAGGATTTTTTACCAATCTTGTGCATCCAATAACTAATTTTGTTTCATTGGTTGAACATTTAGGTCAATTTCGTCCTCCATAGGCATATTCTAATCCAATTAGGGTTTTTAATCAATCTTGTGCATCCAATAAATGATTTTGTGTCATTGGTTGAACATTTAGGTCATTTTCCTCCTCCCCAGGCTTATTCTAATCCAATTAGGGTTTTTAACTAATCTTGTTCATCCAATAAGTGATTTTGTGTCATTTATTAAACATTTAGGTGTTATTTGGTTACCCTAGGCTTATTCAAATCCAATTAGGGTTTTTTTACCAATCTATTGCATCCAATAAATAATTTTGTTTCATTGGTTGAACATTTAGGTCATTTTCGTCCTCCCTAGGCTTATTCTAAATTACTTAGGGTTTTTAACCAATCTTGTGCATCCAATAAGTAAATTTGTGTCATTGGTTGAACATTTAGGTCATTTTCTTCCTCCCTAGGCTTATTCTATTCCAATTAGTGTTTTTAACCAATCTTGCGCATTCAATAAGTGATTTTGTGTCATTGGTTGAACATTTAGGTCATTTTCGGTTCCCCAAGATTATTCTAATCCTATTACGCTTTTTAACCAATCTTGTGCATCCAACAAGTGATTTTGTGTCATTGGTTAAACATTTAGGTATTATTTGGTTTCCCTAGACTTATTCTAATCCAATTAGGGTTTTTTTATCAATCTTGTGCATCCAATAAGTATTTTTGTGTCATTGGTGGAACACTTAGGTCATTTTCGTCCTCCCTAGGCTTATTCGAATCCAATTAGGGTTTTTAACCAATCTTGTGCATCCAATAAGTGATTTTGTGTCATTGGTTGAACATTTAGGTCATTTTCGGTTTCCCCAGGCTTAATTTGATCCAATTAGGGTTTTTAACAAATCTTGTGCATCCAATAAGTGATTTTGTGTCATTAGTTGAACATTTAAGTTATTTTCATCCTCTGTAGGCTTATTCTATTCCAATTAGGGTTTTTAACCAATCTTGTGCATTCAATAAGTGATTTTGTGTGATTGGTGGAACATTTAGGTCATTTTCGATTTCCCCAGGCTTATTCTAATCCAATTAGGATTTTTAACCAATCTTGTACATCCAATAAGTGATTTTGTGTTATTGGTTGAACATTTAGGTCATTTTCATCCTCCCTAGGCTTATTCTAATCCACTTAGGGTTTTTAAACAATCTTGTGCATCCAATAAGTGATATTGTGTCATTGGTTAAACATTTAGGTCATTTTCGATCTCCCTAGGCTTAGTCGAATCCAATTAGGGTTTTTAACCAATCTTGTGCATCCAATAAGTGATTTTGTTTCATTAGTTGAACATTTAGGACATTTTCTTCTTCCGTAGGCTGATTTTAATCCTATTAGGGTTTTTAACCAATCTTGTGCATCTAATTAGTGATTTTGTGTCATTGGTAGAACATTTAGGTGATATTCGGTTTCCCTAGGCTTATTCTAATCCAATTAGGGTTTGCAACCAATCTCGTGCATCCAATAAGTGATTTTGTGTCATTGGTTGAACATTTAGGTCATTTTTGGTTTCCCCAGGCTTATTCTAATCTAATTAGGGTTTTTAACCAATCTTGTGCATCCAATAAGTGATTTTGTGTCATTGGTTGAACATTTAGGTCATTTTCGGTTTCCCCAGGCTTAATTTAATCCAATTAGGGTTTTTAACAAATCTTGTGCATCCAATAAGTGATTTTGTGTCATTGGTTGAACATTTAAGTTATTTTCATCCTTTGTAGGCTTATTCTATTCCAATTAGGACTTTTAACCAATCTTGTGCATTCAATAAGTGATTTTGTGTGATTGGTTGAACATTTAGGTCACTTTCAATTTCCCCAGGCTTATTCTCATCCAATTAGGGTTTTTAACCAATCTTGTGCATCCAATAAGTGATTTTGTGTTATTGGTCGAACATTTAGGTCATTTTCATCCTCCCTAGGCTTATTCTAATCCACTTAGGGTTTTTAAACAATCTTGTGCATCCAATAAGTGATATTGTGTCATTGGTTGAACATTTAGGTCATTTTCGAGCTCCCTAGGCTTAGTCGAATCCAATTAGGGTTTTTAACCAATTTTGTACATCCAATAAGTGATTTTGTGTTATTGGTTGAACATTTAGGTCATTTTCATCCTCCCTAGGCTTATTCTAATCCACTTAGGGTTTTTAAACAATCTTGTGCATCCAATAAGTGATATTGTGTCATTGGTTGAACATTTAGGTCATTTTCGAGCTCCCTAGGCTTAGTCGAATCCAATTAGGGTTTTTAACCAATCTTGTGCATCCAATAAGTGATTTTGTGTCATTGGTTGAACATTTAGGTCATTTTCGGTTTCTCCAGGCTTATTCTAATCCAATTAGGGTTTTTAACAAATCTTGTGCATCCAATAAGTGATTTTGTGTCATTGTTTGAACATTTAAGTTATTTTCGTCTTCTATAGGCTTACTCTATTCCAATTAGAGTTTTTAACCAATCTTGTGCATCCAATAAGTGATTTTGTGTCATTGGTTGAACATTTAGGTCATTTTCGTCCTCCCAAGGCTTATTCTAATCCAATTAGGGTTTTTAACAAATTTTGTTCATCCAATAAGTGATTTTGTGTCATTGGTTGAACATTTAGGTCATTTTCGGTTTTCCCAGGCATTTTCTAATCCAATTAGGGTTTTGAACCAATCTTGTGCATCCAATAAATTATTTTGTGTCATAGAGTGAACATTTAGGTCATTTTCGTCCTCCCTAGGCTTATTCTATTCCACTTAGGGTTTTTAAACAATCTTGTGCATCTAATAAGTGATTTTGTGTCATTGGTTGAACATTTAGGTTATTTTCGTCCTCCCTAGGCTTATTCTAATCCACTTAGGGTTTTTAACCAATCTTGTGCATCCAATATGTGATTTTGTGTCATTGGTTGATCATTTAATTTATTTTCGTCCTCTGTACGCTTATTCTATTCCAATTAGGGTTTTTAACCAATCTTGTGCATTCAATAAGTGATTTTGTGTGATTGATGGAACATTTAGGTCATTTTCGGTTTCCCCATGCTTATTCTAATCCAATTAGGATTTTTAACCAATCTTAAACATCCAATAAGTGATTTTGTGTTATTGGTTGAACATTTAGGTCATTTTCATCCTCCCTAGGCTTATTCTAATCCACTTAGGGTTTTTAAACAATCTTGTGCATCGAATTAGTGATATTGTGTCATTGGTTGAACATTTAGGTCATTTTCGAGCTCCCTAGGCTTATTCGAATCCATTTAGGTTTTTTAACCAATATTGTGCATCCAATAAGTGATTTTGTGTCATTGGTTGAACATTTAGGTCATTTTCGTGTTCCCTTGGCTTATTCTAATCCTAATACGGTTTTTAACCAATCTTGTGCATCCAACAAGTGATTTTGTGTCATTGGTTAAATATTTAGGTGTTATTCGGTTTCCCTAGGCTTATTCAAATCCAATTAGGATTTTTTACCAATCTTGTGCATCCAATAACTAATTTTGTTTCATTGGTTGAACATTTAGGTCAATTTCTTCCTCCATAGGCATATTCTAATCCAATTAGGGTTTTTAATCAATCTTGTGCATCTAATAAATGATTTTGTGTCATTGGTTGAACATTTAGGTCATTTTCCTCCTCCCTAGGGTTATTCTAATCCAATTAGGGTTTTTAACTAATCTTGTGCATCCAATAAGTTTTTTTTTGTCATTGTTAGAACATTTAAGTCATTTTCGGTTTCCCCTGGATCGTTCTAATCCAATTAGGGTTTTTAACCAATCTTGTGCATCCAATGAATGATTTTGTGTCGTTGGTTGAACATTTAGGTCATTTTCATTCTCTGTAGGCTTATTCTAATCCAATTAGGGTTTTTAACAAATCTTGTGCATCCAATAAGTGATTTTTTGTTATCGGTTGAACATTTAGGCCATTTTTGTTCTCCCAAGGCTTATTCTAATCCAATTAGAGTTTTTAACCAATGTTGTGCATCCAATAAGTGATTTTGTGTCATTGTTAGAACATTTAGGTCATTTTCGGTTTCCCAAGGCTCATTCTAATCCAGTTAGGGTTTTGAACCAATCTTGTGCATCCAATAAATGATTTTGTGTCATTTGTTGAACATTTAGGTCATTTTTGGTTTCTCCAGACATATTCTAATCCAATTAGGGTTTTTAACCAATCTTGTGCATCGAATAAGTGATTTTGTGTTATTGGTTGAACATTTAGGTCATTTTCGTCCTTCCAAGGCTTATTCGAATCCAATTAGGGTTTTTAACCAATTTTGTTCATCCAATAAGTGATTTTGTGTCATTGGTTGAACATTTAGGTCATTTTCGGTTTCGCCAGGCTTATTCTATTCCAATTAGAGTTTTTAACCAATCTTGTGCATCCAATAAGTGATTTTGTGTCATTGGTTGAACATTTAGGTCCTTTTCGGTTTCCCTAGACATATTCTAATCCAATTAGGGTTTTTAACCAATCTTTTGCTACCAATAAGTGATTTTGTGTCATTGGTTGAACATTTAGGTCATTTTCGTCCTCCCTAGGCTTATTCGAATCCAATTAGGGTTTTTAACAAATCTTGTGCATCCAATAAGTGATTTTGTGTCATTGGTTGAACATTTAGGTCATTTTCGTACTCCCTAGGCTTATTCGAATCTAATTAGGGTTTTTAACCAATCTTGTGCATCCAATAAGTGATTTTGTGTCATTGGTTGAACATTTAGGTCATTTTCGTCCTCCCAAGGCATATTCTAATCCAATTAGGTTTTTTAACCAATTTTGTTCATCCAATAAGTGATTTTGTGTCATTGGTTGAACATTTAGGTTATTTTCAAATTCCCAAGGCTTATTCTAATCCAATTATGGTTTTTAACAAATCTTTTGCATCCAATAAGTGATTTTGTGTCATTGGTTGAACATTTAAGTTATTTTCGTCTTCTGTAGGCTTATTCTATTCCAATTAGAGTTTTTAACAAATCTTGTGCATCCAATAAGTGATTTTGTGTCATTGGTTGAACATTTAGGTCATTTTCGGTTTTCCCAGACATATTCTAATCCAATTAGGGTTTTTAACCAATCTTGTGCATCCAATAAGTGACTTTGTGTTATTGGTTGAACATTTAGGTCATTTTCGTCCTCCCAAGGCTTATTCTAATCCAATTAGGGTTTTTAACAAAATTTTGTTCATCCAACAAGTGATTTTGTGTCATTGGTTGAACATTTAGGTCATTTTCGATTTTCCCAGGCATATTCTAATCCAATTAGGGTTTTGAACCAATCTTGTGCATCCAATAAGTGATTTTGTGTCATAGGTTGAACATTTAGGTCATTTTCGTCCTCCCTAGGCTTATTCTATACCACTTAGGGTTTTTAAACAATCTTGTGCATCTAATAAGTGATTTTGTGTCATTGGTTGAACATTTAGGTCATTTTCGTCCTCCCTAGGCTTATTCAAATCCAATTAGGGTTTTTAACCAATCTTGTGCATCCAATAAGTGATTTTGTGTCATTGGTTGAACATTTAGGTCATTTTCGGTTTCCCCAGGCTTATTCTAATCCAATTAGGGTTTTTAACAAGTCTTGTGCATCCAATAAGTGATTTTGTGTCATTGGTTGAACATTTAAGTTATTTTCGTCCTCTGTAGGCTTATTCTATTCAAATTAGGGTTTTTAACCAATCTTATGCATTCAATAAGTGATTTTGTGTGATTGGTGGAACATTTAGGTCATTTTCGGTTTCCCTAGGCTTATTCTAATCCAATTAGGGTTTTTAATCAATCTTGTGCATCCAATAAGTGATTTTGTGTTATTGGTTGAACATTTAGGTCATTTTCGTCCTCCCAAGGCTTATTCTAATCCAATTAGGGTTTTTAACAAATTTTGTTCATCCAACAAGTAATTTTGTGTCATTGGTTGAACATTTAGGTCATTTTCGATTTTCCCAGGCATATTCTAATCCAATTAGGGTTTTGAACCAATCTTGTGCATCCAATAAGTGATTTTGTGTCATTGGTTGAACATTTAGGTCATTTTCGGTTTTCCCAGACGTATTCTAATCCAATTAGGGTTTTTAACCAATCTTGTGCATCCAATAAGTGATTTTGTGTTATTGGTTGAACATTTAGGTCATTTTCGTCCTCCCAAGGCTTATTCTAATCCAATTAGGGTTTTTAACAAATTTTGTTCATCCAACAAGTGATTTTGTGTCATTGGTTGAACATTTAGGTCATTTTCGATTTTCCCAGGCATATTCTAATCCAATTAGGGTTTTGAACCAATCTTGTGCATCCAATAAGTGATTTTGTGTCATAGG
Source organism: Cicer chorassanicum (assembly GCA_037974735.1). NCBI lineage: Eukaryota > Viridiplantae > Streptophyta > Magnoliopsida > Fabales > Fabaceae > Cicer > Cicer chorassanicum. The sequence goes on along the minus strand of JBBPBP010000004.1, from coordinate 38,367,125 downwards.
TTGAACATTTAGGTCATTTCGTCCTCCCTAGGCTTATTCTATACCACTTAGGATGTTTAAACAATCTTGTGCATCTAATAAGTGATTTTGTGTCATTGGTTGAACATTTAGGTAATTTTCGTCCTCCCTAGGCTTATTCAAATCCAATTAGGGTTTTTAACCAATCTTGTGCATCCAATAAGTGATTTTGTGTCAGTGGTTGAACATTTAGGTCATTTTCGGTTTCCCCAGGCTTATTCTAATCCAATTAGGGTTTTTAACAAGTCTTGTGCATCCAATAAGTGATTTTGTGTCATTGGTTGAACATTTAAGTTATTTTCGTCCTCTGTAGGCTTATTCTATTCAAATTAGGGTTTTTAACCAATCTTATGCATTCAATAAGTGATTTTGTGTGATTGGTGGAACATTTAGGTCATTTTCGGTTTCCCTAGGCTTATTCTAATCCAATTAGGGTTTTTAGCCAATATTGTGCATCCAATAAGTGATTTTGTGTCATTGGGTGAACATTTAGGTCATTTTCGTACTCCCTAGGCTTATTTGAATCTAATTAGGGTTTTTAACCAATCTTGTGCATCCAATAAGTGATTTTGTGTCATTGGTTGAACATTTAGGTCATTTTCGTCCTCCTAAGGCTTATTCTAATCCAATTAGGTTTTTTAACCAATTTTGTTCATCCAATAAGTGATTTTGTGTCCTTGGTTGAACATTTAGGTTATTTTCGGTTTCCCCAGGCTTATTCTAATCCAATTAGGGTTTTTAACAAATCTTGTGCATTCAATAAGTGATTTTGTATCATTGGTTGAACATTTAAGTTATTTTCGTCTTCTGTAGGCTTATTCTATTCCAATTAGGGTTTTTAACCAATCTTGTGCATCCATAAGTGATTTTGTGTTATTGGTTGAACATTTAGGTCATTTTCGTCCTCCCAAGGCTTATTCTAATCCAATTAGGGTTTTTAACAAATTTTGTTCATCCAATAAGTGATTTTGTGTCATTGGTTGAACATTTAGGTCATTTTCGGTTTTCCCAGGCATATTCTAATCCAATTAGGGTTTTGAACAAATCTTGTGCATCCAATAAATGATTTTGTGTCATAGGTTGAACATTTAGGTCATTTTCGTCCTCCCTAGGCTTATTCTATTCCACTTAGGGTTTTTAAACAATCTTGTGCATCTATTAAGTGATTTTGTGTCATTGGTTTAACATTTAGGTCATTTTCGTCCTCCCTAGGCTTATTCGAATCCAATTAGGGTTTTTAACCAATCTTGTGCATCCAATATGTGATTTTGTGTCATTGGTTGATCATTTAGGTCATTTTTGGTTTCCCCAGGCTTATTTTAATCCAATTATGGTTTTTAACAAATCTTGTGCATCCAATAAGTGATTTTGTGTCATTGGTTGAACATTTAAGTTATTTTCGTCCTCTGTAGGCTTATTCTATTCCAATTAGGGTTGTTAACCAATCTTGTGCATTCAATAAGTGATTTTGTGTGATTCATGGAACATTTAGGTCATTTTCGGTTTCCCCAGGCTTATTCTAATCCAATTAGGGTTTTTAACCAATCTTGTACATCCAATAAGTGATTTTGTGTTATTGGTTGAACATTTAAGTCATTTTCATCCTCCCTAGGCTTCTTCTAATCCACTTAGGGTTTTTAAACAATGTTGTGCATCCAATAAGTGATATTGTGTTATTGGTTGAACATTTAGGTCATTTTCGAGCTCCCTAGGCTTATTCGAATCCATTTATGTTTGTTAACCAATATTGTGCATCCAATAAGTGATTTTGTGTCATTGGTTGAACATTTAGGTCATTTTCGTCCTCCGTAGGCTTATTTTAATCCTATTAGGGTTTTTAACCAATCTTGTGCATCCAATTAGTGATTTTGTGTCATTGGTTGAACATTTAGGTGATATTCGGTTTCCCTAGGCTTATTCTAATCCAATTAGGGTTTGTAACCAATCTTGTGCATCCAATAGTGATTTTGTGTCATTGTTGAACATTTAGGTCATTTGCGTGTTCCCTTGGCTTATTCTAATCCTATTACGGTTTTTAACCAATCTTGTGCATCCAACAAGTGATTTTGTGTCATTGGTTAAACATTTAGGTGTTATTCGGTTTCCCTAGGCTTATTCAAATCCAATTAGGATTTTTTTACCAATCTTGTGCATCCAATAACTAATTTTGTTTCATTGGTTGAACATTTAGGTCATTTTCGTCCTCCATAGGCATATTCTAATCTAATTACGGTTTTTAATCAATCTTGTGCATCTAATAAATGATTTTGTGTCATTGGTTGAACATTGAGGTCATTTTCCTCCTCCCCAGGCTTATTCTAATCCAATTAGGGTTTTTAACCAATCTTGTGCAACCAATAGGTCATTTTGTGTTATTGGTTGAACATTTAGGTCATTTTTGTCCTCCCAAGGCTTATTCTAATCCAATTAGAATTTTTAACCAATGTTGTGCATCCAATAAGTGATTTTGTGTCATTGTTAGAACATTTAGGTCATTTTCGGTTTCCCCAGGCTCATTCTAATCCAATTAGGGTTTTTAACCAATCTTGTGCATCCAATAAGTGATTTTGTGTCGTTGGTTGAACATTTAGGTCATTTTCGGTTTCCCCAAACATATTCTAATCCAATTAGGGTTTTTAACCAATCTTGTGCATCCAATAAGTGATCTTGTGTTATTGGTTGAACATTTAGATCATTTTCGTCCTTCCAAGGCTTATTCTAATCCAATAAGGGTTTTTAACCAATTTTGTTCATCCAATAAGTGATTTTGTGTCATTGGTTGAACATTTAGGTCATTTTCGGTTTCCCCAGGCTTATTCTAATCTAATTAGGGTTTTGAACCAATCTTGTGCATCCAATAAGTGATTTTGTTTCATAGGTTGAACATTTAGGTCATTTTCGTCCTCCCTAGGCTTATTCTATTCCACTTAGGGTTTTTAAACAATCTTGTGCATCTAATAAGTGATTTTGTGTCATTGGTTGAACATTTAGGTCATTTTCGTCCTCCCTAGGTTTATTCGAATCCAATTAGGGTTTTTAACCAATCTTGTGCATCCAATAAGTGATTTTGTGTCATTGGTTGAACATTTAGGTCATTTACGTACTCCCTATGCTTATTCGAATCCAATTTGGGTTTTTAACGAATCTTGTGCATCCAAAAAGTGATTTTGTGTCATTGGTTGAACATTTAAGTCATTTTCGTCCTCCGTAGGCTTATTTTAATCCTATTAGGGTGTTTAACCAATCTTGTGCATCCAATTAGTGATTTTGTGTCATAGGTTGAACATTTAGGTCATTTTCGGTTTCCCAGGCTTAATTTAATCCAATTAGGGTTTTAAACAATCTTGTGCATCCAATAAGTGATATTGTTTGATTGGTTGATTATTTAGGTCATTTTCGAGCTCCCTAGGCTTATTCGAATCCAATTAGGGTTTTTAACAAATATTGTGCATCGAATAAGTGATTTTGTGTCATTGGTTGAACATTTAGGTCATTTTCGTCCTCCTTAGGCTTATTTTAATCCTATTAGGGTTTTTAACCAATCTTGTGGATCCAATTAGTGATTTTGTGTCATTGGTTGAACATTTAGCTGATATTCGGTTTCGCTAGGCTTATTCTAATCCAATTAGAATTTGTAACCAATCTTGTGCATCCAATAAGTGATTTTGTGTCATTGGTTGAACATTTAGGTCATTTTCGTGTTCCCTTGGGTTATTCTAATCTTATTACGGTTTTTAACCAATCTTGTGCATCCAACAAGTGATTTTGTGACATTGGTTAAACATTTAGGTGTTATTCGGTTTCCCTAGGCTTATTCAAATCCAATTAGGATTTTTTACCAATCTTGTGCATCCAATAACTAATTTTGTTTCATTGGTCGAACATTTAGGTCATTTTCGTCCTCCATAGGCATATTCTAATCCAATTAGGATTTTTAATCAATCTTGTGCATCTAATAAATGATTTTGTGTCATTGGTTGAACATTTAGGTCATTTTCCTCCTCCCCAGGCTTATTCTAATCCAATTAGGGTTTTTAACCAATCTTATGCATCCAATAATTGATTTTGTGTTATTGGTTGAACATTTAGGTCATTTTTGTCCTCCCAAGGCTTATTCTAATCCAATTAGAGTTTTTAACCAATGTTGTGCATCCAATAAGTGATTTTGTGTCGTTGGTTGAACATTTAGGTCATTTTCATTCTCCGTAGGCTTATTCTATTCCAATTAGAGTTTTTAACCAATCTTGTGCATCGAATAAGTGATTTTGTGTCATTGGTTGAACATTTAGGTCATTTTCGTCCTCCTTAGGCTTATTTTAATCCTATTAGGGTTTTTAACCAATCTTATGCATCCAATTAGTGATTTTGTGTCATTGGTTGAACATTTAGCTGATATTCGGTTTCCCTAGGCTTATTCTAATCCAATTAGAGTTTGTAACCAATCTTGTGCATCCAATAAGTGATTTTGTGTCATTGGTTGAACATTTAGGTCATTTTCGTGTTCCCTTGGCTTATTCTAATCTTATTACGGTTTTTAACCAATCTTGTGCATCCAACAAGTGATTTTGTGTCACTGGTTAAACATTTAGGTGTTATTCGGTTTCCCTAGGCTTATTCAAATCCAATTAGGATTTTTTACCAATCTTGTGCATCCAATAACAAATTTTGTTTCATTGGTTGAACATTTAGGTCATTTTCGTCCTCCATAGGCATATTCTAATCCAATTAGGGTTTTTAATCAATCTTGTGCATCTAATAAATGATTTTGTGTCATTGGTTGAACATTTAGGTCATTTTCCTCCTCCCCAGGCTTATTCTAATCCAATTAGGGTTTTTAACCAATCTTATGCATCCAATAATTGATTTTGTGTTATTGGTTGAACATTTAGGTCATTTTCATCCTCCCTAGGCTTATTCAAATCCACTTAGGGTTTTTAAACAATCTTGTGCATCCAATAAGTTATATTGTTTGATTGGTTGATTATTTAGGTCATTTTCGAGCTCCCTAGGCTTATTCAAATCCAATTAGGGTTTTTAACAAATATTGTGCATCGAATATGTGATTTTGTGTCATTGGTTGAACATTTAGGTCATTTTCGTCCTCCTTAGGCTTATTTTAATCCTATTAGGGTTTTTAACCAATCTTGTGCATCCAATTAGTGATTTTGTGTCATTGGTTGAACATTTAGCTGATATTCGGTTTCGCTAGGCTTATTCTAATCCAATTAGAGTTTGTAACCAATCTTGTGCATCCAATAAGTGATTTTGTGTCATTGGTTGAACATTTAGGTCAATTTCGTGTTCCCTTGGGTTATTCTAATCTTATTACGGTTTTTAACCAATCTTGTGCGTCCAACAAGTGATTTTGTGTCATTGGTTAAACATTTAGGTGTTATTCGGTTTCCCAGGGCTTATTCAAATCCAATTAGGATTTTTTACCAATCTTGTGCATCCAATAACTAATTTTGTTTCATTGGTCGAACATTTAGGTCATTTTCGTCCTCCATAGGCATATTCTAATCCAATTAGGGTTTTTAATCAATCTTGTGCATCTAATAAATGATTTTGTGTCATTGGTTGAACATTTAGGTCATTTTCGTCCTTCCAAGGCTTATTCTAATCCATTAAGGGTTTTTAACCAATTTTGTTCATCCAATAAGTGATTTTGTGTCATTGGTTGAACATTTAGGTCAATTTCGTGTTCCCTTGGCTTATTCTAATCTTATTACGGTTTTTAACCAATCTTGTGCATCCAACAAGTGATTTTGTGTCATTGGTTAAACATTTAGGTGTTATTCGGTTTCCCAGGGCTTATTCAAATCCAATTAGGATTTTTTACCAATCTTGTGCATCCAATAACTAATTTTGTTTCATTGGTCGAACATTTAGGTCATTTTCGTCCTCCATAGGCATATTCTAATCCAATTAGGGTTTTTAATCAATCTTGTGCATCTAATAAATGATTTTGTGTCATTGGTTGAACATTTAGGTCATTTTCCTCCTCCCCAGGCTTATTCTAATCCAATTAGGGTTTTTAACCAATCTTATGCATCCAATAATTGATTTTGTGTTATTGGTTGAACATTTAGGTCATTTTTGTCCTCCCAAGGCTTATTCTAATCCAATTAGAGTTTTTAACCAATGTTGTGCATCCAATAAGTGATTTTGTGTCATTGTTAGAACATTTAGGTCATTTTCGGTTTCCCCACGCTCATTCTAATCCAATTAGGGTTTTTAACCAATCTTGTGCATCGAATAAGTGATTTTGTGTCATTGGTTGAACATTTAGGTCATTTTCGTCCTCCTTAGGCTTATTTTAATCCTATTAGGGTTTTTAACCAATCTTGTGCATCCAATTAGTGATTTTGTATCATTGGTTGAACATTTAGCTGATATTCGGTTTCCCTAGGCTTATTCTAATCCAATTAGAGTTTGTAACCAATCTTGTGCATCCAATAAGTGATTTTGTGTCATTGGTTGAACATTTAGGTCATTTTCGTGTTCCCTTGGCTTATTCTAATCTTATTACGGTTTTTAACCAATCTTGTGCATCCAACAAGTGATTTTGTGTAATTGGTTAAACATTTAGGTGTTATTCGGTTTCCCTAGGCTTATTCAAATCCAATTAGGATTTTTTACCAATCTTGTGCATCCAATAACTAATTTTGTTTCATTGGTTGAACATTTAGGTCATTTTCGTCCTCCATAGGCATATTCTAATCCAATTAGGGTTTTTAATCAATCTTGTGCATCTAATAAATGATTTTGTGTCATTGGTTGAACATTTAGGTCATTTTCCTCCTCCCCAGGCTTATTCTAATCCAATTAGGGTTTTTAACCAATCTTATGCATCCAATAATTGATTTTGTGTTATTGGTTGAACATTTAGGTCATTTTCATCCTCCCTAGGGTTATTCTAATCCACTTAGGGTTTTTAAACAATCTTGTGCATCCAATAAGTTATATTGTTTGATTGGTTGATTATTTAGGTCATTTTCGAGCTCCCTAGGCTTATTCAAATCCAATTAGGGTTTTTAACAAATATTGTGCATCGAATAAGTGATTTTGTGTCATTGGTTGAACATTTAGGTCATTTTCGTCCTTCTTAGGCTTATTTTAATCCTATTAGGGTTTTTAACCAATCTTGTGCATCCAATTAGTGATTTTGTGTCATTGGTTGAACATTTAGGTCATTTTCGTGTTCCCTTGGCTTATTCTAATCTTATTACGGTTTTTAACCAATCTTGTGCATCCAACAAGTGATTTTGTGTAATTGGTTAAACATTTAGGTGTTATTCGGTTTCCCTAGGCTTATTCAAATCCAATTAGGATTTTTTACCAATCTTGTGCATCCAATAACTAATTTTGTTTCATTGGTTGAACATTTAGGTCATTTTTGTCCTCCATAGGCATATTCTAATCCAATTAGGGTTTTTAATCAATCTTGTGCATCTAATAAATGATTTTGTGTCATTGGTTGAACATTTAGGTCATTTTCCTCCTCCCCAGGCTTATTCTAATCCAATTAGGGTTTTTAACCAATCTTATGCATCCAATAATTGATTTTGTGTTATTGGTTGAACATTTAGGTCATTTTCATCCTCCCTAGGGTTATTCTAATCCACTTAGGGTTTTTAAACTATCTTGTGCATCCAATAAGTTATATTGTTTGATTGGTTGATTATTTAGGTCATTTTCGAGCTCCCTAGGCTTATTCAAATCCAATTAGGGTTTTTAACAAATATTGTGCATCGAATAAGTGATTTTGTGTCATTGGTTGAACATTTAGGTCATTTTCATTCTCCGTAGGCTTATTCTATTCCAATTAGAGTTTTTAACCAATCTTGTGCATCGAATAAGTGATTTTGTGTCATTGGTTGAACATTTAGGTCATTTTCATCCTCCTTAGGCTTATTTTAATCCTATTAGGGTTTTTAACCAATCTTGTGCATCCAATTAGTGATTTTGTGTCATTGGTTGAACATTCAGCTCATATTCGGTTTCCCTAGGCTTATTCTAATCCAATTAGAGTTTGTAACCAATCTTGTGCATCCAATAAGTGATTTTGTGTCATTGGTTGAACATTTAGGTCATTTTTGTGTTCCCTTGGCTTATTCTAATCTTATTACGGTTTTTAACCAATCTAGTGCATCCAACAAGTGATTTTGTGTCATTGGTTAAACATATAGGTGTTATTCGGTTTCCCTAGGCTTATTCAAATCCAATTAGGATTTTTTACCAATCTTGTGCATCCAATAACTAATTTTGTTTCATTGGTTGAACATTTAGGTCATTTTCGTCCTCCATAGGCATATTCTAATCCAATTAGGGTTTTTAATCAATCTTGTGCATCTAATAAATGATTTTGTGTCATTGGTTGAACATTTAGGTCATTTTCCTCCTCCCCAGGCTTATTCTAATCCAATTAGGGTTTTTAACCAATCTTATGCATCCAATAATTGATTTTGTGTTATTGGTTGAACATTTAGGTCATTTTCATCCTCCCTAAGGTTATTCTAATCCACTTAGGGTTTTTAAACAATCTTGTGCATCCAATAAGTTATATTGTTTGATTGGTTGATTATTTAGGTCATTTTCGAGCTCCCTAGGCTTATTCAAATCCAATTAGGGTTTTTAACAAATATTGTGCATCGAATAAGTGATTTTGGGTCATTGGTTGAACATTTAGGTCATTTTCATTCTCCGTAGGCTTATTCTATTTCAATTAGAGTTTTTAACCAATCTTGTGCATCGAATAAGTGATTTTGTGTCATTGGTTGAACATTTAGGTCATTTTCGTCCTCCTTAGGCTTATTTTAATCCTATTAGGGTTTTTAACCAATCTTGTGCATCCAATTAGTGATTTTGTGTCATTGGTTGAACATTTAGCTGATATTCGGTTTCCCTAGGCTTATTCTAATCCAATTAGAGTTTTTAACCAATCTTGTGCATCCAATAAGTGATTTTGTGTCATTGGTTGAACATTTAGGTCATTTTCGTGTTCCCTTGGCTTATTGTAATCTTATTACGGTTTTTAACCAATCTTGTGCATCCAACAAGTGATTTTGTGTCATTGGTTAAACATTTAGGTGTTATTCGGTTTCCCTAGGCTTATTCAAATCCAATTAGGATTTTTTACCAATCTTGTGCATCCAATAACTAATTTTGTTACATTGGTTGAACATTTAGGTCATTTTCGTCCTCCATAGGCATATTCTAATCCAATTAGGGTTTTTAATCAATCTTGTGCATCTAATAAATGATTTTGTGTCATTGGTTGAACATTTAGGTCATTTTCCTCCTCCCCATGCTTATTCTAATCCAATTAGGGTTTTTAACCAATCTTATGCATCCAATAATTGATTTTGTGTTATTGGTTGAACATTTAGGTCATTTTTGTCCTCCCAAGGCTTATTCTAATCCAATTAGAGTTTTTAACCAATGTTGTGCATCCAATAAGTGATTTTGTGTCATTGTTAGAACATTTAGGTCATTTTCGGTTTCCCCACGCTCATTCTAATCCAATTAGGGTTTTTAACCAATCTTGTGCATCCAATAAGTAATTTTGTGTCCTTGGTTGAACATTTAGGTCATTTTCATTCTGCGTAGGCTTATTCTATTCCAATTAGAGTTTTTAACCAATCTTGTGCATCCAATAAGTGATTTTGTGTCATTGGTTGAACATTTAGGTCATTTTCGGTTTCCCCAAACATATTCTAATCCAATTATGGTTTTTAACCAATCTTGTGCATCCAATAAGTGATTTTGTGTTATTGGTTGAACATTTAGGTCATTTTCGTCCTTCCAAGGCTTATTCTAATCCATTAAGGGTTTTTAACCAATTTTGTTCATCCAATAAGTGATTTTGTGTCATTGGTTGAACATTTAGGTCATTTTCGGTTTCCCCAGGCTTATTCTAATCCAATTAGGGTTTTGAACCAATCTTGTGCATCCAATAAGTGATTTTGTGTCATTGGTTGAACATTTAGGTCATTTTCGTCCTCCCTAGGCTTTTTCTATTCCACTTAGGGATTTTAAACAATCTTGTGCATCTAATAAGTGATTTTGTGTCATTGGTTGAACATTTAGGTTATTTTCAGTTTCCCTAGGCTTATTCTAATCCAATTAGGGTTTTTAACAAATCTTGTGCATCCAATAAGTGATTTTGTGTCATTGGTTGACCATTTAAGTTATTTTCGTCTTATGTAGGCTTATTCTATTCCAAATAGAGTTTTTAACCAATCTTGTGCATCCATTAAGTGATTTTGTGTCATTGGTTGAACATTTATGTCATTTTCGGTTTCCCCAGACATATTCTAATCCAATTAGGGTTTTTAACCAATCTTGTGCATCCAATAAGTTATTTTGTGTCATTGGTTGAACATTTAGGTCATTTTCGTCCTTCCAAGGCTTATTCTAATCCATTAAGGGTTTTTAACCAATTTTGTTCATCCAATAAGTGATTTTGTGTCATTGGTTGAACATTTAGGTCATTTTCGGTTTCCCCAGGCTTATTCTAATCCAACTAGGGTTTTGAACCAATCTTGTGCATCCAATAAGTGATTTTGTGTCATAGGTTGAACATTTAGGTCATTTTCGTCTTCCCAAGGCTTATTCTAATCCAATTAGGGTTTTTATCAAAATTTTGTTCATCCAACAAGTGATTTTGTGTCATTGGTTGAACATTTAGGTCATTTTTTGTTTTCCCAGGCATATTCTAATCCAATTAGGGTTTTGAACCAATCTTATGCATCCAATAAGTGATTTTGTGTCATAGGTTGAACATTTAGGTCATTTTCGTCCTCCCTAGGCTCATTCTAATCCAATTAGGGTTTTTAACCAATCTTGTGCATCCAATAAGTGATTTTGTGTCATTGGTTGAACATTTAGGTCATCTTCATCCTCCCTAGGCTTATTCTAATCCACTTAGGGTTTTTAAACAATCTTGTGCATCCAATAAGTGATATTGTGTCATTGGTTGAACATTTAGGTCATTTTCGAGCTCCCTACACTTATTCGAATCCAATTAGGTTTTTTAACCAATATTGTGCATCCAATAAGTGATTTTGTGTCATTGGTTGAACATTTAGGTCATTTTCGTCCTCCGTAGGCTTATTTTAATCCTATTAGGGTTTTGAACCAATCTTGTGCATCCAATTAGTGATTTTGTGTCATTGGTTGAACATTTAGGTGATATTTGGTTTCCCTAGGCTTATTCTAATCCAATTAGGGTTTGTAACCAATCTTGTGCATCCAATAAGTGATTTTGTGTCATTGGGATAACATTTAGGTCATTTACGTGTTCCCTTGGCTCATTCTAATCCTATTACGGTTTTTAACCAATCTTGTGCATCCAACAAGTGATTTTGTGTCATTGGTTAAACATTTAGGTGTTATTCGGTTTCCCTAGGCTTATTCGAATCCAATTAGGATTTTTTACCAATCTTGAGCATCCAATAACTAATTTTGTTTCATTGGTTAAACATTTAGGTGATTTTCGTCCTCCATAGGCATATTCTAATTCAATTAGGGTTTTTAATCAATCTTGTGCATCTAATAAATGATTTTGTGTTATTGGTTGAACATTTAGGTCATTTTTGTCCTCCCTAGGCTTATTCTAATCCAATTAGAGTTTTTAACCAATGTTGTGCATCCAATAAGTGATTTTGTGTCATTGTTAGAACATTTAGGTCATTTTCGGTTTCCCCAGGCTCATTCTAATCCAATTAGGGTTTTTAACCAATCTTTTGCATCCAATAAGTATTTTGTGTCGTTGGTTGAACATTTAGGTCATATTCATTCTCCGTAGGCTTATTTTATTCCAATTAGAGTTTTTAACCAATCTTGTGCATCCAATAAGTGATTTTGTGTCATTGGTTGAACATTTAGGTCATTTTCGGTATCCCCAAGGCTTATTCTAATCCAATTAGGGTTTTTAACAAATCTTGTGCATCCAATAAGTGATTTTGTGTCATTGGTTGAACATTTAAGTTATTTTCGTCCTTTGTAGGCTTATTCTATTCCAATTAGGGTTTTTAACCAATCTTGTGCATTCAATAAGTGATTTTGTGTGATTGGTGGAACATTTAGGTCATTTTCGGTTTCCCCAGGCTTATTCTAATCCAATTAGGGTTTTTAACCAATCTTGTACATCCAATAAATGATTTTGTGTTATTGGTTGAACATTTAGGTCATTTTCATCCTCCCTAGGCTTATTCTTATCCACTTAGGGTTTTTAAACAATCTTGTGCATCCAATAAGTGATATTGTGTCATTGGTTGAACATTTAGGTCATTTTCGAGCTCCCTAGGCTTATTCTAATCCAATTAGGGTTTTTAACAAATCTTGTGCATCCAATAAGTGATTTTGTGTCATTGGTTGATCATGTAGGTCATTTTCGTTTTCCGTAGGCTCATTTTAATCCTATTAGGGTTTTTAACCAATCTTGTGCATCCAATTAGTGATTTTGTGTCATTGGTTGAACATTTAGGTGATATTCGGTTTCCCTAGGCTTATTCTAATCCAATTAGGGTTTGTAACCAATCTTGTGCATCCAATAAGTTATTTTGTGTCATTGGTTGAACATTTACGTCATTTTCGTGTTCCCTTGGCTTATTCAAATCCTATTAGTGTTTTTTTACTAATCTTGTGCATCCAATAAGTAGTTTTGTGCATCCAACAAGTGATTTTGTGTCATTGGTTAAACATTTAGGTGTTTTTCGGTTTCCCTAGGCTTATTCTAATCCAATTAGGGTTTTTTTTACCAATCTTGTGCATCCAATAAGTAATTTTGTTTGATTGGTTGAACATTTAGGTCATATTCGTCCTCCTTAGGCATATTATAATCCAATTACGGTTTTTAATCAATCTTGTGCATCCAATAAGTGATTTTGTGTCATTGGTTGAACATTTAGGTCATTTTCATCCTCCCTAGGCTTATTCTAATCCACTTAGGGTTTTTAAACAATCTTGTGCATCCAATAAGTGATATTGTGTCATTGGTTGAACATTTAGGTCATTTTCGAGCTCCCTACACTTATTCGAATCCAATTAGGTTTTTTAACCAATATTGTGCATCCATTAAGTGATTTTGTGTCATTGGTTGAACATTTAGGTCATTTTCGTCCTCCGTAGGCTTATTTTAATCCTATTAGCGTTTTGAACCAATCTTGTGCATCCAATTAGTGATTTTGTGTCATTGGTTAAACATTTAGGTGATATTTGGTTTCCCTAGGCTTATTCTAATCCAATTAGGGTTTGTAACCAACCTTGTGCATCCAATAAGTGATTTTGTGTCATTGGGTTAACATTTAGGTCATTTACGTGTTCCCTTGGCTTATTCTAATCCTAATACGCTTTTTAACCAATCTTGTGCATCCAATAAGTAATTTTGTGCATCCAACAAGTGATTTTGTGTCATTGGTTAAACATTTAGGTGTTTTTCGGTTTCCCTAGGCTTATTCTAATCCAATTAGGGTTTTTTACCAATCTTGTGCATCCAATAAGTAATTTTGTTTCATTGGTTAAACATTTAGGTCATTTTCGTCCTCCCTAGGCATATTATAATCCAATTACGGTTTTTAATCAATCTTGTGCATCCAATAAGTGATTTTGTGTCATTGGTTGAACATTTAGGTCATTTTCTTCCTCCCTAGGCTTATTCGAAATTACTTAGGGTTTTTAACCAATCTTGTGCATCCAATAAGTGATTTTGTGTCATTGGTTGAACATTTAGGTCATTTTCGTCCTCCCTACGCTTATTCTATTCCAATTAGGGTTTTTAACCAATCTTGTGCATTCAATAAGTGATTTTGTGTCATTGGTTGAACATTAAAGTCATTTTCGGTTTTCCCAAGCTTATTCTAATCCTATTACGGTTTTTAACCAATCTTGTGCATCCAATAAGTGATTTTGTGTCATTGGTTAAACATTTAGGTGTTATTTGGTTTCCCTAGGCTTATTCTAATCCAATTAGGGTTTTTTTACCAATCTTGTGCATCCAATAAGTTATTTTGTGTCATTGGTTGAACATTTAAGTTATTTTCATCCTCTGTAGGCTTATTCTATTCCAATTAGGGTTTTTAACCAATCTTGTGCATTCAATAAGTGATTTTGTGTGATTGGTGGAACATTTAGGTCATTTTCGATTTCCCCAGGCTTATTCTAATCCAATTAGGATTTTTAACCAATCTTGTGCATCCAATAAGTGATTTTGTGTCATTGGTTGAACATTTAGGTCATTTTCATCCTCCCTAGGCTTATTCTAATCCACTTAGGGTTTTTAAACAATCTTGTGCATCCAATAAGTGATATTGTGTCATTGGTTGAACATTTAGGTCATTTTCGAGCTCCCTACACTTATTCGAATCCAATTAGGTTTTTTAACCAATATTGTGCATCCAATAAGTGATTTTGTGTCATTGGTTGAACATTTAGGTCATTTTCGTCCTCCGTAGGCTTATTTTAATCCTATTAGGGTTTTGAACCAATCTTGTGCATCCAATTAGTGATTTTGTGTCATTGGTTGAACATTTAGGTGATATTTGGTTTCCCTAGGCTTATTCTAATCCAATTAGGGTTTGTAACCAATCTTGTGCATCCAATAAGTGATTTTGTGTCATTGGGTTAACATTTAGGTCATTTACGTGTTCCCTTGGCTCATTCTAATCCTATTACGGTTTTTAACCAATCTTGTGCATCCAACAAGTGATTTTGTGTCATTGGTTAAACATTTAGGTGTTATTCGGTTTCCCTAGGCTTATTCGAATCCAATTAGGATTTTTTACCAATCTTGAGCATCCAATAACTAATTTTGTTTCATTGGTTAAACATTTAGGTCATTTTCGTCCTCCATAGGCATATTCTAATCCAATTAGGGTTTTTAATCAATCTTGTGCATCTATCAAATGATTTTGTGTTATTGGTTGAACATTTAGGTCATTTTTGTCCTCCCAAGGCTTATTCTAATCCAATTAGAGTTTTTAACCAATGTTGTGCATCCAATAAGTGATTTTGTGTCATTGTTAGAACATTTAGGTCATTTTCGGTTTCCCTAGGCTCATTCTAATCCAATTAGGGTTTTTAACCAATCTTGTGCATCCAATAAGTGATTTTGTGTCGTTGGTTGAACATTTAGTCATATTCATTCTCCGTAGGCTTATTCTATTCCAATTAGAGTTTTTAACCAATCTTGTGCATCCAATAAGTGATTTTGTGTCATTGGTTGAACATTTAGGTCATTTTCGGTTTCCCCAAGGCTTATTCTAATCCAAGTAGGGTTTTTAACAAATCTTGTGCATCCAATAAGTGATTTTGTGTCATTGGTTGAACATTTAAGTTATTTTCGTCCTTTGTAGGCTTATTCTATTCCAATTAGGGTTTTTAACCAATCTTGTGCATTCAATAAGTGATTTTGTGTGATTGGTGGAACATTTAGGTCATTTTCGGTTTCCCCAGGCTTATTCTAATCCAATTAGGGTTTTTAACCAATCTTGTACATCCAATAAATGATTTTGTGTTATTGGTTGAACATTTAGGTCATTTTCATCCTCCCTAGGCTTATTCTAATCCACTTAGGGTTTTTAAACAATCTTGTGCATCCAATAAGTGATATTGTGTCATTGGTTGAACATTTAGGTCATTTTCGAGCTCCCTAGGCTTATTCGAATCCAATTAGGGTATTTAACCAATCTTGTGCATCCAATAAGTGATTTTGTGTCATTGGTTGATCATGTAGGTCATTTTCGTTTTCCGTAGGCTTATTTTAATCCTATTAGGGTTTTTAACCAATCTTGTGCATCCAATTAGTGATTTTGTGTCATTGGTTGAACATTTAGGTGATATTCGGTTTCCCTAGGCTTATTCTAATCCAATTAGGGTTTGTAACCAATCTTGTGCATCCAATAAGTTATTTTGTGTCATTGGTTGAACATTTAGGTCATTTTCGTGTTCCCTTGGCTTATTCAAATCCTATTAGTGTTTTTTTACTAATCTTGTGCATCCAATAAGTAATTTTGTGCATCCAACAAGTGATTTTGTGTCATTGGTTAAACATTTAGGTGTTTTTCGGTTTCCCTAGGCTTATTCTAATCCAATTAGGGTTTTTTTACCAATCTTGTGCATCCAATAAGTAATTTTGTTTGATTGGTTGAACATTTAGGTCATTTTCGTCCTCCCTAGGCATATTATAATCCAATTACGGTTTTTAATCAATCTTGTGCATCCAATAAGTGATTTTGTGTTATTGGTTGAACATTTAGGTCATTTTCATCCTCCCTAGGCTTATTCTAATCCACTTAGGGTTTTTAAACAATCTTGTGCATCCAATAAGTGATATTGTGTCATTGGTTGAACATTTAGGTCATTTTCGAGCTCCCTACACTTATTCGAATCCAATTAGGTTTTTTAACCAATATTGTGCATCCAATAAGTGATTTTGTGTCATTGGTTGAACATTTAGGTCATTTTCGTCCTCCGTAGGCTTATTTTAATCCTATTAGGGTTTTGAACCAATCTTGTGCATCCAATTAGTGATTTTGTGTCATTGGTTGAACATTTAGGTGATATTTGGTTTCCCTAGGCTTATTCTAATCCAATTAGGGTTTGTAACCAATCTTGTGCATCCAATAAGTGATGTTGTGTCATTGGGTTAACATTTAGGTCATTTACGTGTTCCCTTGGCTCATTCTAATCCTATTACGGTTTTTAACCAATCTTGTGCATCCAACAAGTGATTTTGTGTCATTGGTTAAACATTTAGGTGTTATTCGGTTTCCCTAGGCTTATTCGAATCCAATTAGGATTTTTTACCAATCTTGAGCATCCAATAACTAATTTTGTTTCATTGGTTAAACATTTAGGTCATTTTCGTCCTCCATAGGCATATTCTAATCCAATTAGGGTTTTTAATCAATCTTGTGCATCTATCAAATGATTTTGTGTTATTGGTTGAACATTTAGGTCATTTTTGTCCTCCCAAGGCTTATTCTAATCCAATTAGAGTTTTTAACCAATGTTGTGCATCCAATAAGTGATTTTGTGTCATTGTTAGAACATTTAGGTCATTTTCGGTTTCCCCAGGCTCATTCTAATCCAATTAGGGTTTTTAACCAATCTTGTGCATCCAATAAGTGATTTTGTGTCGTTGGTTGAACATTTAGGTCATATTCATTCTCCGTAGGCTTAATCTATTCCAATTAGAGTTTTTAACCAATGTTGTGCATCCAATAAGTGATTTTGTGTCATTGGTTGAACATTTAGGTCATTTTCGGTTTCCCCAAGGCTTATTCTAATCCAATTAGGGTTTTTAACAAATCTTGTGCATCCAATAAGTGATTTTGTGTCATTGGTTGAACATTTAAGTTATTTTCGTCCTTTGTAGGCTTATTCTATTCCAATTAGGGTTTTTAACCAATCTTGTGCATTCAATAAGTGATTTTGTGTGATTGGTGGAACATTTAGGTCATTTTCGGTTTCCCCAGGCTTATTCTAATCCAATTAGGGTTTTTAACCAATCTTGTACATCCAATAAATGATTTTGTGTTATTGGTTGAACATTTAGGTCATTTTCATCCTCCCTAGGCTTATTCTAATCCAGTTAGAGTTTTTAAACAATCTTGTGCATCCAATAAGTGATATTGTGTCATTGGTTGAACATTTAGGTCATTTTTGAGCTCCCTAGGCTTATTCGAATCCAATTAGGGTATTTAACCAATCTTGTGCATCCAATAAGTGATTTTGTGTCATTGGTTGATCATGTAGGTCATTTTCGTTTTCCATAGGCTTATTTTAATCCTATTAGGGTTTTTAACCAATCTTGTGCATCCAATTAGTGATTTTGTGTCATTGGTTGAACATTTAGGTGATATTCGGTTTCCCTAGGCTTATTCTAATCCAATTAGGGTTTGTAACCAATCTTGTGCATCCAATAAGTTATTTTGTGTCATTGGTTGAACATTTAGGTCATTTTCGTGTTCCCTTGGCTTATTCAAATCCTATTAGTGTTTTTTTACTAATCTTGTGCATCCAATAAGTAATTTTGTGCATCCAACAAGTGATTTTGTGTCAATGGTTAAACATTTAGGTGTTTTTCGGTTTCCCTAGGCTTATTCTAATCCAATTCGGGTTTTTTTTACCAATCTTGTGCATCCAATAAGTAATTTTGTTTGATTGGTTGAACATTTAGGTCATTTTCGTCCTCCCTAGGCATATTATAATCCAATTACGGTTTTTAATCAATCTTGTGCATCCAATAAGTGATTTTGTGTCATTGGTTGAACATTTAGGTCATTTTCATCCTCCCTAGGCTTATTCTAATCCACTTAGGGTTTTTAAACAATCTTGTGCATCCAATAAGTGATATTGTGTCATTGGTTGAACATTGAGGTCATTTTCGAGCTCCCTACACTTATTCGAATCCAATTAGGTTTTTTAACCAATATTGTGCATCCAATAAGTGATTTTGTGTCATTGGTTGAACATTTAGGCCATTTTAGTCCTCCGTAGGCTTATTTTAATCCTATTAGGGTTTTGAACCAATCTTGTGCATCCAATTAGTGATTTTGTGTCATTGGTTGAACATTTAGGTGATATTTGGTTTCCCTAGGCTTATTTTAATCCAATTAGGGTTTGTAACCAATCTTGTGCATCCAATAAGTGATTTTGTGTCATTGGGTTAACATTTAGGTCATTTACGTGTTCCCTTGGCTCATTCTAATCCTATTACGGTTTTTAACCAATCTTGTGCATCCAACAAGTGATTTTGTGTCATTGGTTAAACATTTAGGTGTTATTCGGTTTCCCTAGGCTTATTCGAATCCAATTAGGATTTTTTACGAATCTTGAGCATCCAATAACTAATTTTGTTTCATTGGTTAAACATTTAGGTCATTTTCGTCCTCCATAGGCATATTGTAATCCAATTAGGGTTTTTAATCAATCTTGTGCATCTATCAAATGATTTTGTGTTATTGGTTGAACATTTAGGTCATTTTTGTCCTCCCAAGGCTTATTCTAATCCAATTAGAGTTTTTAACCAATGTTGTGCATCCAATAAGTGATTTTGTGTCATTGTTAGAACATTTAGGTCATTTTCGGTTTCCCCAGGCTCATTCTAATCAAATTAGGGTTTTTAACCAATCTTGTGCATCCAATAAGTGATTTTGTGTCGTTGGTTGAACATTTAGGTCATATTCATTCTCCGTAGGCTTATTCTATTCCAATTAGAGTTTTTAACCAATCTTGTGCATCCAATAAGTGATTTTGTGTCATTGGTTGAACATTTAGGTCATTTTCGGTTTCCCCAAGGCTTATTCTAATCCAATTAGGGTTTTTAACAAATCTTGTGCATCCAATAAGTGATTTTGTGTCATTGGTTGAACATTTAAGTTATTTTCGTCCTTTGTAGGCTTATTCTATTCCAATTAGGGTTTTTAACCAATCTTGTGCATTCAATAAGTGATTTTGTGTGATTGGTGGAACATTTAGGTCATTTTCGGTTTCCCCAGGCTTATTCTAATCCAATTAGGGTTTTTAACCAAACTTGTACATCCAATAAATGATTTTGTGTTATTGGTTGAACATTTAGGTCATTTTCATCCTCCCTAGGCTTATTCTAATCCACTTAGGGTTTTTAAACAATCTTGTGCATCCAATAAGTGATATTGTGTCATTGGTTGAACATTTATGTCATTTTCGAGCTCCCTAGGCTTATTTGAATCCAATTAGGGTATTTAACCAATCTTGTGCATCCAATAAGTGATTTTGTGTCATTGGTTGATCATGTAGGTCATTTTCGTTTTCCGTAGGCTTATTTTAATCCTATTAGGGTTTTTAACCAATCTTGTGCATCCAATTAGTGATTTTGTGTCATTGGTTGAACATTTAGGTGATATTCGGTTTCCCTAGGCTTATTCTAATCCAATTAGGGTTTGTAACCAATCTTGTGCTTCCAATAAGTTATTTTGTGTCATTGGTTGAACATTTAGGTCATTTTCGTGTTCCCTTGGCTTATTCAAATCCTATTAGTGTTTTTTTACTAATCTTGTGCATCCAATAAGTAATTTTGTGCATCCAACAAGTGATTTTGTGTCATTGGTTAAACATTTAGGTGTTTTTCGGTTTCCCTAGGCTTATTCTAATCCAATTAGGGTTTTTTTACCAATCTTGTGCATCCAATAAGTAATTTTGTTTGATTGGTTGAACATTTAGGTCATTTTCGTCCTCCCTAGGCATATTATAATCCAATTACGGTTTTTAATCAATCTTGTGCATCCAATAAGTGATTTTGTGTCATTGGTTCAACATTTAGGTCATTTTCATCCTCCCTAGGGTTATTCTAATCCACTTAGGGTTTTTAAACAATCTTGTGCATCCAATAAGTGATATTGTGTCATTGGTTGAACATTTAGGTCATTTTTGAGCTCCCTACACTTATTCGAATCCAATTAGGTTTTTTAACCAATATTGTGCATTCAATAAGTGATT
Source organism: Cicer chorassanicum (assembly GCA_037974735.1). Lineage (NCBI taxonomy): Eukaryota > Viridiplantae > Streptophyta > Magnoliopsida > Fabales > Fabaceae > Cicer > Cicer chorassanicum. The sequence goes on along the minus strand of JBBPBP010000004.1, from coordinate 38,346,623 downwards.
TTGTGTCATTGGTTGAACATTTAGGTCATTTTCGTCCTCCGTAGGCTTATTTTAATCCTATTAGGGTTTTGAACCAATCTTGTGCATCCAATTAGTGATTTTGTGTCATTGGTTGAACATTTAGGTGATATTTGGTTTCCCTAGGCTTATTCTAATCCAATTAGGGTTTGTAACCAATCTTGTGCATCCAATAAGTGATTTTGTGTCATTGGGTTAACATTTAGGTCATTTACGTGTTCCCTTGGCTCATTCTAATCCTATTACGGTTTTTAACCAATCTTGTGCATCCAACAAGTGATTTTGTGTCATTGGTTAAACATTTAGGTGTTATTCGGTTTCCCTAGGCTTATTCGAATCCAATTAGGATTTTTTACGAATCTTGAGCATCCAATAACTAATTTTGTTTCATTGGTTAAACATTTAGGTCATTTTCGTCCTCCATAGGCATATTCTAATCCAATTAGGGTTTTTAATCAATCTTGTGCATCTATCAAATGATTTTGTGTTATTGGTTGAACATTTAGGTCATTTTTGTCCTCCCAAGGCTTATTCTAATCCAATTAGAGTTTTTAACCAATGTTGTGCATCCAATAAGTGATTTTGTGTCATTGTTAGAACATTTAGGTCATTTTCGGTTTCCCCAGGCTCATTCTAATCCAATTAGGGTTTTTAACCAATCTTGTGCATCCAATAAGTGATTTTGTGTCGTTGGTTGAACATTTAGGTCATATTCATTCTCCGTAGGCTTATTCTATTCCAATTAGAGTTTTTAACCAATCTTGTGCATCCAATAAGTGATTTTGTGTCATTGGTTGAACATTTAGGTCATTTTCGGTTTCCCCAAGGCTTATTCTAATCCAATTAGGGTTTTTAACAAATCTTGTGCATCCAATAAGTGATTTTGTGTCATTGGTTGAACATTTAAGTTATTTTCGTCCTTTGTAGGCTTATTCTATTCCAATTAGGGTTTTTAACCAATCTTGTGCATTCAATAAGTGATTTTGTGTGATTGGTGGAACATTTAGGTCATTTTCGGTTTCCCCAGGCTTATTCTAATCCAATTAGGGTTTTTAACCAATCTTGTACATCCAATAAATGATTTTGTGTTATTGGTTGAACATTTAGGTCATTTTCATCCTCCCAAGGCTTATTCTAATCCACTTGGGTTTTTAAACAATCTTGTGCATCCAATAAGTGATATTGTGTCATTGGTTGAACATTTAGGTCATTTTCGAGCTCCCTAGGCTTATTCGAATCCAATTAGGGTATTTAACCAATCTTGTGCATCCAATAAGTGATTTTGTGTCATTGGTTGATCATGTAGGTCATTTTCGTTTTCCGTAGGCTTATTTTAATCCTATTAGGGTTTTTAACCAATCTTGTGCATCCAATTAGTGATTTTGTGTCATTGGTTGAACATTTAGGTGATATTCGGTTTCCCTAGGCTTATTCTAATCCAATTAGGGTTTTTAACCAATCTTGTGCATCCAATAAGTTATTTTGTGTCATTGGTTGAACATTTAGGTCATTTTCGTGTTCCCTTGGCTTATTCAAATCCTATTAGTGTTTTTTTACTAATCTTGTGCATCCAATAAGTAATTTTGTGCATCCAACAAGTGATTTTGTGTCATTGGTTAAACATTTAGGTGTTTTTCGGTTTCCCTAGGCTTATTCTAATCCAATTAGGGTTTTTTTACCAATCTTGTGCATCCAATAAGTAATTTTGTTTGATTGGTTGAACATTTAGGTCATTTTCGTCCTCCCTAGGCATATTATAATCCAATTACGGTTTTTAATCAATCTTGTGCATCCAATAAGTGATTTTGTGTCATTGGTTGAACATTTAGGTCATTTTCATCCTCCCTAGGCTTATTCTAATCCACTTAGGGTTTTTAAACAATCTTGTGCATCCAATAAGTGATATTGTGTCATTGGTTGAACATTTAGGTCATTTTCGAGCTCCCTACACTTATTCGAATCCAATTAGGTTTTTTAACCAATATTGTGCATCCAATAAGTGATTTTGTGTCATTGGTTGAACATTTAGGTCATTTTCGTCCTCCGTAGGCTTATTTTAATCCTATTAGGGTTTTGAACCAATCTTGTGCATCCAATTAGTGATTTTGTGTCATTGGTTGAACATTTAGGTGATATTTGGTTTCCCTAGGCTTATTCTCATCCAATTAGGGTTTGCAACCAATCTCGTGCATCCAAAAGGTGATTTTGTGTCATTGGTTGAACATTTAGGTCATTTTTGGTTTCCCCATGCTTATTCTAATCCAATTAGGGTTTTTAACCAATCTTGTACATCCAATAAGTGATTTTGTTTTATTGGTTGAACATTTAGGTCATTTTCATCCTCCCTAGGCTTATTCTAATCCACTTAGGGTTTTTAAACAATCTTGTGCATCCAATAAGTGATATTGTGTCATTGGTTGAACATTTAGGTCATTTTCGAGCTCCCTAGGCTTATTCGAATCCAATTAAAGTATTTAACCAATCTTGTGCATCCAATAAGTGATTTTGTGTCATTGGTTAAACATTTAGGTCATTTTCGTCCTCCGTAGGCTTATTTTAATCCTATTAGGGTTTTTAACCAATCTTGTGCATCCAATTAGTGATTTTGTGTCATTGGTTGAACATTTAGGTGATATTTGGTTTCCCTAGCCTTATTCTAATCCAATTAGGGTTTGTAACCAATCTTGTGCATCCAATAAGTGATTTTGTGTCATTGGGTTAACATTTAGGTCATTTACGTGTTCCCTTGGCTCATTCTAATCCTATTACGATTTTTAACCAATCTTGTGCATCCAACAAGTGATTTTGTGTCATTGGTTAAACATTTAGGTGTTATTCGGTTTCCCTAGGCTTATTCGAATCCAATTAGGATTTTTTACCAATCTTGAGCATCCAATAACTAATTTTGTTTCATTGGTTAAACATTTAGGTCATTTTCGTCCTCCATAGGCATATTCTAATCCAATTAGGGTTTTTAATCAATCTTGTGCATCTATTAAATGATTTTGTGTCATTGGTTGAACATTTAGGTCATTTTCTTCCTCCCTAGGCTTATTCGAAATTACTTAGGGTTTTTAAACAATCTTGTGCATCTAATAAGTGATTTTGTGTCATTGGTTGAACATTTAGGTCATTTTCGTCCTCCCTAGGCTTATTCGAATCCAATTAGGGTTTTTAACCAATCTTGTGCATCCAATAAGTGATTTTGTGTCATTGGTTGAACATTTAGGTCATTTTCGGTTTCCCCAAGGCTTATTCTAATCCAATTAGGGTTTTTAACAAATCTTGTGCATCCAATAAGTGATTTTGTGTCATTGGTTGAACATTTAAGTTATTTTCGTCCTTTGTAGGCTTATTCTATTCCAATTAGGGTTTTTAACCAATCTTGTGCATTCAATAAGTGATTTTGTGTGATTGGTGGAACATTTAGGTCATTTTCGGTTTCCCCAGGCTTATTCTAATCCAATTAGGGTTTTCAACCAATCTTGTACATCCAATAAATGATTTTGTGTTATTGGTTGAACATTTAGGTCATTTTCATCCTCCCTAGGCTTATTCTAATCCAGTTAGAGTTTTTAAACAATCTTGTGCATCCAATAAGTGATATTGTGTCATTGGTTGAACATTTAGGTCATTTTTGAGCTCCCTAGGCTTATTCGAATCCAATTAGGGTATTTAACCAATCTTGTGCATCCAATAAGTGATTTTGTGTCATTGGTTGATCATGTAGGTCATTTTCATTTTCCGTAGGCTTATTTTAATCCTATTAGGGTTTTTAACCAATCTTGTGCATCCAATTAGTGATTTTGTGTCATTGGTTGAACATTTAGGTGATATTCGGTTTCCCTAGGCTTATTCTAATCCAATTAGGGTTTGTAACCAATCTTGTGCATCCAATAAGTTATTTTGTGTCATTGGTTGAACATTTAGGTCATTTTCGTGTTCCCTTGGCTTATTCAAATCCTATTAGTGTTTTTTTACTAATCTTGTGCATCCAATAAGTAATTTTGTGCATCCAACAAGTGATTTTGTGTCATTGGTTAAACATTTAGGTGTTTTTCGGTTTCCCTAGGCTTATTCTAATCCAATTAGGGTTTTTTTACCAATCTTGTGCATCCAATAAGTAATTTTGTTTGATTGGTTGAACATTTAGGTCATTTTCGTCCTCCCTAGGCATATTATAATCCAATTACGGTTTTTAATCAATCTTGTGCATCCAATAAGTGATTTTGTGTCATTGGTTGAACATTTAGGTCATTTTCATCCTCCCTAGGCTTATTCTAATCCACTTAGGGTTTTTAAACAATCTTGTGCATCCAATAAGTGATATTGTGTCATTGGTTGAACATTTAGGTCATTTTCGAGCTCTCTACACTTATTCGAATCCAATTAGGTTTTTCAACCAATATTGTGCATCCAATAAGTGATTTTGTGTCATTGGTTGAACATTTAGGTCATTTTCGTCCTCCGTAGGCTTATTTTAATCCTATTAGGGTTTTGAACCAATCTTGTGCATCCAATTAGTGATTTTGTGTCATTGGTTGAACATTTAGGTGATATTTGGTTTCCCTAGGCTTATTCTAATCCAATTAGGGTTTGTAACCAATCTTGTGCATCCAATAAGTGATTTTGTGTCATTGGGTTAACATTTAGGTCATTTACGTGTTCCCTTGGCTCATTCTAATCCTATTACGGTTTTTAACCAATCTTGTGCATCCAACAAGTGATTTTGTGTCATTGGTTAAACATTTAGGTGTTATTCGGTTTCCCTAGGCTTATTCGAATCCAATTAGGATTTTTTACGAATCTTGTGCATCTATCAAATGATTTTGTGTTATTGGTTGAACATTTAGGTCATTTTTGTCCTCCCAAGGCTTATTCTAATCCAATTAGAGTTTTTAACCAATGTTGTGCATCCAATAAGTGATTTTGTGTCATTGTTAGAACATTTAGGTCATTTTCGGTTTCCCCAGGCTCATTCTAATCCAATTAAGGTTTTTAACCAATCTTGTGCATCCAATAAGTGATTTTGTGTCGTTGGTTGAACATTTAGGTCATATTCATTCTCCGTAGGCTTATTCTATTCCAATTAGAGTTTTTAACCAATCTTGTGCATCCAATAAGTGATTTTGTGTCATTGGTTGAACATTTAGGTCATTTTCGGTTTCCCCAAGGCTTATTCTAATCCAATTAGGGTTTTTAACAAATCTTGTGCATCCAATAAGTGATTTTGTGTCATTGGTTGAACATTTAAGTTATTTTCGTCCTTTGTAGGCTTATTCTATTCCAATTAGGGTTTTTAACCAATCTTGTGCATTCAATAAGTGATTTTGTGTGATTGGTGGAACATTTAGGTCATTTTCGGTTTCCCCAGGCTTATTCTAATCCAATTAGGTTTTTAACCAATCTTGTACATCCAATAAATGATTTTGTGTTATTGGTTGAACATTTAGGTCATTTTCATCCTCCCTAGGCTTATTCTAATCCACTTAGGGTTTTTAAACAATCTTGTGCATCCAATAAGTGATATTGTGTCATTGGTTGAACATTTAGGTCATTTTCGAGCTCCCTAGGCTTATTTGAATCCAATTAGGGTATTTAACCAATCTTGTGCATCCAATAAGTGATTTTGTGTCATTGGTTGATCATGTAGGTCATTTTCGTTTTCCGTAGGCTTATTTTAATCCTATTAGGGTTTTTAACCAATCTTGTGCATCCAATTAGTGATTTTGTGTCATTGGTTGAACATTTAGGTGATATTCGGTTTCCCTAGGCTTATTCTAATCCAATTAGGGTTTGTAACCAATCTTGTGCTTCCAATAAGTTATTTTGTGTCATTGGTTGAACATTTAGGTCATTTTCGTGTTCCCTTGGCTTATTCAAATCCTATTAGTGTTTTTTTACTAATCTTGTGCATCCAATAAGTAATTTTGTGCATCCAACAAGTGATTTTGTGTCATTGGTTAAACATTTAGGTGTTTTTCGGTTTCCCTAGGCTTATTCTAATCCAATTAGGGTTTTTTTTACCAATCTTGTGCATCCAATAAGTAATTTTGTTTGATTGGTTGAACATTTAGGTCATTTTCGTCCTCCCTAGGCATATTATAATCCAATTACGGTTTTTAATCAATCTTGTGCATCCAATAAGTGATTTTGTGTCATTGGTTGAACATTTAGGTCATTTTCATCCTCCCTAGGCTTATTCTAATCCACTTAGGGTTTTTAAACAATCTTGTGCATCCAATAAGTGATATTGTGTCATTGGTTGAACATTTAGGTCATTTTCGAGCTCCCTACACTTATTCGAATCCAATTAGATTTTTTAACCAATATTGTGCATCCAATAAGTGATTTTGTGTCATTGGTTGAACATTTAGGTCATTTTCGTCCTCCGTAGGCTTATTTTAATCCTATTAGGGTTTTGAACCAATCTTGTGCATCCAATTAGTGATTTTGTGTCATTGGTTGAACATTTAGGTGATATTTGGTTTCCCTAGGCTTATTCTAATCCAATTAGGGTTTGTAACCAATCTTGTGCATCCAATAAGTGATTTTGTGTCATTGGGTTAACATTTAGGTCATTTACGTGTTCCCTTGGCTTATTCTAATCCTATTACGGTTTTTAACCAATCTTGTGCATCCAACAAGTGATTTTGTGTCATTGGTTAAACATTTAGGTGTTATTCGGTTTCCCTAGGCTTATTCGAATCCAATTAGGATTTTTTACCAATCTTGAGCATCCAATAACTAATTTTGTTTCATTGGTTAAACATTTAGGTCATTTTCGTCCTCCATAGGCATATTCTAATCCAATTAGGGTTTTTAATCAATCTTGTGCATCTATCAAATGATTTTGTGTTATTGGTTGAACATTTAGGTCATTTTTGTCCTCCCAAGGCTTATTCTAATCCAATTAGAGTTTTTAACCAATGTTGTGCATCCAATAAGTGATTTTGTGTCATTGTTAGAACATTTAGGTCATTTTCGGTTTCCCCAGGCTCATTCTAATCCAATTAGGGTTTTTAACCAATCTTGTGCATCCAATAAGTGATTTTGTGTCGTTGGTTGAACATTTAGGTCATATTCATTCTCCGTAGGCTTAATCTATTCCAATTAGAGTTTTTAACCAATGTTGTGCATCCAATAAGTGATTTTGTGTCATTGGTTGAACATTTAGGTCATTTTCGGTTTCCCCAAGGCTTATTCTAATCCAATTAGGGTTTTTAACAAATCTTGTGCATCCAATAAGTGATTTTGTGTCATTGGTTGAACATTTAAGTTATTTTCGTCCTTTGTAGGCTTATTCTATTCCAATTAGGGTTTTTAACCAATCTTGTGCATTCAATAAGTGATTTTGTGTGATTGGTGGAACATTTAGGTCATTTTCGGTTTCCCCAGGCTTATTCTAATCCAATTAGGGTTTTTAACCAATCTTGTACATCCAATAAATGATTTTGTGTTATTGGTTGAACATTTAGGTCATTTTCATCCTCCCAAGGCTTATTCTAATCCACTTGGGTTTTTAAACAATCTTGTGCATCCAATAAGTGATATTGTGTCATTGGTTGAACATTTAGGTCATTTTCGAGCTCCCTAGGCTTATTCGAATCCAATTAGGGTATTTAACCAATCTTGTGCATCCAATAAGTGATTTTGTGTCATTGGTTGATCATGTAGGTCATTTTCGTTTTCCGTAGGCTTATTTTAATCCTATTAGGGTTTTTAACCAATCTTGTGCATCCAATTAGTGATTTTGTGTCATTGGTTGAACATTTAGGTGATATTCGGTTTCCCTAGGCTTATTCTAATCCAATTAGGGTTTGTAACCAATCTTGTGCATCCAATAAGTTATTTTGTGTCATTGGTTGAACATTTAGGTCATTTTCGTGTTCCCTTGGCTTATTCAAATCCTATTAGTGTTTTTTTACTAATCTTGTGCATCCAATAAGTAATTTTGTGCATCCAACAAGTGATTTTGTGTCATTGGTTAAACATTTAGGTGTTTTTCGGTTTCCCTAGGCTTATTCTAATCCAATTAGGGTTTTTTTACCAATCTTGTGCATCCAATAAGTAATTTTGTTTGATTGGTTGAACATTTAGGTCATTTTCGTCCTCCCTAGGCATATTATAATCCAATTACGGTTTTTAATCAATCTTGTGCATCCAATAAGTGATTTTGTGTTATTGGTTGAACATTTAGGTCATTTTCATCCTCCCTAGGCTTATTCTAATCCACTTAGGGTTTTTAAACAATCTTGTGCATCCAATAAGTGATATTGTGTCATTGGTTGAACATTTAGGTCATTTTCGAGCTCCCTACACTTATTCGAATCCAATTAGGTTTTTTAACCAATATTGTGCATCCAATAAGTGATTTTGTGTCATTGGTTGAACATTTAGGTCATTTTCGTCCTCCGTAGGCTTATTTTAATCCTATTAGGGTTTTGAACCAATCTTGTGCATCCAATTAGTGATTTTGTGTCATTGGTTGAACATTTAGGTGATATTTGGTTTCCCTAGGCTTATTCTAATCCAATTAGGGTTTGTAACCAATCTTGTGCATCCAATAAGTGATGTTGTGTCATTGGGTTAACATTTAGGTCATTTACGTGTTCCCTTGGCTCATTCTAATCCTATTACGGTTTTTAACCAATCTTGTGCATCCAACAAGTGATTTTGTGTCATTGGTTAAACATTTAGGTGTTATTCGGTTTCCCTAGGCTTATTCGAATCCAATTAGGATTTTTTACCAATCTTGAGCATCCAATAACTAATTTTGTTTCATTGGTTAAACATTTAGGTCATTTTCGTCCTCCATAGGCATATTCTAATCCAATTAGGGTTTTTAATCAATCTTGTGCATCTATCAAATGATTTTGTGTTATTGGTTGAACATTTAGGTCATTTTTGTCCTCCCAAGGCTTATTCTAATCCAATTAGAGTTTTTAACCAATGTTGTGCATCCAATAAGTGATTTTGTGTCATTGTTAGAACATTTAGGTCATTTTCGGTTTCCCTAGGCTCATTCTAATCCAATTAGGGTTTTTAACCAATCTTGTGCATCCAATAAGTGATTTTGTGTCGTTGGTTGAACATTTAGTCATATTCATTCTCCGTAGGCTTATTCTATTCCAATTAGAGTTTTTAACCAATCTTGTGCATCCAATAAGTGATTTTGTGTCATTGGTTGAACATTTAGGTCATTTTCGGTTTCCCCAAGGCTTATTCTAATCCAAGTAGGGTTTTTAACAAATCTTGTGCATCCAATAAGTGATTTTGTGTCATTGGTTGAACATTTAAGTTATTTTCGTCCTTTGTATGCTTATTCTATTCCAATTAGGGTTTTTAACCAATCTTGTGCATTCAATAAGTGATTTTGTGTGATTGGTGGAACATTTAGGTCATTTTCGGTTTCCCCAGGCTTATTCTAATCCAATTAGGGTTTTTAACCAATCTTGTACATCCAATAAATGATTTTGTGTTATTGGTTGAACATTTAGGTCATTTTCATCCTCCCTAGGCTTATTCTAATCCACTTAGGGTTTTTAAACAATCTTGTGCATCCAATAAGTGATATTGTGTCATTGGTTGAACATTTAGGTCATTTTCGAGCTCCCTAGGCTTATTCGAATCCAATTAGGGTATTTAACCAATCTTGTGCATCCAATAAGTGATTTTGTGTCATTGGTTGATCATGTAGGACATTTTCGTTTTCCGTAGGCTTATTTTAATCCTATTAGGGTTTTTAACCAATCTTGTGCATCCAATTAGTGATTTTGTGTCATTGGTTGAACATTTAGGTGATATTCGGTTTCCTTAGGCTTATTCTAATCCAATTAGGGTTTGTAACCAATCTTGTGCATCCAATAAGTTATTTTGTGTCATTGGTTGAACATTTAGGTCATTTTCGTGTTCCCTTGGCTTATTCAAATCCTATTAGTGTTTTTTTACTAATCTTGTGCATCCAATAAGTAGTTTTGTGCATCCAACAAGTGATTTTGTGTCATTGGTTAAACATTTAGGTGTTTTTCGGTTTCCCTAGGCTTATTCTAATCCAATTAGGGTTTTTTTACCAATCTTGTGCATCCAATAAGTAATTTTGTTTGATTGGTTGAACATTTAGGTCATATTCGTCCTCCTTAGGCATATTATAATCCAATTACGGTTTTTAATCAATCTTGTGCATCCAATAAGTGATTTTGTGTCATTGGTTGAACATTTAGGTCATTTTCATCCTCCCTAGGCTTATTCTAATCCACTTAGGGTTTTTAAACAATCTTGTGCATCCAATAAGTGATATTGTGTCATTGGTTGAACATTTAGGTCATTTTCGAGCTCCCTACACTTATTCGAATCCAATTAGATTTTTTAACCAATATTGTGCATCCAATAAGTGATTTTGTGTCATTGGTTGAACATTTAGGTCATTTTCGTCCTCCATAGGCTTATTTTAATCCTATTAGGGTTTTGAACCAATCTTGTGCATCCAATTAGTGATTTTGTGTCATTGGTTGAACATTTAGGTGATATTTGGTTTCCCTAGGCTTATTCTAATCCAATTAGGGTTTGTAACCAATCTTGTGCATCCAATAAGTGATTTTGTGTCATTGGTTGAACATTTAGGTCATTTTCGTGTTCCCTTGGCTTATTCAAATCCTATTAGTGTTTTTTTACTAATCTTGTGCATCCAATAGGTAGTTTTGTGCATCCAACAAGTGATTTTGTGTCATTGGTTAAACATTTAGGTGTTTTTCGGTTTCCCTACGCTTATTCTAATCCAATTAGGGTTTTTTTACCAATCTTGTGCATCCAATAAGTAATTTTGTTTGATTGGTTGAACATTTAGGTCATATTCGTCCTCCTTAGGCATATTATAATCCAATTACGGTTTTTAATCAATCTTGTGCATCCAATAAGTGATTTTGTGTCATTGGTTGAACATTTAGGTCATTTTCATCCTCCCTAGGCTTATTCTAATCCACTTAGGGTTTTTAAACAATCTTGTGCATCCAATAAGTGATATTGTGTCATTGGTTGAACATTTAGGTCATTTTCGAGCTCCCTACACTTATTCGAATCCAATTAGATTTTTTAACCAATATTGTGCATCCAATAAGTGATTTTGTGTCATTGGTTGAACATTTAGGTCATTTTCGTCCTCCATAGGCTTATTTTAATCCTATTAGGGTTTTGAACCAATCTTGTGCATCCAATTAGTGATTTTGTGTCAATGGTTGAACATTTAGGTGATATTTGGTTTCCCTAGGCTTATTCTAATCCAATTAGGGTTTGTAACCAATCTTGTGCATCCAATAAGTGATTTTGTGTCATTGGGTTAACATTTAGGTCATTTACGTGTTCCCTTGGCTTATTCTAATCCTATTACGCTTTTTAACCAATCTTGTGCATCCAACAAGTGATTTTGTGTCATTGGTTAAACATTTAGGTGTTATTCGGTTTCCCTAGGCTTATTCGAATCCAATTAGGATTTTTTACCAATCTTGAGCATCCAATAACTAATTTTGTTTCATTGGTTAAACATTTAGGTGATTTTCGTCCTCCATAGGCATATTCTAATCCAATTAGGGTTTTTAATCAATCTTGTGCATCTATCAAATGATTTTGTGTTATTGGTTGAACATTTAGGTCATTTTTGTCCTCCCAAGGCTTATTCTAATCCAATTGGAGTTTTTAACCAATGTTGTGCATCCAATAAGTGATTTTGTGTCATTGTTAGAACATTTAGGTCATTTTCGGTTTCCCTAGGCTCATTCTAATCCAATTAGGGTTTTTAACCAATCTTGTGCATCCAATAAGTGATTTTGTGTCGTTGGTTGAACATTTAGTCATATTCATTCTCCGTAGGCTTATTCTATTCCAATTAGAGTTTTTAACCAATCTTGTGCATCCAATAAGTGATTTTGTGTCATTGGTTGAACATTTAGGTCATTTTCGGTTTCCCCAAGGCTTATTCTAATCCAATTAGGGTTTTTAACAAATCTTGTGCATCCAATAAGTGATTTTGTGTCGTTGGTTGAACATTTAAGTTATTTTCGTCCTTTGTAGGCTTATTCTATTCCAATTAGGGTTTTTAACCAATCTTGTGCATTCAATAAGTGATTTTGTGTGATTGGTGGAACATTTAGGTCATTTTCGGTTTCCCCAGGCTTATTCTAATCCAATTAGGGTTTTTAACCAATCTGGTACATCCAATAAATGATTTTTTGTTATTGGTTGAACATTTAGGTCATTTTCATCCTCCCTAGGCTTATTCTAATCCACTTAGGGTTTTTAAACAATCTTGTGCATCCAATAAGTGATATTGTGTCATTGGTTGAACATTTAGTTCATTTTCGAGCTCCCTAGGCTTATTCGAATCCAATTAGGGTATTTAACCAATCTTGTGCATCCAATAAGTGATTTTGTGTCATTGGTTGATCATGTAGGTCATTTTCGTTTTCCGTAGGCTTATTTTAATCCTATTAGGGTTTTTAACCAATCTTGTGCATCCAATTAGTGATTTTGTGTCATTGGTTGAACATTTAGGTGATATTCGGTTTCCCTAGGCTTATTCTAATCCAATTAGGGTTTGTAACCAATCTTGTGCATCCAATAAGTTATTTTGTGTCATTGGTTGAACATTTACGTCATTTTCGTGTTCCCTTGGCTTATTCAAATCCTATTAGTGTTTTTTTACTAATCTTGTGCATCCAATAAGTAGTTTTGTGCATCCAACAAGTGATTTTGTGTCATTGGTTAAACATTTAGGTGTTTTTCGGTTTCCCTAGGCTTATTCTAATCCAATTTGGGTTTTTTTACCAATCTTGTGCATCCAATAAGTAATTTTGTTTGATTGGTTGAACATTTAGGTCATATTCGTCCTCCTTAGGCATATTATAATCCAATTACGGTTTTTAATCAATCTTGTGCATCCAATAAGTGATTTTGTGTCATTGGTTGAACATTTAGGTCATTTTCATCCTCCCTAGGCTTATTCTAATCCACTTAGGGTTTTTAAACAATCTTGTGCATCCAATAAGTGATATTGTGTCATTGGTTGAACATTTAGTTCATTTTCGAGCTCCCTACACTTATTCGAATCCAATTAGGTTTTTTAACCAATATTGTGCATCTAATAAGTGATTTTGTGTCATTGGTTGAACATTTAGGTCATTTTCGTCCTCCGTAGGCTTATTTTAATCCTATTAGGGTTTTGAACCAATCTTGTGCATCCAATTAGTGATTTTGTGTCATTGGTTGAACATTTAGGTGATATTTGGTTTCCCTAGGCTTATTCTAATCCAATTAGGGTTTGTAACCAATCTTGTGCATCCAATAAGTGATTTTGTGTCATTGGGTTAACATTTAGGTCATTTACGTGTTCCCTTGGCTTATTCTAATCCTATAACGCTTTTTAACCAATCTTGTGCATCCAACAAGTGATTTTGTGTCATTGGTTAAACATTTAGGTGTTATTCGGTTTCCCTAGGCTTATTCGAATCCAATTAGGATTTTTTACCAATCTTGAGCATCCAATAACTAATTTTGTTTCATTGGTTAAACATTTAGGTGATTTTCGTCCTCCATAGGCATATTCTAATCCAATTAGGGTTTTTAATCAATCTTGTGCATCTAATAAATGATTTTGTGTTATTGGTTGAACATTTAGGTCATTTTTGTCCTCCCTAGGCTTATTCTAATCCAATTAGAGTTTTTAACCAATGTTGTGCATCCAATAAGTGATTTTGTGTCATTGTTAGAACATTTAGGTCATTTTCGGTTTCCCCAGGCTCATTCTAATCCAATTAGGGTTTTTAACCAATCTTGTGCATCCAATAAGTATTTTGTGTCGTTGGTTGAACATTTAGGTCATATTCATTCTCCGTAGGCTTATTTTATTCCAATTAGAGTTTTTAACCAATCTTGTGCATCCAATAAGTGATTTTGTGTCATTGGTTGAACATTTAGGTCATTTTCGGTATCCCCAAGGCTTATTCTAATCCAATTAGGGTTTTTAACAAATCTTGTGCATCCAATAAGTGATTTTGTGTCATTGGTTGAACATTTAAGTTATTTTCGTCCTTTGTAGGCTTATTCTATTCCAATTAGGGTTTTTAACCAATCTTGTGCATTCAATAAGTGATTTTGTGTGATTGGTGGAACATTTAGGTCATTTTCGGTTTCCCCAGGCTTATTCTAATCCAATTAGGGTTTTTAACCAATCTTGTACATCCAATAAATGATTTTGTGTTATTGGTTGAACATTTAGATCATTTTCATCCTCCCTAGGCTTATTCTAATTCACTTAGGGTTTTTAAACAATCTTGTGCATCCAATAAGTGATATTGTGTCATTGGTTGAACATTTAGGTCATTTTTGAGCTCCCTAGGCTTATTCGAATCCAATTAGGGTATTTAACCAATCTTGTGCATCCAATAAGTGATTTTGTGTCATTGGTTGATCATGTAGGTCATTTTCGTTTTCCGTAGGCTTATTTTAATCCTATTAGGGTTTTTAACCAATCTTGTGCATCCAATTAGTGATTTTGTGTCATTGGTTGAGCATTTAGGTGATATTCGGTTTCCCTAGGCATATTCTAATCCAATTAGGGTTTGTAACCAATCTTGTGCATCCAATAAGTTATTTTGTGTCATTGGGTTAACATTTAGGTCATTTACGTGTTCCCTTGGCTTATTCTAATCCTATTATGCTTTTTAACCAATCTTGTGCATCCAACAAGTGATTTTGTGTCATTGGTTAAACATTTAGGTGTTATTCGGTTTCCCTAGGCTTATTCGAATCCAATTAGGATTTTTTACCAATCTTGAGCATCCAATAACTAATTTTGTTTCATTGGTTAAACATTTAGGTGATTTTCGTCCTCCATAGACATATTCTAATCCAATTAGGGTTTTTAATCAATCTTGTGCATCTAATAAATGATTTTGTGTTATTGGTTGAACATTTAGGTCATTTTTGTCCTCCCTAGGCTTATTCTAATCCAATTAGAGTTTTTAACCAATGTTGTGCATCCAATAAATGATTTTGTGTCATTGTTAGAACATTTAGGTCATTTTTGGTTTCCCCAGGCTCATTCTAATCCAATTAGGGTTTTTAACCAATCTTGTGCATCCAATAAGTGATTTTGTGTCGTTGGTTGAACATTTAGGTCATATTCATTCTCCGTAGGCTTATTTTATTCCAATTAGAGTTTTTAACCAATCTTGTGCATCCAATAAGTGATTTTGTGTCATTGGTTGAACATTTAGGTCATTTTCGGTTTCCCCAAGGCTTATTCTAATCCAATTAGGGTTTTTAACAAATCTTGTGCATCCAATAAGTGATTTTGTGTCATTGGTTGAACATTTAAGTTATTTTCGTCCTTTGTAGGCTTATTCTATTCCAATTAGGGTTTTTAACCAATCTTGTGCATTCAATAAGTGATTTTGTGTGATTGGTGGAACATTTAGGTCATTTTCGGTTTCCCCAGGCTTATTTTAATCCAATTAGGGTTTTTAACCAATCTTGTACATCCAATAAATGATTTTGTGTTATTGGTTGAACATTTAGGTCATTTTCATCCTCCCTAGGCTTATTCTAATTCACTTAGGGTTTTTAAACAATCTTGTGCATCCAATAAGTGATATTGTGTCATTGGTTGAACATTTAGGTCATTTTCGAGCTCCCAAGGCTTATTCGAATCCAATTAGGGTATTTAACCAATCTTGTGCATCCAACAAGTGATTTTGTGTCATTGGTTAAACATTTAGGTGTTATTCGGTTTCCCTAGGCTTATTCGAATCCAATTAGGATTTTTTACCAATCTTGAGCATCCAATAACTAATTTTGTTTCATTGGTTAAACATTTAGGTCATTTTCGTCCTCCATAGGCATATTCTAATCCAATTAGGGTTTTTAATCAATCTTGTGCATCTATCAAATGATTTTGTGTTATTGGTTGAACATTTAGGTCATTTTTGTCCTCCCAAGGCTTATTCTAATCCAATTAGAGTTTTTAACCAATGTTGTGCATCCAATAAGTGATTTTGTGTCATTGTTAGAACATTTAGGTCATTTTCGGTTTCCCCAGGCTCATTCTAATCCAATTAGGGTTTTTAACCAATCTTGTGCATCCAATAAGTGATTTTGTGTCGTTGGTTGAACATTTAGGTCATATTCATTCTCCGTAGGCTTATTCTATTCTAATTAGAGTTTTTAACCAATCTTGTGCATCCAATAAGTGATTTTGTGTCATTGGTTGAACATTTAGGTCATTTTCGGTTTCCCCAAGGCTTATTCTAATCCAATTAGGGTTTTTAACAAATCTTTTGCATCCAATAAGTGATTTTGTGTCATTGGTTGAACATTTAAGTTATTTTCGTCCTTTGTAGGCTTATTCTATTCCAATTAGGGTTTTTAACCAATCTTGTGCATTCAATAAGTGATTTTGTGTGATTGGTGGAACATTTAGGTCATTTTCGGTTTCCCCAGGCTTATTCTAATCCAATTAGGGTTTTTAACCAATCTTGTACATCCAATAAATGATTTTGTGTTATTGGTTGAACATTTAGGTCATTTTCATCCTCCCTAGGCTTATTCTAATCCACTTAGGGTTTTTAAACAATCTTGTGCATCCAATAAGTGATATTGTGTCATTGGTTGAACATTTAGGTCATTTTCGAGCTCCCTACACTTATTCGAATCCAATTAGGTTTTTTAACCAATATTGTGCATCCAATAAGTGATTTTGTGTCATTGGTTGAACATTTAGGTCATTTTCGTCCTCCGTAGGCTTATTTTAATCCTATTAGGGTTTTGAACCAATCTTGTGCATCCAATTAGTGATTTTGTGTCATTGGTTGAACATTTAGGTGATATTTGGTTTCCCTAGGCTTATTCTAATCCAATTAGGGTTTGTAACCAATCTTGTGCATCCAATAAGTGATGTTGTGTCATTGGGTTAACATTTAGGTCATTTACGTGTTCCCTTGGCTCATTCTAATCCTATTACGGTTTTTAACCAATCTTGTGCATCCAACAAGTGATTTTGTGTCATTGGTTAAACATTTAGGTGTTATTCGGTTTCCCTAGGCTTATTCGAATCCAATTAGGATTTTTTACCAATCTTGAGCATCCAATAACTAATTTTGTTTCATTGGTTAAACATTTAGGTCATTTTCGTCCTCCATAGGCATATTCTAATCCAATTAGGGTTTTTAATCAATCTTGTGCATCTATCAAATGATTTTGTGTTATTGGTTGAACATTTAGGTCATTTTTGTCCTCCCAAGGCTTATTCTAATCCAATTAGAGTTTTTAACCAATGTTGTGCATCCAATAAGTGATTTTGTGTCATTGTTAGAACATTTAGGTCATTTTCGGTTTCCCCAGGCTCATTCTAATCCAATTAGGGTTTTTAACCAATCTTGTGCATCCAATAAGTGATTTTGTGTCGTTGGTTGAACATTTAGGTCATATTCATTCTCCGTAGGCTTAATCTATTCCAATTAGAGTTTTTAACCAATGTTGTGCATCCAATAAGTGATTTTGTGTCATTGGTTGAACATTTAGGTCATTTTCGGTTTCCCCAAGGCTTATTCTAATCCAATTAGGGTTTTTAACAAATCTTGTGCATCCAATAAGTGATTTTGTGTCATTGGTTGAACATTTAAGTTATTTTCGTCCTTTGTAGGCTTATTCTATTCCAATTAGGGTTTTTAACCAATCTTGTGCATTCAATAAGTGATTTTGTGTGATTGGTGGAACATTTAGGTCATTTTCGGTTTCCCCAGGCTTATTCTAATCCAATTAGGGTTTTTAACCAATCTTGTACATCCAATAAATGATTTTGTGTTATTGGTTGAACATTTAGGTCATTTTCATCCTCCCAAGGCTTATTCTAATCCACTTGGGTTTTTAAACAATCTTGTGCATCCAATAAGTGATATTGTGTCATTGGTTGAACATTTAGGTCATTTTCGAGCTCCCTAGGCTTATTCGAATCCAATTAGGGTATTTAACCAATCTTGTGCATCCAATAAGTGATTTTGTGTCATTGGTTGATCATGTAGGTCATTTTCGTTTTCCGTAGGCTTATTTTAATCCTATTAGGGTTTTTAACCAATCTTGTGCATCCAATTAGTGATTTTGTGTCATTGGTTGAACATTTAGGTGATATTCGGTTTCCCTAGGCTTATTCTAATCCAATTAGGGTTTGTAACCAATCTTGTGCATCCAATAAGTTATTTTGTGTCATTGGTTGAACATTTAGGTCATTTTCGTGTTCCCTTGGCTTATTCAAATCCTATTAGTGTTTTTTTACTAATCTTGTGCATCCAATAAGTAATTTTGTGCATCCAACAAGTGATTTTGTGTCATTGGTTAAACATTTAGGTGTTTTTCGGTTTCCCTAGGCTTATTCTAATCCAATTAGGGTTTTTTTACCAATCTTGTGCATCCAATAAGTAATTTTGTTTGATTGGTTGAACATTTAGGTCATTTTCGTCCTCCCTAGGCATATTATAATCCAATTACGGTTTTTAATCAATCTTGTGCATCCAATAAGTGATTTTGTGTCATTGGTTGAACATTTAGGTCATTTTCATCCTCCCTAGGCTTATTCTAATCCACTTAGGGTTTTTAAACAATCTTGTGCATCCAATAAGTGATATTGTGTCATTGGATGAACATTTAGGTCATTTTCGAGCTCCCTACACTTATTCGAATCCAATTAGGTTTTTTAACCAATATTGTGCATCCAATAAGTGATTTTGTGTCATTGGTTGAACATTTAGGTCATTTTCGTCCTCCGTAGGCTTATTTTAATCCTATTAGGGTTTTGAACCAATCTTGTGCATCCAATTAGTGATTTTGTGTCATTGGTTGAACATTTAGGTGATATTTGGTTTCCCTAGGCTTATTCTAATCCAATTATGGTTTATAACCAATCTTGTGCATCCAATAAGTGATTTTGTGTCATTGGGTTAACATTTAGGTCATTTACATGTTCCCTTGGCTCATTCTAATCCTATTACGGTTTTTAACCAATCTTGTGCATCCAACAAGTGATTTTGTGTCATTGGTTAAACATTTAGGTGTTATTCGGTTTCCCTAGGCTTATTCGAATCCAATTAGGATTTTTTACCAATCTTGAGCATCCAATAACTAATTTTGTTTCATTGGTTAAACATTTAGGTCATTTTCGTCCTCCATAGGCATATTCTAATCCAATTAGGGTTTTTAATCAATCTTGTGCATCTATCAAATGATTTTGTGTTATTGGTTGAACATTTAGGTCATTTTTGTCCTCCCAAGGCTTATTCTAATCCAATGAGAGTTTTTAACCAATGTTGTGCATCCAATAAGTGATTTTGTGTCATTGTTAGAACATTTAGGTCATTTTCGGTTTCCCCAGGCTCATTCTAATCCAATTAGGGTTTTTCACCAATCTTGTGCATCCAATAAGTGATTTTGTGTCGTTGGTTGAACATTTAGGTCATATTCATTCTCCGTAGGCTTATTCTATTCCAATTAGAGTTTTTAACCAATCTTGTGCATCCAATAAGTGATTTTGTGTCATTGGTTGAACATTTAGGTCATTTTCGGTTTCCCCAAGGCTTATTCTAATCCAATTAGGGTTTTTAACAAATCTTGTGCATCCAATAAGTGATTTTGTGTCATTGGTTGAACATTTAAGTTATTTTCGTCCTTTGTAGGCTTATTCTATTCCAATTAGGGTTTTTAACCAATCTTGTGCATTCAATAAGTGATTTTGTGTGATTGGTGGAACATTTAGGTCATTTTCGGTTTCCCCAGGCTTATTCTAATCCAATTAGGGTTTTTAACCAATCTTGTACATCCAATAAATGATTTTGTGTTATTGATTGAACATTTAGGTCATTTTCATCCTCCCTAGGCTTATTCTAATCCACTTAGGGTTTTTAAACAATCTTGTGCATCCAATAAGTGATATTGTGTTATTGGTTGAACATTTAGGTCATTTTCGAGCTCCCTAGGCTTATTCGAATCCAATTAGGGTATTTAACCAATCTTGTGCATCCAATAAGTGATTTTGTGTCATTGGTTGATCATGTAGGTCATTTTCGTTTTCCGTAGGCTTATTTTAATCCTATTAGGGTTTTTAACCAATCTTGTGCATCCAATTAGTGATTTTGTGTCATTGGTTGAACATTTAGGTGATATTCGGTTTCCCTAGGCTTATTCTAATCCAATTAGGGTTTGTAACCAGTCTTGTGGATCCAATAAGTTATTTTGTGTCATTGGTTGAACATTTAGGTCATTTTCGTGTTCCCTTGGCTTATTCAAATCCTATTAGTGTTTTTTTACTAATCTTGTGCATCCAATAAGTAATTTTGTGCATCCAACAAGTGATTTTGTGTCATTGGTTAAACATTTAGGTGTTTTTCGGTTTCCCTAGGCTTATTCTAATCCAATTAGGGTTTTTTTACCAATCTTGTGCATCCAATAAGTAATTTTGTTTGATTGGTTGAACATTTAGGTCATTTTCGTCCTCCCTAGGCATATTATAATCCAATTACGGTTTTTAATCAATCTTGTGCATCCAATAAGTGATTTTGTGTCATTGGTTGAACATTTAGGTCATTTTCATCCTCCCTAGGCTTATTCTAATCCACTTAGGGTTTTTAAACAATCTTGTGCATCCAATAAGTGATATTGTGTCATTGGTTGAACATTTAGGTCATTTTCGAGCTCCCTACACTTATTCGAATCCAATTAGATTTTTTAACCAATATTGTGCATCCAATAAGTGATTTTGTGTCATTGGTTGAACATTTAGGTCATTTTCGTCCTCCGTAGGCTTATTTTAATCCTATTAGGGTTTTGAACCAATCTTGTGCATCCAATTAGTGATTTTGTGTCATTGGTTGAACATTTAGGTGATATTTGGTTTCCCTAGGCTTATTCTAATCCAATTAGGGTTTGTAACCAATCTTGTGCATCCAATAAGTGATTTTGTGTCATTGGGTTAACATTTAGGTCATTTACGTGTTCCCTTGGCTCATTCTAATCCTATTACGGTTTTTAACCAATCTTGTGCATCCAACAAGTGATTTTGTGTCATTGGTTAAACATTTAGGTGTTATTCGGTTTCCCTAGGCTTATTCGAATCAAATTAGGATTTTTTACCAATCTTGAGCATCCAATAACTAATTTTGTTTCATTGGTTAAACATTTAGGTCATTTTCGTCCTCCATAGGCATATTCTAATCCAATTAGGGTTTTTAATCAATCTTGTGCATCTATCAAATGATTTTGTGTTATTGGTTGAACATTTAGGTCATTTTTGTCCTCCCAAGGCTTATTCTAATCCAATTAGAGTTTTTAACCAATGTTGTGCATCCAATAAGTGATTTTGTGTCATTGTTAGAACATTTAGGTCATTTTCGGTTTCCCCAGGCTCATTCTAATCCAATTAGGGTTTTTAACCAATCTTGTGCATCCAATAAGTGATTTTGTGTCGTTGGTTGAACATTTAGTCATATTCATTCTCCGTAGGCTTATTCTATTCCAATTAGAGTTTTTAACCAATCTTGTGCATCCAATAAGTGATTTTGTGTCATTGGTTGAACATTTAGGTCATTTTCGGTTTCCCCAAGGCTTATTCGAATCCAATTAGGGTTTTTAACAAATCTTGTGCATCCAATAAGTGATTTTGTGTCATTGGTTGAACATTTAAGTTATTTTCGTCCTTTGTAGGCTTATTCTATTCCAATTAGGGTTTTTAACCAATCTTGTGCATTCAATAAGTGATTTTGTGTGATTGGTGGAACATTTAGGTCATTTTCGGTTTCCCCAGGCTTATTCTAATCCAATTAGGGTTTTTAACCAATCTTGTACATCCAATAAATGATTTTGTGTTATTGGTTGAACATTTAGGTCATTTTCATCCTCCCTAGGCTTATTCTAATCCACTTAGGGTTTTTAAACAATCTTGTGCATCCAATAAGTGATATTGTGTCATTGGTTGAACATTTAGGTCATTTTCGAGCTCCCTACACTTATTCGAATCCAATTAGGTTTTTTAACCAATATTGTGCATCCAATAAGTGATTTTGTGTCATTGGTTGAACATTTAGGTCATTTTCGTCCTCCGTAGGCTTATTTTAATCCTATTAGGGTTTTGAACCAATCTTGTGCATCCAATTAGTGATTTTGTGTCATTGGTTGAACATTTAGGTGATATTTGGTTTCCCTAGGCTTATTCTAATCCAATTAGGGTTTGTAACCAATCTTGTGCATCCAATAAGTGATGTTGTGTCATTGGGTTAACATTTAGGTCATTTACGTGTTCCCTTGGCTCATTCTAATCCTATTACGGTTTTTAACCAATCTTGTGCATCCAACAAGTGATTTTGTGTCATTGGTTAAACATTTAGGTGTTATTCGGTTTCCCTAGGCTTATTCGAATCCAATTAGGATTTTTTACCAATCTTGAGCATCCAATAACTAATTTTGTTTCATTGGTTAAACATTTAGGTCATTTTCGTCCTCCATAGGCATATTCTAATCCAATTAGGGTTTTTAATCAATCTTGTGCATCTATCAAATGATTTTGTGTTATTGGTTGAACATTTAGGTCATTTTTGTCCTCCCAAGGCTTATTCTAATCCAATTAGAGTTTTTAACCAATGTTGTGCATCCAATAAGTGATTTTGTGTCATTGTTAGAACATTTAGGTCATTTTCGGTTTCCCCAGGCTCATTCTAATCCAATTAGGGTTTTTAACCAATCTTGTGCATCCAATAAGTGATTTTGTGTCGTTGGTTGAACATTTAGGTCATATTCATTCTCCGTAGGCTTAATCTATTCCAATTAGAGTTTTTAACCAATGTTGTGCATCCAATAAGTGATTTTGTGTCATTGGTTGAACATTTAGGTCATTTTCGGTTTCCCCAAGGCTTATTCTAATCCAATTAGGGTTTTTAACAAATCTTGTGCATCCAATAAGTGATTTTGTGTCATTGGTTGAACATTTAAGTTATTTTCGTCCTTTGTAGGCTTATTCTATTCCAATTAGGGTTTTTAACCAATCTTGTGCATTCAATAAGTGATTTTGTGTGATTGGTGGAACATTTAGGTCATTTTCGGTTTCCCCAGGCTTATTCTAATCCAATTAGGGTTTTTAACCAATCTTGTACATCCAATAAATGATTTTGTGTTATTGGTTGAACATTTAGGTCATTTTCATCCTCCCAAGGCTTATTCTAATCCACTTGGGTTTTTAAACAATCTTGTGCATCCAATAAGTGATATTGTGTCATTGGTTGAACATTTAGGTCATTTTCGAGCTCCCTAGGCTTATTCGAATCCAATTAGGGTATTTAACCAATCTTGTGCATCCAATAAGTGATTTTGTGTCATTGGTTGATCATGTAGGTCATTTTCGTTTTCCGTAGGCTTATTTTAATCCTATTAGGGTTTTTAACCAATCTTGTGCATCCAATTAGTGATTTTGTGTCATTGGTTGAACATTTAGGTGATATTCGGTTTCCCTAGGCTTATTCTAATCCAATTAGGGTTTGTAACCAATCTTGTGCATCCAATAAGTTATTTTGTGTCATTGGTTGAACATTTAGGTCATTTTCGTGTTCCCTTGGCTTATTCAAATCCTATTAGTGTTTTTTTACTAATCTTGTGCATCCAATAAGTAGTTTTGTGCATCCAACAAGTGATTTTGTGTCATTGGTTAAACATTTAGGTGTTTTTCGGTTTCCCTAGGCTTATTCTAATCCAATTAGGGTTTTTTTACCAATCTTGTGCATCCAATAAGTAATTTTGTTTGATTGGTTGAACATTTAGGTCATATTCGTCCTCCTTAGGCATATTATAATCCAATTACGGTTTTTAATCAATCTTGTGCATCCAATAAGTGATTTTGTGTCATTGGTTGAACATTTAGGTCATTTTCATCCTCCCTAGGCTTATTCTAATCCACTTAGGGTTTTTAAACAATCTTGTGCATCCAATAAGTGATATTGTGTCATTGGTTGAACATTTAGGTCATTTTCGAGCTCCCTACACTTATTCGAATCCAATTAGATTTTTTAACCAATATTGTGCATCCAATAAGTGATTTTGTGTCATTGGTTGAACATTTAGGTCATTTTCGTCCTCCATAGGCTTATTTTAATCCTATTAGGGTTTTGAACCAATCTTGTGCATCCAATTAGTGATTTTGTGTCATTGGTTGAACATTTAGGTGATATTTGGTTTCCCTAGGCTTATTCTAATCCAATTAGGGTTTTTAACCAATCTTGTACATCCAATAAATGATTTTGTGTTAATTGTTGAACATTTAGGTCATTTTCATCCTCCCTAGGCTTATTCTAATCCACTTAGGGTTTTTAAACAATCTTGTGCGTCCAATAAGTGATATTGTGTCATTGGTTGAACATTTAGGTCATTTTCGAGCTCCCTAGGCTTATTCTAATCCAATTAGGGTTTTTAACAAATCTTGTGCATCCAATAAGTGATTTTGTGTCATTGGTTGATCATGTAGGTCATTTTCGTTTTCCGTAGGCTTATTTTAATCCTATTAGGGTTTTTAACCAATCTTGTGCATCCAATTAGTGATTTTGTGTCATTGGTTGAACATTTAGTTGATATTCGGTTTCCCTAGGCTTATTCTAATCCAATTAGGGTTTGTAACCAATCTAGTGCATCCAATAAGTTATTTTGTGTCATTGGGTTAACATTTAGGTCATTTACGTGTTCCCTTGGCTCATTCTAATCCTATTACGGTTTTTAACCAATCTTGTGCATCCAACAAGTGATTTTGTGTCATTGGTTAAACATTTAGGTGTTATTCGGTTTCCCTAGGCTTATTCTAATCCAATTAGGGTTTTTTTACCAATCTTGTGCATCCAATAAGTAATTTTGTTTGATTGGTTGAACATTTACGTCATATTCGTCCTCCTTAGGCATATTATAATCCAATTACGGTTTTTAATCAATCTTGTGGATCCAATAAGTGATTTTGTGTCATTGGTTGAACATTTAGGTCATTTTCATCCTCCCTAGGCTTATTCTAATCCACTTAGGGTTTTTAAACAATCTTGTGCATCCAATAAGTGATATTGTGTCATTGGTTGAACATTTAGGTAATTTTCGGTTTCCCCAGGCTCATTCTAATCCAATTAGGGTTTTTAACCAATCTTGTGCATCCAATAAGTATTTTGTGTCGTTGGTTGAACATTTAGGTCATATTCATTCTCCGTAGGCTTATTTTATTCCAATTAGAGTTTTTAACCAATCTTGTGCATCCAATAAGTGATTTTGTGTCATTGGTTGAACATTTAGGTCATTTTCGGTATCCCCAAGGCTTATTCTAATCCAATTAGGGTTTTTAACTAATCTTGTGCATCCAATAAGTGATTTTGTGTCATTGGTTGAACATTTAAGTTATTTTCGTCCTTTGTAGGCTTATTCTATTCCAATTAGGGTTTTTAACCAATCTTGTGCATTCAATAAGTGATTTTGTGTGATTGGTGGAACATTTAGGTCATTTTCGGTTTCCCCAGGCTTATTCTAATCCAATTAGGGTTTTTAACCAATCTTGTACATCCAATAAATGATTTTGTGTTATTGGTTGAACATTTAGGTCATTTTCATCCTCCCTAGGCTTATTCTAATCCACTTAGGGTTTTTAAACAATCTTGTGCATCCAATAAGTGATATTGTGTCATTGGTTGAACATTTAGGTCATTTTCGAGCTCCCTAGGCTTATTCGAATCCAATTAGGGTATTTAACCAATCTTGTGCATCCAATAAGTGATTTTGTGTCATTGGTTAATCATGTAGGTCATTTTCGTTTTCCGTGGGCTTATTTTAATCCTATTAGGGTTTTTAACCAATCTTGTGCATCCAATTAGTGATTTTGTGTCATTGGTTGAACATTTAGGTGATATTTGGTTTCCCTAGGCTTATTTTAATCCAATTAGGGTTTGTAACCAATCTTGTGCGTCCAATAAGTTATTTTGTGTCATTGGTTGAACATTTAGGTCATTTTCGTGTTCCCTTGGCTTATTCAAATCCTATTAGTGTTTTTTTACTAATCTTGTGCATCCAATAAGTAGTTTTGTGCATCCAACAAGTGATCCAACAAGTGATTTTGTGTCATTGGTTAAACATTTAGGTGTTATTCGGTTTCCCTAGGCTTATTCTAATCCAATTAGGGTTTTTTTACCAATCTTGTGCATCCAATAAGTAATTTTGTTTGATTGGTTGAACATTTACGTCATATTCGTCCTCCTTAGGCATATTATAATCCAATTACGGTTTTTAATCAATCTTGTGCATCCAATAAGTGATTTTGTGTCATTGGTTGAACATTTAGGTCATTTTCATCCTCCCTAGGCTTATTCTAATCCACTTAGGGTTTTTAAACAATCTTGTGCATCCAATAAGTGATATTGTGTCATTGGTTGAACATTTAGGTAATTTTCGGTTTCCCCAGGCTCATTCTAATCCAATTAGGGTTTTTAACCAATCTTGTGCATCCAATAAGTATTTTGTGTCGTTGGTTGAACATTTAGGTCATATTCATTCTCCGTAGGCTTATTTTATTCCAATTAGAGTTTTTAACCAATCTTGTGCATCCAATAAGTGATTTTGTGTCATTGGTTGAACATTTAGGTCATTTTCGGTATCCCCAAGGCTTATTCTAATCCAATTAGGGTTTTTAACAAATCTTGTGCATCCAATAAGTGATTTTGTGTCATTGGTTGAACATTTAAGTTATTTTCGTCCTTTGTAGGCTTATTCTATTCCAATTAGGGTTTTTAACCAATCTTGTGCATTCAATAAGTGATTTTGTGTGATTGGTGGAACATTTAGGTCATTTTCGGTTTCCCCAGGCTTATTCTAATCCAATTAGGGTTTTTAACCAATCTTGTACATCCAATAAATGATTTTGTGTTATTGGTTGAACATTTAGGTCATTTTCATCCTCCCTAGGCTTATTCTAATCCACTTAGGGTTTTTAAACAATCTTGTGCATCCAATAAGTGATATTGTGTCATTGGTTGAACATTTAGGTCATTTTCGAGCTCCCTAGGCTTATTCTAATCCAATTAGGGTTTTTAACAAATCTTGTGCATCCAATAAGTGATTTTGTGTCATTGGTTGATCATGTAGGTCATTTTCGTGTTCCGTAGGCTTATTTTAATCCTATTAGGGTTTTTAACCAATCTTGTGCATCCAATTAGTGATTTTGTGTCATTGGTTGAACATTTAGGTGATATTCGGTTTCCCTAGGCTTATTCTAATCCAATTAGGGTTTGTAACCAATCTTGTGCATCCAATAAGTTATTTTGTGTCATTGGGTTAACATTTAGGTCATTTACGTGTTCCCTTGGCTCATTCTAATCCTATTACGGTTTTTAACCAATCTTGTGCATCCAACAAGTGATTTTGTGTCATTGGTTAAACATTTAGGTGTTATTCGGTTTCCCTAGGCTTATTCTAATCCAATTAGGGTTTTTTTACCAATCTTGTGCATCCAATAAGTAATTTTGTTTGATTGGTTGAACATTTTGGTCATATTCGTCCTCCTTAGGCATATTATAATCCAATTACGGTTTTTAATCAATCTTGTGCATCCAATAAGTGATTTTGTGTCATTGGTTGAACATTTAGGTCATTTTCATCCTCCCTAGGCTTATTCTAATCCACTTAGGGTTTTTAAACAATCTTGTGCATCCAATAAGTGATATTGTGTCATTGGTTGAACATTTAGGTCATTTTCGAGCTCCCTACACTTATTCGAATCCAATTAGGTTTTTTAACCAATATTGTGCATCCAATAAGTGATTTTGTGTCATTGGTTGAACATTTAGGTCATTTTCGTCCTCCGTAGGCTTATTTTAATCCTATTAGGGTTTTGAACCAATCTTGTGCATCCAATTAGTGATTTTGTGTCATTGGTTGAACATTTAGGTGATATTTGGTTTCCCTAGGCTTATTCTAATCCAATTAGGGTTTGTAACCAATCTTGTGCATCCAATAAGTGATTTTGTGTCATTGGGTTAACATTTAGGTCATTTACGTGTTCCCTTGGCTTATTCTAATCCTACTACGCTTTTTAACCAATCTTGTGCATCCAACAAGTGATTTTGTGTCATTGGTTAAACATTTAGGTGTTATTCGGTTTCCCTAGGCTTATACGAATCCAATTAGGATTTTTTACAAATCTTGAGCATCCAATAACTAATTTTGTTTCATTGGTTAAACATTTAGGTGATTTTCGTCCTCCATAGGCATATTCTAATCCAATTAGGGTTTTAAATCAATCTTGTGCATCTAATAAATGATTTTGTGTTATTGGTTGAACATTTAGGACATTTTTGTCCTCCCTAGGCTTATTCTAATCCAATTAGAGTTTTTAACCAATGTTGTGCATCCAATAAGTGATTTTGTGTCATTGTTAGAACATTTAGGTCATTTTCGGTTTCCCCAGGCTCATTCTAATCCAATTAGGGTTTTTAACCAATCTTGTGCATCCAATAAGTGATTTTGTGTCGTTGGTTGAACATTTAGGTCATATTCATTCTCCGTAGGCTTATTTTATTCCAATTAGAGTTTTTAACCAATCTTGTGCATCCAATAAGTGATTTTGTGTCATTGGTTGAACATTTAGGTCATTTTCGGTTTCCCCAAGGCTTATTCTAATCCAATTAGGGTTTTTAACAAATCTTGTGCATCCAATAAGTGATTTTGTGTCATTGGTTGAACATTTAAGTTATTTTTGTCCTTTGTAGGCTTATTCTATTCCAATTAGGGTTTTTAACCAATCTTGTGCATTCAATAAGTGATTTTGTGTGATTGGTGGAACATTTAGGTCATTTTCGGTTTCCCCAGGCTTATTCTAATCCAATTAGGGTTTTTAACCAATCTTGTACATCCAATAAATGATTTTGTGTTATTGGTTGAACATTTAGGTCATTTTCATCCTCCCTAGGCTTATTCTAATTCACTTAGGGTTTTTAAACAATCTTGTGCATCCAATAAGTGATATTGTGTCATTGGTTGAACATTTAGGTCATTTTCGAGCTCCCTAGGCTTATTCGAATCCAATTAGGGTATTTAACCAATCTTGTGCATCCAATAAGTGATTTTGTGTCATTGGTTGATCATGTAGGTCATTTTCGTTTTCCGTAGGCTTATTTTAATCCTATTAGGGTTTTTAACCAATCTTGTGCATCCAATTAGTGATTTTGTGTCATTGGTTGAACATTTAGGTGATATTCGGTTTCCCTAGGCTTATTCTAATCCAATTAGGGTTTGTAACCAATCTTGTGCATCCAATAAGTTATTTTGTGTCATTATTTGAACATTTAGGTCATTTTCGTGTTCCCTTGGCTTATTCAAATCCTATTAGTGTTTTTTTACTAATCTTGTGCATCCAATAAGTAGTTTTGTGCATCCAACAAGTGATTTTGTGTCATTGGTTAAACATTTAGGTGTTTTTCGGTTTCCCTAGGCTTATTCTAATCCAATTAGGGTTTTTTTACCAATCTTGTGCATCCAATAAGTAATTTTGTTTGATTGGTTGAACATTTAGGTCATATTCGTCCTCCTTAGGCATATTATAATCCAATTACGGTTTTTAATCAATCTTGTGCATCAATTAAGTGATTTTGTGTCATTGGTTGAACATTTAGGTCATTTTCATCCTCCCTAGTCTTATTCTAATCCACTTAGGGTTTTTAAACAATCTTGTGCATCCAATAAGTGATATTGTGTCATTGGTTAAACATTTAGGTCATTTTCGAGCTCCCTACACTTATTCGAATCCAATTAGGTTTTTTAACCAATATTGTGCATCCAATAAGTGATTTTGTGTCATTGGTTGAACATTTAGGTCATTTTCGTCCTCTGTAGGCTTATTTTAATCCTATTAGGGTTTTGAACCAATCTTGTGCATCCAATTAGTGATTTTGTGTCATTGGTTGAACATTTAGGTGATATTTGGTTTCCCTAGGCTTATTCTAATCCAATTAGGGTTTGTAACCAATCTTGTGCATCCAATAAGTTATTTTGTGTCATTGGTTGAACATTTAGGTCATTTTCGTGTTCCCTTGGCTTATTCAAATCCTATTAGGGTTTTTTTACTAATCTTGTGCATCCAATAAGTAATTTTGTGCATCCAACAAGTGATTTTTTGTCATTGGTTAAACATTTAGGTGTTTTTCGGTTTCCCTAGGCTTATTCTAATCCAATTAGGGTTTTTTTACCAATCTTGTGCATCCAATAAGTAATTTTGTTTCATTGGTTGAACATTTTGGTCATTTTCGTCCTCCCTAGGCATATTATAATCCAATTACGGTTTTTAATCAATCTTGTGCATCCAATAAGTGATTTTGTGTCATTGGTTGAACATTTAGGTCATTTTCTTCCTCCCTAGGCTTATTCGAAATTACTTAGGGTTTTTAACCAATCTTGTGCATCCAATAAGTGATTTTGTGTCATT
The DNA here is from genome assembly GCA_037974735.1 of Cicer chorassanicum. Lineage (NCBI taxonomy): Eukaryota > Viridiplantae > Streptophyta > Magnoliopsida > Fabales > Fabaceae > Cicer > Cicer chorassanicum. The sequence continues at coordinate 38,316,094 of JBBPBP010000004.1, read as the reverse complement.
GGTTGAACATTTAGGTCATTTTCGTCCTCCCTACGCTTATTCTATTCCAATTAGGGTTTTTAACCAATCTTGTGCATTCAATAAGTGATTTTGTGTCATTGGTTGAACATTAAAGTCATTTTCGGTTTTCCCAAGCTTATTCTAATCCTATTACGGTTTTTAACCAATCTTGTGCATCCAATAAGTGATTTTGTGTCATTGGTTAAACATTAGGTGTTATTTGGTTTCCCTAGGCATATTATAATCCAATTACGGTTTTTAATCAATCTTGTGCATCCAATAAGTAATTTTGTTTCATTGGTTGAACATTTAGGTCATTTTCGTCCTCCCTAGGCTTATTCGAAATTACTTAGGGTTTTTAAACAATCTTGTGCATCTAATAAGTGATTTTGTGTCATTGGTTGAACATTTAGGTCATTTTCGTCCTCCCTAGGCTTATTCGAATCCAATTAGGGTTTATAACCAATCTTGTGCATCCAATAAGTGATTTTGTGTCATTGGTTGAACATTTAGGTCATTTTCGGTTGCCCCAGGCTTATTCTAATCCAATTAGGGTTTTTAACAAATCTTGTGCATCCAATAAGTTATTTTGTGTCATTGGTTGAACATTTAAGTTATTTTCATCCTCTGTAGGCTTATTCTATTCCAATTAGGGTTTTTAACCAATCTTGTGCATTCAATAAGTGATTTTGTGTGATTGGTGGAACATTTAGGTCATTTTCGATTTCCCCAGGCTTATTCTAATCCAATTAGGGTTTTTAACCAATCTTGTACTTCCAATAAGTGATTTTGTGTTATTGGTTGAACATTTAGGTTATTTTCATCCTCCCTAGGCTTATTCTAATCCACTTAGGGTTTTTAAACAATCTTGTGCATCCAATAAGTGATATTGTGTCATTGGTTGAACATTTTGGTCATTTTCGAGCTCCCTAGGCTTAGTCGAATCCAATTAGGGTTTTTAACCAATCTTGTGCATCCAATAAGTGATTTTGTGTCATTGGTTGAACATTTAGGACATTTTCGTCTTCTGTAGGCTTATTTTAATCCTATTAGGGTTTTTAACCAATCTTGTGCATCTAATTAGTGATTTTGTGTCATTGGTTGAACATTTAGGTGATATTCGGTTTCCCTAGGCTTATTCTCATCCAATTAGGGTTTGCAACCAATCTCGTGCATCCAAAAGGTGATTTTGTGTCATTGGTTGAACATTTAGGTCATTTTTGGTTTCCCCATGCTTATTCTAATCCAATTAGGGTTTTTAACCAATCTTGTACATCCAATAAGTGATTTTGTTTTATTGGTTGAACATTTAGGTCATTTTCATCCTCCCTAGGCTTATTCTAATCCACTTAGGGTTTTTAAACTATCTTGTGCATCCAATAAGTGATATTGTGTCATTGGTTGAACATTTAGGTCATTTTCGTCCTCCCTAGGCTTATTCGAATCCAATTAAGGTATTTAACCAATCTTGTGCATCCAATAAGTGATTTTGTGTCATTGGTTAAACATTTAGGTCATTTTCGTCCTCCGTAGGCTTATTTTAATCCTATTAGGGTTTTTAACCAATCTTGTGCATCCAATTAGTGATTTTGTGTCATTGGTTGAACATTTAGGTGATATTCGGTTTCCCTAGGCTTATTCTAATCCAATTAGGGTTTGTAACCAATCTTGTGCATCCAATAAGTGATTTGTGTCATTGGGTTAACATTTAGGTCATTTTCGTGTTCCCTTGGCTTATTCTAATCCTATTACGGTTTTTAACCATTCTTGTGCATCCAACAAGTGATTTTGTGTCATTGGTTAAACAATTAGGTGTTTTTCGGTTTCCCTAGGCTTATTCTAATCCAATTAGGCTTTTTTACCAATCTTGTGCATCCAATATGTAATTTTGTGTCATTGGTTGAACATTTAAGTTATTTTCGTCCTCTGTAGGCTTGTTCTATTCCAATTAGGGTTTTTAACCAATCTTGTGCATTCAATAAGTGATTTTGTGTGATTGGTGGAACATTTAGGTCATTTTCGGTTTCCCCATGCTTATTCTAATCCAATTAGTGTTTTTAACGAATCTTGTACATCCAATAAGTGATTTTGTGTTATTGGTTGAACATTTAGGTCATTTTCATCCTCCCTAGGCTTATTCTAATCCACTTAGGGTTTTCAAACAATCTTGTGCATCAAATAAGTGATATTGTGTCATTGGTTGAACATTTAGGTCATTTTCGAGCTCCCTAGGCTTCTTCGAATCCAATTAGGGTTTTTAACCAATCTTGTGCATCCAATAAGTGATTTTGTGTCATTGGTTGAACATGTAGGTCATTTTCGTTTTCTGTAGGCTTATTTTAATCCTATTAGGGTTTTTAACAAATCTTGTGCATCCAATAAGTGATTTTGTGTCATTGGTTGAACATTTAAGTTTTTTTCATCCTCTGTAGGATTATTCTATTCCAATTAGGGTTGTTAACCAATCTTGTGCATTCAATAAGTGATTTTGTGTGATTGGTGGAACATTTAGGTCATTTTCGGTTTCCCCATGCTTATTCTAATCCAATTAGTGTTTTTAACCAATCTTGTACATCCAATAAGTGATTTTGTGTTATTGGTTGAACATTTAGGTCATTTTCATCCTCCCTAGGCTTATTCTAATCCACTTAGGGTTTTCAAACAATCTTGTGCATCCAATAAGTGATATTGTGTCATTGGTTGAACATTTAGGTCATTTTCGAGCTCCCTAGGCTTCTTCGAATCCAATTAGGGTTTTTAACCAATCTTGTGCATCCAATAAGTGATTTTGTGTCATTGGTTGAACATGTAGGTCATTTTTGTTTTCTATAGGCTTATTTTAATCCTATTAGGGTTTTTAACCAATCTTGTGCATCCAATTAGTGATTTTGTGTCATTGGTTGAACATTTAGGTGATATTCGGTTTCCCTAGGCTTATTCTAATCCAATTAGGGTTTGTAACCAATCTTGTGCATCCAATAAGTGATTTTGTGTCATTGGTTGAACATTTAGGTCATTTTCGTGTTCCCTTGGCTTATTCTAATCCTATTACGGTTTTTAACCAATCTTGTGCATCCAACAAGTGATTTTGTGCCATTGGTTTAACATTTAGGTGTTTTTCGGTTTACCTAGGCTTATTCTAATCCAATTACGGTTTTTTTTACCAATCTTGTGCATCCAATAAGTAATTTTGTTTGATTGGTTGAACATTTAGGTCATTTTCGTCCTCCCTAGGCATATTCTAATCCAATTAGGCTTTTTAATCAATCTTTTGCGTCCAATAAGTGATTTTGTGTCATTGGTTGAACATTTAAGTCATTTTCATCTTCCCTAGGCTTATTCTAAATCACTTAGGGTTTTTAACCAATCTTGTGCATCCAATAAGTGATTTTGTGTCATTGGTTGAACATTTAGGTCATTTTCGTACTCCCTAGGCTTATTCGAATCTAATTAGGGTTCTTAACCAATCTTGTGCATCCAATAAGTGATTTTGTGTCATTGGTTGAACATTTAGCTCATTTTCGTCCTCCCAAGGCTTATTCTAATCCAATTAGGTTTTTTAACCAATTTTGTTCATCCAATAAGTGATTTTGTGTCATTGGTTGAACATTTAGGTTATTTTCGGCTTCCCCAGGCTTATTCTAATCCAATTAGGGTTTTTAACATATCTTGTGCATCTAATAAGTGATTTTGTGTCATTGGTTGAACATTTAAGTTATTTTCGTCTTATGTAGGCTTATTCTATTCCAATTAGAGTTTTTAACCAATCTTGTGCATCCAATAAGTGATTTTGTGTCATTGGTTGAAAATTTAGGTCATTTTCGGTTTCCCCATACATATTCTAATCCAATTAGGGTTTTTAACCAATCTTGTGCATCCAATAAGTTATTTTGTGTCATTGGTTGAACATTTAGGTCATTTTCATCCTTCCAAGGCTTATTCTAATCCATTAAGGGTTTTAAACCAATTTTGTTCATCCAATAAGTGATTTTGTGTCATTGGTTGAACATCTAGGTCATTTTCGGTTTCCCCAGGCTTATTCTAATCCAATTAGGGTTTTGAACCAATCTTGTGCATCCAATAAGTGATTTTGGGTCATAGGTTGAACATTTAGGTCATTTTCGTCCTCCCTAGGCTTTTTCTATTCCACTTAGGGTTTTTAAACAATCTTGTGCATCTAATAAGTGATTTTGTGTCATTGGTTGAACATTTAGGTCATTTTCGTCCTCCCTAGGCTTATTCGAATCCAATTAGGGTTTTTAACCAATCTTGTGGATCCAATAAGTGATTTTGTGTCAATGGTTTAACATTTAGGTCATTTTCGTACTCCCTAGGCTTATTCGAATGTAATTAGGGTTTTTAACCAATCTTGTGCATCCAATAAGTGATTTTGTGTCATTGGTTGAATATTTAGGTCATTTTCGTCCTCCCAAGGCTTATTCTAATCCATTAAGGGTTTTTAACCAATTTTGTTCATCCAATAAGTGATTTTGTGTCATTGGTTGAACATTTAGGTCATTTTCGGTTTCCCCAAGTTTATTCTAATCCAATTAGGGTTTTGAACCAATCTTGTGCATCCAATAAGTGATTTTGTGTCATAGGTTGAACATTTAGGTCATTTTCGTCCTCCCTAGGCTTTTTCTATTCCACTTAGGGTTTTTAAACAATCTTGTGCATCTAATAAGTGATTTTGTGTCATTGGTTGAACATTTAGGTCATTTTCGTCCTCCCTAGGCTTATTCTAATCCAATTAGGGTTTTTAACAAATCTTGTGCATCGAATAAGTTATTTTGTGTCATTGGTTGAACATTTAAGTTACTTTCGTCCTCTATAGGCTTATTCTATTCCAATTAGGGTTTTTAACCAATCTTGTGCATTCAATAAGTGATTTTGTGTGATTGGTGGAACATTTAGGTCATTTTCGATTTCCCCAGGCTTATTCTAATCCAATTAGGGTTTTTAACCAATCTTGTACATCCAATAAGTGATTTTGTGTTATTGGTTGAACATTTAGGTCATTTTCATCCTCCCTAGGCTTATTCTAATCCACTTAGGGTTTTTAAACAATCTTGTGCATCCAATAAGTGATATTGTGTCATTGGTTGAACATTTAGGTCATTTTCGAGCTCCCTAGACTTATTCGAATCCAATTAGGTTTTTAACCAATATTGTGCATCCAATAAGTGATTTTGTGTCATTGGTTGAAAATTTAGGTCATTTTCGTCCTCCGTAGGCTTATTTTAATCCTATTAGGGTTTTTAACCAATCTTGTGCATCCAATTAGTGATTTTGTGTCATTGGTTGAACATTTAGGTGATATTTGGTTTCCCTAGGCTTATTCTAATCCAATTAGGGTTTGTAACCAATCTTGTGCATCCAATAAGTGATTTTGTGTCATTGGGTTAACATTTAGGTCATTTACGTGTTCCCTTGGCTTATTCTAATCCTATTACGATTTTTAACCAATCTTGTGCATCCAACAAGTGATTTTGTGTCATTGGTTAAACATTTAGGTGTTATTCGGTTTCCCTAGGCTTATTCGAATCCAATTAGGATTTTTTACCAATCTTGAGCATCCAATAACTAATTTTGTTTCATTGGTTAAACATTTAGGTCATTTTCGTCCTCCATAGGCATATTCTAATCCAATTAGGGTTTTTAATCAATCTTGTGCATCTATTAAATGATTTTGTGTCATTGGTTGAACATTTAGGTCATTTTCTTCCTCCCTAGGCTTATTCGAAATTACTTAGGGTTTTTAAACAATCTTGTGCATCTAATAAGTGATTTTGTGTCATTGGTTGAACATTTAGGTCATTTTCGTCCTCCCTAGGCTTATTCGAATCCAATTAGGGTTTTTAACCAATCTTGTGCATCCAATAAGTGATTTTGTGTCATTGGTTGAACATTTAGGTCATTTTCGGTTTCCCCAGGCTTATTCTAATCCAATTAGGGTTTTTAACAAATCTTGTGCATCCAATAAGTTATTTTGTGTCATTGGTTGAACATTTAACTTACTTTCGTCCTCTGTAGGCTTATTCTATTCCAATTAGGGTATTTAACCAATCTTGTGCATTCAATAAGTGATTTTGTGTGATTGGTGGAACATTTAGGTCATTTTCGGTTTCCCCAGGCTTATTCTAATCCAATTAGGGTTTTTAACCAATCTTGTACATCCAATAAGTGATTTTGTGTTATTGGTTGAACATTTAGGTCATTTTCATCCTCCCTAGGCTTATTCTAATCCACTTAGGGTTTTTAAACAATCTTGTGCATCCAATAAGTGATATTGTGTCATTGGTTGAACATTTAGGTCATTTCCGAGCTCCCTAGACTTATTCGAATGCAATTAGGTTTTTTAACCAATATTGTGCATCCAATAAGTGATTTTGTGTCATTGGTTGAACATTTAGGTCATTTTCGTCCTCCGTAGGCTTATTTTAATCCAATTAGGGTTTTTAACCAATATTGTGCATCCAATAAGTGATTTTGTGTCATTGGTTTAACATTTAGGTCATTTTTGTACTCCCTAGGCTTATTCGAATGTAATTAGGGTTTTTAACCAATCTTGTGCATCCAATAAGTGATTTTGTGTCATTGGTTGAACATTTAGGTCATTTTCGTCCTCCCAAGGCTTATTCTAATCCAATTTGGTTTTTTAACCAATTTTGTTCATCCAATTAGTGATTTTGTGTCATTGGTTGAACATTTAGGTTATTTTCGGTTTCCCCAGGCTTATTCTAATCCAATAAGGGTTTTTAACAAATCTTGTGCATCCAATAAGTGATTTTGTGTCATTGGTTGAACATTTAAGTTATTTTCATCTTCTGTAGCCTTATTCTATTCCAATTAGAGTTTTTAACCAATCTTGTGCATTCAATAAGTGATTTTGTGTGATTTGTGGAACATTTAGGTCATTTTCGATTTCCCAAGGGTTATTCTAATCCAATTAGGGTTTTTAACCAATCTTGTACATCCAATAAGTGATTTTGTGTTATTGGTTGAACATTTAGGTCATTTTCGTCCTCCCAAGGCTTATTCTAATCCATTAAGGGTTTTTAACCAATTTTGTTCATCAAATAAGTGATTTTGTGTCATTGGTTGAACATTTAGGTCATTTTCGGTTTCCCCAGGCTTATTCTAATCCAATTAGGGGTTTGAACCAATCTTGTGCATCCAATAAGTGATTTTGTGTCATAGGTTGAACATTTAGGTCATTTTCGTCCTCCCTAGGCTTTTTCTATTCCACTTAGGGTTTTTAAACAATCTTGTGCATCTAATAAGTGATTTTGTGTCATTGGTTGAACATTTAGGTCAATTTCGTCCTCCCTAGGCTTATTCGAATCCAATTAGGGTTTTTAACCAATCTTGTGCATCCAATAAGTGATTTTGTGTCATTGGTTTAACATTTAGGTCATTTTTGTACTCCCTAGGCTTATTCGAATGTAATTAGGGTTTTTAACCAATCTTGTGCATCCAATAAGTGATTTTGTGTCATTGGTTGAACATTTAGGTCATTTTCGTCCTCCCAAGGCTTATTCTAATCCAATTTGGTTTTTTAACCAATGTTGTTCATCCAATTAGTGATTTTGTGTCATTGGTTGAACATTTAGGTTATTTTCGGTTTCCCCAGGCTTATTCTAATCCAATAAGGGTTTTTAACAAATCTTGTGCATCCAATAAGTGATTTTGTGTCATTGGTTGAACATTTAAGTTATTTTCATCTTCTGTAGCCTTACTCTATTCCAATTAGAGTTTTTAACCAATCTTGTGCATTCAATAAGTGATTTTGTGTGATTTGTGGAACATTTAGGTCATTTTCGATTTCCCAAGGGTTATTCTAATCCAATTAGGGTTTTTAACCAATCTTGTACATCCAATAAGTGATTTTGTGTTATTGGTTGAACATTTAGGTCATTTTCATCCTCCCTAGGCTTATTCTAATCCACTTAGGGTTTTTAAACAATCTTGTGCATCCAATAAGTGATATTGTGTCATTGGTTGAACATTTTGGTCATTATCGAGCTCCCTAGGCTTAGTCGAATCCAATTAGGGTTTTTAACCAATCTTGTACATCCAATAAGTGATTTTGTGTCATTGGTTGAACATTTAGGACATTTTCGTCTTCCGTAGGCTTATTTTAATCCTATAGGGTTTTTAACCAATCTTGTGCATCTAATTAGTGATTTTGTGTCATTGGTTGAACATTTAGGTGATATTCGGTTTCCCTAGGCTTATTCTAATCCAGTTAGGGTTTGCAACCAATCTCGTGCATCCAATAAGTGATTTTGTGTCATTGGTTGAACATTTAGGTCATTTTTGGTTTCCCCATGCTTATTCTAATCCAATTAGGGTTATTAACCAATCTTGTACATCCAATAAGTGATTTTGTGTTATTGGTTGAACATTTAGGTCATTTTCATCCTCCCTAGGCTTATTCTCATCCACTTAGGGTTTTTAAACAATCTTGTGCATCCAATAAGTGATATTGTGTCATTGGTTGAACATTTAGGTCATTTTCGTCCTCCCTAGGCTTATTCGAATCCAATTAAGGTATTTAACCAATCTTGTGCATCCAATAAGTGATTTTGTGTCATTGGTTAAATATTTAGGTCATTTTCGTCCTCCGTAGGCTTATTTTTATCCTATTAGGGTTTTTAACCAATCTTGTGCATCCAATTAGTGTTTTGTGTCATTTTTTTAATCCTATTAGGTGATATTCGGTTTCCCTAGGCTTATTCTAATCCAATTAGGGTTTGTAACCAATCTTGTGCATCCAATAAATGATTTTGTGTCATTGGTTGAACATTTAGGTCATTTTCGTGTTCCCTTGGCTTATTCTAATCCTATTACGGTTTTTAACCAATCTTGTGCATCCAACAAGTGATTTTGTGTCATTGGTTAAACATTTAGGTGTTTTTCGGTTTCCCTAGGCATATTCTAATCCAATTAGGCTTTTTTACCAATCTTGTGCATCCAATATGTAATTTTGTTTCATTGGTTGAAAATTTAGGTCATTTTCGGTTTCCCCAGGATTATTCTAATCCAATTAGGGTTTTTAACAAATCTTGTGTATCCAATAAGTGATTTTGTGTCATTGGTTGAACATTTAAGTTATTTTCGTCCTCTATAGGCTTGTTCTATTCCAATTAGGGTTTTTAACCAATCTTGTGCATTCAATAAGTGATTTTGTGTGATTGGTGGAACATTTAGGTCATTTTCGGTTTCCCCATGCTTATTCTAATCGAATTAAGGTTTTTAACCAATCTTGTACATCCAATAAGTGATTTTGTGTCATAGGTTGAACATTTAGGTCATTTTCGTCCTCCCTAGGCTTTTTCTATTCCACTTAGGGTTTTTAAACAATCTTGTGCATCTAATAAGTGATTTTTTGTCATTGGTTGAACATTTAGGTCAATTTCGTCCTCCCTAGGCTTATTCGAATCCAATTAGGGTTTTTAACCAATCTTGTGCATCCAATAAGTGATTTTGTGTCATTGGTTTAACATTTAGGTCATTTTTGTACTCCCTAGGCTTATTCGAATGTAATTAGGGTTTTTAACCAATCTTGTGCATCCAATAAGTGATTTTGTGTCATTGGTTGAACATTTAGGTCATTTTCGTCCTCCCAAGGCTTATTCTAATCCAATTTGGTTTTTTAACCAATTTTGTTCATCCAATTAGTGATTTTGTGTCATTGGTTGAACATTTAGGTTATTTTCGGTTTCCCCAGGCTTATTCTAATCCAATAAGGGTTTTTAACAAATCTTGTGCATCCAATAAGTGATTTTGTGTCATTGGTTGAACATTTAAGTTATTTTCATCTTCTGTAGCCTTATTCTATTCCAATTAGAGTTTTTAACCAATCTTGTGCATTCAATAAGTGATTTTGTGTGATTTGTGGAACATTTAGGTCATTTTCGATTTCCCAAGGGTTATTCTAATCCAATTAGGGTTTTTAACCAATCTTGTACATCCAATAAGTGATTTTGTGTTATTGGTTGAACATTTAGGTCATTTTCGTCCTCCCAAGGCTTATTCTAATCCATTAAGGGTTTTTAACCAATTTTGTTCATCAAATAAGTGATTTTGTGTCATTGGTTGAACATTTAGGTCATTTTCGGTTTCCCCAGGCTTATTCTAATCCAATTAGGGGTTTGAACCAATCTTGTGCATCCAATAAGTGATTTTGTGTCATAGGTTGAACATTTAGGTCATTTTCGTCCTCCCTAGGCTTTTTCTATTCCACTTAGGGTTTTTAAACAATCTTGTGCATCTAATAAGTGATTTTGTGTCATTGGTTGAACATTTAGGTCATTTTCGTCCTCCCTAGGCTTATTCGAATCCCATTAGGGTTTTTAACAAATCTTGTGCATCCAATAAGTTATTTTGTGTCATTGGTTGAACATTTAAGTTACTTTCGTCCTCTGTAGGCTTATTCTATTCCAATTAGGGTTTTTAACCAATCTTGTGCATTCAATAAGTGATTTTGTGTGATTGGTGGAACATTTAGGTCATTTTCGGTTTCCCCAGGCTTATTCTAATCCAATTAGGGTTTTTAACCAATCTTGTACATCCAATAAGTGATTTTGTGTTATTGGTTGAACATTTAGGTCATTTTCATCCTCCCTAGGCTTATTCTAATCCACTTAGGGTTTTTAAACAATCTTGTGCATCCAATAAGTGATTTTGTGTCATTGGTTAAATATTTAGGTCATTTTCGTCCTCCGTAGGCTTATTTTAATCCTATTAGGGTTTTTAACCAATCTTGTGCATCCAATTAGTGTTTTGTGTCATTGGTTGAACATTTAGGTGATATTCGGTTTCCCTAGGCTTATTCTAATCCAATTAGGGTTTGTAACCAATCTTGTGCATCCAATAAATGATTTTGTGTCATTGGTTGAACATTTAGGTCATTTTCGTGTTCCCTTGGCTTATTCTAATCCTATTACGGTTTTTAACCAATCTTGTGCATCCAACAAGTGATTTTGTGTCATTGGTTAAACATTTAGGTGTTTTTCGGTTTCCCTAGGCATATTCTAATCCAATTAGGCTTTTTTACCAATCTTGTGCATCCAATATGTAATTTTGTTTCATTGGTTGAAAATTTAGGTCATTTTCGGTTTCCCCAGGATTATTCTAATCCAATTAGGGTTTTTAACAAATCTTGTGTATCCAATAAGTGATTTTGTGTCATTGGTTGAACATTTAAGTTATTTTCGTCCTCTATAGGCTTGTTCTATTCCAATTAGGGTTTTTAACCAATCTTGTGCATTCAATAAGTGATTTTGTGTGATTGGTGGAACATTTAGGTCATTTTCGGTTTCCCCATGCTTATTCTAATCGAATTAAGGTTTTTAACCAATCTTGTACATCCAATAAGTGATTTTGTGTCATAGGTTGAACATTTAGGTCATTTTCGTCCTCCCTAGGCTTTTTCTATTCCACTTAGGGTTTTTAAACAATCTTGTGCATCTAATAAGTGATTTTTTGTCATTGGTTGAACATTTAGGTCAATTTCGTCCTCCCTAGGCTTATTCGAATCCAATTAGGGTTTTTAACCAATCTTGTGCATCCAATAAGTGATTTTGTGTCATTGGTTTAACATTTAGGTCATTTTTGTACTCCCTAGGCTTATTCGAATGTAATTAGGGTTTTTAACCAATCTTGTGCATCCAATAAGTGATTTTGTGTCATTGGTTGAACATTTAGGTCATTTTCGTCCTCCCAAGGCTTATTCTAATCCAATTTGGTTTTTTAACCAATTTTGTTCATCCAATTAGTGATTTTGTGTCATTGGTTGAACATTTAGGTTATTTTCGGTTTCCCCAGGCTTATTCTAATCCAATAAGGGTTTTTAACAAATCTTGTGCATCCAATAAGTGATTTTGTGTCATTGGTTGAACATTTAAGTTATTTTCATCTTCTGTAGCCTTATTCTATTCCAATTAGAGTTTTTAACCAATCTTGTGCATTCAATAAGTGATTTTGTGTGATTTGTGGAACATTTAGGTCATTTTCGATTTCCCAAGGGTTATTCTAATCCAATTAGGGTTTTTAACCAATCTTGTACATCCAATAAGTGATTTTGTGTTATTGGTTGAACATTTAGGTCATTTTCGTCCTCCCAAGGCTTATTCTAATCCATTAAGGGTTTTTAACCAATTTTGTTCATCCAATAAGTGATTTTGTGTCATTGGTTGAACATTTAGGTCATTTTCGGTTTCCCCAGGCTTATTCTAATCCAATTAGGGGTTTGAACCAATCTTGTGCATCCAATAAGTGATTTTGTGTCATAGGTTGAACATTTAGGTCATTTTCGTCCTCCCTAGGCTTTTTCTATTCCACTTAGGGTGTTTAAACAATCTTGTGCATCTAATAAGTGATTTTGTGTCATTGGTTGAACATTTAGGTCAATTTCGTCCTCCCTAGGCTTATTCAAATCCAATTAGGGTTTTTAACCAATCTTGTGCATCCAATAAGTGATTTTGTGTCATTGGTTTAACATTTAGGTCATTTTTGTACTCCCTAGGCTTATTCGAATGTAATTAGGGTTTTTAACCAATGTTGTGCATCCAATAAGTGATTTTGTGTCATTGGTTGAACATTTAGGTCATTTTCGTCCTCCCAAGGCTTATTCTAATCCAATTTGGTTTTTTAACCAATTTTGTTCATCCAATTAGTGATTTTGTGTCATTGGTTGAACATTTAGGTTATTTTCGGTTTCCCCAAGCTTATTCTAATCCAATAAGGGTTTTTAACAAATCTTGTGCATCCAATAAGTGATTTTGTGTCATTGGTTGAACATTTAAGTTATTATCATCTTCTGTAGCCTTACTCTATTCCAATTAGAGTTTTTAACCAATCTTGTGCATTCAATAAGTGATTTTGTGTGATTTGTGGAACATTTAGGTCATTTTCGATTTCCCAAGGGTTATTCTAATCCAATTAGGGTTTTTAACCAATCTTGTACATCCAATAAGTGATTTTGTGTTATTGGTTGAACATTTAGGTCATTTTCATCCTCCCTAGGCTTATTCTAATCCACTTAGGGTTTTTAAACAATCTTGTGCATCCAATAAGTGATATTGTGTCATTGGTTGAACATTTTGGTCATTATCGAGCTCCCTAGGCTTAGTCGAATCCAATTAGGGTTTTTAACCAATCTTGTGCATCCAATAAGTGATTTTGTGTCATTGGTTGAACATTTAGGACATTTTCGTCTTCCGTAGGCTTATTTTAATCCTATAGGGTTTTTAACCAATCTTGTGCATCTAATTAGTGATTTTGTGTCATTGGTTGAACATTTAGGTGATATTCGGTTTCCCTAGGCTTATTCTAATCCAGTTAGGGTTTGCAACCAATCTCGTGCATCCAATAAGTGATTTTGTGTCATTGGTTGAACATTTAGGTCATTTTTGGTTTCCCCATGCTTATTCTAATCCAATTAGGGTTATTAACCAATCTTGTACATCCAATAAGTGATTTTGTGTTATTGGTTGAACATTTAGGTCATTTTCATCCTCCCTAGGCTTATTCTAATCCACTTAGGGTTTTTAAACAATCTTGTGCATCCAATAAGTGATATTGTGTCATTGGTTGAACATTTAGGTCATTTTCGTCCTCCCTAGGCTTATTCGAATCCAATTAAGGTATTTAACCAATCTTGTGCATCCAATAAGTGATTTTGTGTCATTGGTTAAACATTTAGGTCATTTTTGTCCTCCGTAGGCTTATTTAAATCCTATTAGGGTTTTTAACCAATCTTGTGCATCCAATTAGTGATTTTGTGTCATTGGTTGAACATTTAGGTGATATTCGGTTTCCCTAGGCTTATTCTAATCCAATTAGGGTTTTTTACCAATCTTGTGCATCCAATAACTAATTTTGTTTCATTGGTTGAACATTTAGGTCATTTTCGTCCTCCCTAGGCTTATTCGAATCCAATTAGGGTTTTTAACCAATCTTGTGGATCCAATAAGTGATTTTGTGTCAATGGTTTAACATTTAGGTCATTTTCGTACTCCCTAGGCTTATTCGAATGTAATTAGGGTTTTTAACCAATCTTGTGCATCCAATAAGTGATTTTGTGTCATTGGTTGAACATTTAGGTCATTTTCGTCCTCCCAAGGCTTATTCTAATCCATTAAGGGTTTTTAACCAATTTTGTTCATCCAATAAGTGATTTTGTGTCATTGGTTGAACATTTAGGTCATTTTCGGTTTCCCCAGGCTTATTCTAATCCAATTAGGGTTTTGAACCAATCTTGTGCATCCAATAAGTGATTTTGTGTCATAGGTTGAACATTTAGGTCATTTTCGTCCTCCCTAGGCTTTTTCTATTCCACTTAGGGTTTTTAAACAATCTTGTGCATCTAATAAGTGATTTTGTGTCATTGGTTGAACATTTAGGTCATTTTCGTCCTCCCTAGGCTTATTCGAATCCCATTAGGGTTTTTAACAAATCTTGTGCATCCAATAAGTTATTTTGTGTCATTGGTTGAACATTTAAGTTACTTTCGTCCTCTGTAGGCTTATTCTATTCCAATTAGGGTTTTTAACCAATCTTGTGCATTCAATAAGTGATTTTGTGTGATTGGTGGAACATTTAGGTCATTTTCGGTTTCCCCAGGCTTATTCTAATCCAATTAGGGTTTTTAACCAATCTTGTACATCCAATAAGTGATTTTGTGTCATTGGTTGAACATTTAGGTTATTTTCGGTTTCCCCAGGCTTATTCTAATCCAATTAGGGTTTTTAAGAAATCTTGTGCATCCAATAAGTTATTTTGTGTCATTGGTTGAACATTTAAGTTACTTTCGTCCTCTGTAGGCTTATTCTATTCCAATTAGGGTTTTTAACCAATCTTGTGCATTCAATAAGTGATTTTGTGTGATTGGTGGAACATTTAGGTCATTTTCGGTTTCCCCAGGCTTATTCTAATCCAATTAGGGTTTTTAACCAATCTTGTACATCCAATAAGTGATTTTGTGTTATTGGTTGAACATTTAGGTCATTTTCATCCTCCCTAGGCTTATTCTAATCCACTTAGGGTTTTTAAACAATCTTGTGCATCCAATAAGTGATATTGTGTCATTGGTTGAACATTTAGGTCATTTTCGAGCTCCCTAGACTTATTCGAATCCAATTAGGTTTTTTAACCAATATTGTGCATCCAATAAGTGATTTTGTGTCATTGGTTGAACATTTAGGTCATTTTCGTCCTCTGTAGGCGTATTTTAATCCTATTAGGGTTTTTAACCATTCTTGTGCATCCAATTAGTGATTTTGTGTCATTGGTTGAACATTTAGGTGATATTTGGTTTCCCTAGGCTTATTCTAATCCAATTAGGGTTTTTAACCAATCTTGTACATCCAATAAGTGATTTTGTGTTATTGGTTGAACATTTAGGTCATTTTCATCCTCCCTAGGCTTATTCTAATCCACTTAGGGTTTTTAAACAATCTTGTGCATCCAATAAGTGATATTGTGTCATTGGTTGAACATTTAGGTCATTTCCGAGCTCCCTAGACTTATTCGAATGCAATTAGGTTTTTTAACCAATATTGTGCATCCAATAAGTGATTTTGTGTCATTGGTTGAACATTTAGGTCATTTTCGTCCTCCGTAGGCTTATTTTAATCCAATTAGGGTTTTTAACCAATATTGTGCATCCAATAAGTGATTTTGTGTCATTGGTTTAACATTTAGGTCATTTTTGTACTCCCTAGGCTTATTCGAATGTAATTAGGGTTTTTAACCAATCTTGTGCATCCAATAAGTGATTTTGTGTCATTGGTTGAACATTTAGGTCATTTTCGTCCTCCCAAGGCTTATTCTAATCCAATTTGGTTTTTTAACCAATTTTGTTCATCCAATTAGTGATTTTGTGTCATTGGTTGAACATTTAGGTTATTTTCGGTTTCCCCAGGCTTATTCTAATCCAATAAGGGTTTTTAACAAATCTTGTGCATCCAATAAGTGATTTTGTGTCATTGGTTGAACATTTAAGTTATTTTCATCTTCTGTAGCCTTATTCTATTCCAATTAGAGTTTTTAACCAATCTTGTGCATTCAATAAGTGATTTTGTGTGATTTGTGGAACATTTAGGTCATTTTCGATTTCCCAAGGGTTATTCTAATCCAATTAGGGTTTTTAACCAATCTTGTACATCCAATAAGTGATTTTGTGTTATTGGTTGAACATTTAGGTCATTTTC
>JBBPBP010000004.1:38218933-38297962 GCA_037974735.1 Cicer chorassanicum | reverse complement strand
TTTTAACCAATCTTGTGCATCCAACAAGTGATTTTGTGTCATTGGTTAAACATTTAGGTGTTTTTCGGTTTCCCTAGGCATATTCTAATCCAATTAGGCTTTTTTACCAATCTTGTGCATCCAATATGTAATTTTGTTTCATTGGTTGAAAATTTAGGTCATTTTCGGTTTCCCCAGGATTATTCTAATCCAATTAGGGTTTTTAACAAATCTTGTGTATCCAATAAGTGATTTTGTGTCATTGGTTGAACATTTAAGTTATTTTCGTCCTCTGTAGGCTTGTTCTATTCCAATTAGGGTTTTTAACCAATCTTGTGCATTCAATAAGTGATTTTGTGTGATTGGTGGAACATTTAGGTCATTTTCGGTTTCCCCATGCTTATTCTAATCGAATTAAGGTTTTTAACCAATCTTGTACATCCAATAAGTGATTTTGTGTTATTAGTTGAACATTTAGGTCATTTTCATCCTCCCTAGGCTTATTCTAATCCACTTAGGGTTTTCAAACAATCTTGTGCATCCAATAAGTGATATTGTGTCATTGGTTGAACATTTAGCTCATTTTCGAGCTCCCTAGGCTTCTTCGAATCCAATTAGGGTTTTTAACCAATCTTGTGCATCCAATAAGTGATTTTGTGTCATTGGTTGAACATGTAGGTCATTTTCGTTTTCCGTAGGCTTATTTTAATCCTATTAGGGTTTTTAACCAATCTTGTGCATCCAATTAGTGATTTTGTGTCATTGGTTGAACATTTAGGTGATATTTGGTTTCCCTAGGCTTATTCTAATCCAATTAGGGTTTGTAACCAATCTTGTGCATCCAATAAATGATTTTGTGTCATTGGTTGAAAATTTAGGTCATTTTCGTGTTCCCTTGGCTTATTCTAATCCTATTACGGTTTTTAACCAATCTTGTGCATCCAACAAGTGATTTTGTGTCATTGGTTAAACATTTAGGTGTTTTTCGGTTTCCCTAGGCTTATTCTAATCCAATTAGGCTTTTTTACCAATCTTGTGCATCCAATATGTAATTTTGTTTCATTGGTTGAACATTTAGGTCATTTTCGGTTTCCCCAGGATTATTCTAATCCAATTAGGGTTTTTAACAAATCTTGTGTATCCAATAAGTGATTTTGTGTCATTGGTTGAACATTTAAGTTATTTTCGTCCTCTGTAGGCTTGTTCTATTCCAATTAGGGTTTTTAACCAATCTTGTGCATTCAATAAGTGATTTTTTGTGATTGGTGGAACATTTAGGTCATTTTCGGTTTCCCCAGACATATTCTAATCCAATTAGGGTTTTTAACCAATCTTGTGCATCCAATAAGTGATTTTGTGTTATTGGTTGAACATTTAGGTCATTTTCGTCTTCCCAAGGCTTACTCTAATCCAATTAGGGTTTTTATCAAAATTTTGTTCATCCAACAAGTGATTTTGTGGCATTGGTTGAACATTTACGTCATTTTCAGTTTTCCCAGGCATATTCTAATCCAATTAGGGTTTTGAACCAATCTTGTGCATCCAATAAGTGATTTTGTGTCATAGGTTGAACATTTAGGTCATTTTCGTCCTCCCTAGGCTTATTCTATTCCACTTAGGGTTTTTAAACAATCTTGTGCATCTAATAAGTGATTTTGTGTCATTGGTTGAACATTTAGGTCATTTTCGTCCTCCCTAGGCTTATTCGAATCCAATTAGGGTTTTTAACCAATCTTGTGCATCCAATAAGTGATTTTGTGTCATTGGTTGAACATTTAGGTCATTTTCGTCCTCCGTAGGCTTATTTTAATCCTATTAGGGTTTTTAACCAATCTTGTGCATCCAATTAGTGATTTTGTGTCATTGGTTGAAAATTTAGGTGATATTTGGTTTCCCTAGGCTTATTCTAATCCAATTAGGGTTTGTAACCAATCTTGTGCATCCAATAAGTGATTTTGTGTCATTGGTTGAACATTTAGGTCATTTTCGTGTTCCCTTGGCTTATTCTAATCCTATTACGGTTTTTAACCAATCTTGTGCATCCAACAAGTGATTTTGTGTCATTGGTTAAACATTTAGGTGTTTTTCGGTTTCCCTAGGCTTATTCTAATCCAATTAGGCTTTTTTACCAATCTTGTGCATCCAATATGTAATTTTGTTTCATTGGTTGAACATTTAGGTCATTTTCGGTTTCCCCAGGATTATTCTAATCCAATTAGGGTTTTTAACAAATCTTGTGTATCCAATAAGTGATTTTGTGTCATTGGTTGAACATTTAAGTTATTTTCGTCCTCTGTAGGCTTGTTCTATTCCAATTAGGGTTTTTAACCAATCTTGTGCATTCAATAAGTGATTTTGTGTGATTGGTGGAACATTTAGGTCATTTTCGGTTTCCCCAGACATATTCTAATCCAATTAGGGTTTTTAACCAATCTTGTGCATCCAATAAGTGATTTTGTGTTATTGGTTGAACATTTAGGTCATTTTCGTCTTCCCAAGGCTTACTCTAATCCAATTAGGGTTTTTATCAAAATTTTGTTCATCCAACAAGTGATTTTGTGGCATTGGTTGAACATTTACGTCATTTTCAGTTTTCCCAGGCATATTCTAATCCAATTAGGGTTTTGAACCAATCTTGTGCATCCAATAAGTGATTTTGTGTCATAGGTTGAACATTTAGGTCATTTTCGTCCTCCCTAGGCTTATTCTATTCCACTTAGGGTTTTTAAACAATCTTGTGCATCTAATAAGTGATTTTGTGTCATTGGTTGAACATTTAGGTCATTTTCGTCCTCCCTAGGCTTATTCGAATACAATTAGGGTTTTTAACCAATCTTGTGCATCCAATAAGTGATTTTGTGTCATTGGTTGAACATTTAGGTCATTTTCGGTTTCCCCAGGCTTATTCTAATCCAATTAGGGTTTTTAACAAATCTTGTGCATCCAATAAGTTATTTTGTGTCATTGGTTGAACATTTAACTTACTTTCGTCCTCTGTAGGCTTATTCTATTCCAATTAGGGTATTTAACCAATCTTGTGCATTCAATAAGTGATTTTGTGTGATTGGTGGAACATTTAGGTCATTTTCGGTTTCCCCAGGCTTATTCTAATCCAATTAGGGTTTTTAACCAATCTTGTACATCCAATAAGTGATTTTGTGTTATTGGTTGAACATTTAGGTCATTTTCATCCTCCCTAGGCTTATTCTAATCCACTTAGGGTTTTTAACCAATCTTGTGCATCCAATAAGTGATATTGTGTCATTGGTTGAACATTTAGGTCATTTTCGAGCTCCCTAGACTTATTCGAATCCAATTAGGTTTTTTAACAAATATTGTGCATCCAATAAGTGATTTTGTGTCATTGGTTGAACATTTAGGTCATTTTCGTCCTCCGTAGGCTTATTTTAATCCTATTAGGGTTTTTAACCAATCTTGTGCATCCAATTAGTGATTTTGTGTCATTGGTTGATCATTTAGGTGATATTTGGTTTCCCTGGGCTTATTCTAATCCAATTAGGGTTTTTAACAAATCTTGTGCATCCAATAAGTTATTTTGTGTCATTGGTTGAACATTTAACTTACTTTCGTCCTCTGTAGGCTTATTCTATTCCAATTAGGGTATTTAACCAATCTTGTGCATTCAATAAGTGATTTTGTGTGATTGGTGGAACATTTAGGTCATTTTCGGTTTCCCCAGGCTTATTCTAATCCAATTAGGGTTTTTAACCAATCTTGTACATCCAATAAGTGATTTTGTGTTATTGGTTGAACATTTAGGTCATTTTCATCCTCCCTAAGCTTATTCTAATCCACTTAGGGTTTTTAAACAATCTTGTGCATCCAATAAGTGATATTGTGTCATTGGTTGAACATTTAGGTCATTTTCGAGCTCCCTAGACTTATTCGAATCCAATTAGGTTTTTTAACAAATATTGTGCATCCAATAAGTGATTTTGTGTCATTGGTTGAACATTTAGGTCATTTTCGTCCTCCGTAGGCTTATTTTAATCCTATTAGGGTTTTTAACCAATCTTGTGCATCCAATTAGTGATTTTGTGTCATTGGTTGAACATTTAGTTGATATTTGGTTTCCCTGGGCTTATTCTAATCCAATTAGGGTTTTTAACAAATCTTGTGCATCCAATAAGTTATTTTGTGTCATTGGTTGAACATTTAACTTACTTTCGTCCTCTGTAGGCTTATTCTATTCCAATTAGGGTATTTAACCAATCTTGTGCATTCAATAAGTGATTTTGTGTGATTGGTGGAACATTTAGGTCATTTTCGGTTTCCCCAGGCTTATTCTAATCCAATTAGGGTTTTTAACCAATCTTGTACATCCAATAAGTGATTTTGTGTTATTGGTTGAACATTTAGGTCATTTTCATCCTCCCTAAGCTTATTCTAATCCACTTAGGGTTTTTAAACAATCTTGTGCATCCAATAAGTGATATTGTGTCATTGGTTGAACATTTAGGTCATTTTCGAGCTCCCTAGACTTATTCGAATCCAATTAGGTTTTTTAACAAATATTGTGCATCCAATAAGTGATTTTGTGTCATTGGTTGAACATTTAGGTCATTTTCGTCCTCCGTAGGCTTATTTTAATCCTATTAGGGTTTTTAACCAATCTTGTGCATCCAATTAGTGATTTTGTGTCATTGGTTGAACATTTAGGTGATATTTGGTTTCCCTAGGCTTATTCTAATCCAATTAGGGTTTTTAACCAATCTTGTACATCCAATAAGTGATTTTGTGTTATTGGTTGAACATTTAGGTCATTTTCATCCTCCCTAGGCTTATTCTAATCCACTTAGGGTTTTTAAACAATCTTGTGCATCCAATAAGTGATATTGTGTCATTGGTTGAACATTTAGGTCATTTTCGAGCTCCCTACACTTATTCGAATCCAATTAGGTTTTTTAACCAATATTGTGCATCCAATAAGTGATTTTGTGTCATTGGTTGAACATTTAGGTCATTTTCGTCCTCCGTAGGCTTATTTTAATCCTATTAGGGTTTTGAACCAATCTTGTGCATCCAATTAGTGATTTTGTGTCATTGGTTGAACATTTAGGTGATATTTGGTTTCCCTAGGCTTATTCTCATCCAATTAGGGTTTGCAACCAATCTCGTGCATCCAAAAGGTGATTTTGTGTCATTGGTTGAACATTTAGGTCATTTTTGGTTTCCCCATGCTTATTCTAATCCAATTAGGGTTTTTAACCAATCTTGTACATCCAATAAGTGATTTTGTTTTATTGGTTGAACATTTAGGTCATTTTCATCCTCCCTAGGCTTATTCTAATCCACTTAGGGTTTTTAAACAATCTTGTGCATCCAATAAGTGATATTGTGTCATTGGTTGAACATTTAGGTCATTTTCGAGCTCCCTAGGCTTATTCGAATCCAATTAAAGTATTTAACCAATCTTGTGCATCCAATAAGTGATTTTGTGTCATTGGTTAAACATTTAGGTCATTTTCGTCCTCCGTAGGCTTATTTTAATCCTATTAGGGTTTTTAACCAATCTTGTGCATCCAATTAGTGATTTTGTGTCATTGGTTGAACATTTAGGTGATATTTGGTTTCCCTAGCCTTATTCTAATCCAATTAGGGTTTGTAACCAATCTTGTGCATCCAATAAGTGATTTTGTGTCATTGGGTTAACATTTAGGTCATTTACGTGTTCCCTTGGCTCATTCTAATCCTATTACGATTTTTAACCAATCTTGTGCATCCAACAAGTGATTTTGTGTCATTGGTTAAACATTTAGGTGTTATTCGGTTTCCCTAGGCTTATTCGAATCCAATTAGGATTTTTTACCAATCTTGAGCATCCAATAACTAATTTTGTTTCATTGGTTAAACATTTAGGTCATTTTCGTCCTCCATAGGCATATTCTAATCCAATTAGGGTTTTTAATCAATCTTGTGCATCTATTAAATGATTTTGTGTCATTGGTTGAACATTTAGGTCATTTTCTTCCTCCCTAGGCTTATTCGAAATTACTTAGGGTTTTTAAACAATCTTGTGCATCTAATAAGTGATTTTGTGTCATTGGTTGAACATTTAGGTCATTTTCGTCCTCCCTAGGCTTATTCGAATCCAATTAGGGTTTTTAACCAATCTTGTGCATCCAATAAGTGATTTTGTGTCATTGGTTGAACATTTAGGTCATTTTCGGTTTCCCCAGGCTTATTCTAATCCAATTAGGGTTTTTAACAAATCTTGTGCATCCAATAAGTTATTTTGTGTCATTGGTTGAACATTTAACTTACTTTCGTCCTCTGTAGGCTTATTCTATTCCAATTAGGGTATTTAACCAATCTTGTGCATTCAATAAGTGATTTTGTGTGATTGGTGGAACATTTAGGTCATTTTCGGTTTCCCCAGGCTTATTCTAATCCAATTAGGGTTTTTAACCAATCTTGTACATCCAATAAGTGATTTTGTGTTATTGGTTGAACATTTAGGTCATTTTCATCCTCCCTAAGCTTATTCTAATCCACTTAGGGTTTTTAAACAATCTTGTGCATCCAATAAGTGATATTGTGTCATTGGTTGAACATTTAGGTCATTTTCGTCCTCCGTAGGCTTATTTTAATCCTATTAGGGTTTTTAACCAATCTTGTGCATCCAATTAGTGATTTTGTGTCATTGGTTGAACATTTAGGTGATATTTGGTTTCCCTGGGCTTATTCTAATCCAATTAGGGTTTGTAACCAATCTTGTGCATCCAATAAGTGATTTTGTGTCATAGGTTGAACATTTAGGTCATTTTCGTCCTACCTAGGCTTTTTCTATTCCACTTAGGGTTTTTAAACAATCTTGTGCATCTAATAAGTGATTTTGTGTCATTGGTTGAACATTTAGGTCATTTTCGTTCTCCCTAGGCTTATTCGAATCCCATTAGGGTTTTTAACAAATCTTGTGCATCTAATAAGTTATTTTGTGTCATTGGTTGAACATTTAAGTTACTTTCGTCCTTTGTAGGCTTATTCTATTCCAATTAGGGTTTTTAACCAATCTTGTGCATTCAATAAGTGATTTTGTGTGATTGGTGGAACATTTAGGTCATTTTCGGTTTCCCCAGGCTTATTCTAATCCAATTAGGGTTTTTAACCAATCTTGTACATCCAATAAGTGATTTTGTGTCATTGGTTGAACATTTAGGTTATTTTCGGTTTCCCCAGGCTTATTCTAATCCAATTAGGGTTTTTATGAAATCTTGTGCATCCAATAAGTTATTTTGTGTCATTGGTTGAACATTTAAGTTACTTTCGTCCTCTGTAGGCTTATTCTATTCCAATTAGGGTTTTAAACCAATCTTGTGCATTCAATAAGTGATTTTGTGTGATTGGTGGAACATTTAGGTCATTTTCGGTTTCCCCAGGCTTATTCTAATCCAATTAGGGTTTTTAACCAATCTTGTACATCCAATAAGTGATTTTGTGTTATTGGTTGAACATTTAGGTCCTTTTACTTATCCCTAGGCTTATTCTAATCCACTTAGGGTTTTTAAACAATCTTGTGCATCCAATAAGTGATATTGTGTCATTGGTTGAACATTTAGGTCATTTTCGAGCTCCCTAGACTTATTCGAATCCAATTAGGTTTTTTAACCAATATTGTGCATCCAATAAGTGATTTTGTGTCATTGGTTGAACATTTAGGTCATTTTCGTCCTCTATAGGCGTATTTTAATCCTATTAGGGTTTTTAACCAATCTTGTGCATCCAATTAGTGATTTTGTGTCATTGGTTGAACATTTAGGTGATATTTGGTTTCCCTAGGCTTATTCTAATCCAATTAGGGTTTTTAACCAATCTTGTACATCCAATAAGTGATTTTGTGTTATTGGTTGAACATTTAGGTCATTTTCATCCTCCCTAGGCTTATTCTAATCCACTTAGGGTTTTTAAACAATCTTGTGCATCCAATAAGTGATATTGTGTCATTGGTTGAACATTTAGGTCATTTTCGAGCTCCCTAGACTTATTCGAATCCAATTAGGTTTTTTAACAAATATTGTGCATCCAATAAGTGATTTTGTGTCATTGGTTGAACATTTAGGTCATTTTCGTCCTCCGTAGGCTTATTTTAATCCTATTAGGGTTTTTAACCAATCTTGTGCATCCAATTAGTGATTTTGTGTCATTGGTTGAACATTTAGGTGATATTTGGTTTCCCTGGGCTTATTCTAATCCAATTAGGGTTTTTAACAAATCTTGTGCATCCAATAAGTTATTTTGTGTCATTGGTTGAACATTTAACTTACTTTCGTCCTCTGTAGGCTTATTCTATTCCAATTAGGGTATTTAACCAATCTTGTGCATTCAATAAGTGATTTTGTGTGATTGGTGGAACATTTAGGTCATTTTCGGTTTCCCCAGGCTTATTCTAATCCAATTAGGGTTTTTAACCAATCTTGTACATCCAATAAGTGATTTTGTGTTATTGGTTGAACATTTAGGTCATTTTCATCCTCCCTAAGCTTATTCTAATCCACTTAGGGTTTTTAAACAATCTTGTGCATCCAATAAGTGATATTGTGTCATTGGTTGAACATTTAGGTCATTTTCGAGCTCCCTAGACTTATTCGAATCCAATTAGGTTTTTTAACCAATATTGTGCATCCAATAAGTGATTTTGTGTCATTGGTTGAACATTTAGGTCATTTTCGTCCTCCGTAGGCTTATTTTAATCCTATTAGGGTTTTTAACCAATCTTGTGCATCCAATTAGTGATTTTGTGTCATTGGTTGAACATTTAGGTGATATTTGGTTTCCCTGGGCTTATTCTAATCCAATTAGGGTTTGTAACCAATCTTGTGCATCCAATAAGTGATTTTGTGTCATAGGTTGAACATTTAGGTCATTTTCGTCCTCCCTAGGCTTTTTCTATTCCACTTAGGGTTTTTAAACAATCTTGTGCATCTAATAAGTGATTTTGTGTCATTGGTTGAACATTTAGGTCATTTTCGTCCTCCCTAGGCTTATTCGAATCCCATTAGGGTTTTTAACAAATCTTGTGCATCCAATAAGTTATTTTGTGTCATTGGTTGAACATTTAAGTTACTTTCGTCCTCTGTAGGCTTATTCTATTCCAATTAGGGTTTTTAACCAATCTTGTGCATTCAATAAGTGATTTTGTGTGATTGGTGGAACATTTAGGTCATTTTCGGTTTCCCCAGGCTTATTCTAATCCAATTAGGGTTTTTAACCAATCTTGTACATCCAATAAGTGATTTTGTGTCATTGGTTGAACATTTAGGTTATTTTCGGTTTCCCCAGGCTTATTCTAATCCAATTAGGGTTTTTAAGAAATCTTGTGCATCCAATAAGTTATTTTGTGTCATTGGTTGAACATTTAAGTTACTTTCGTCCTCTGTAGGCTTATTCTATTCCAATTAGGGTTTTTAACCAATCTTGTGCATTCAATAAGTGATTTTGTGTGATTGGTGGAACATTTAGGTCATTTTCGGTTTCCCCAGGCTTATTCTAATCCAATTAGGGTTTTTAACCAATCTTGTACATCCAATAAGTGATTTTGTGTTATTGGTTGAACATTTAGGTCATTTTCATCCTCCCTAGGCTTATTCTAATCCACTTAGGGTTTTTAAACAATCTTGTGCATCCAATAAGTGATATTGTGTCATTGGTTGAACATTTAGGTCATTTTCGAGCTCCCTAGACTTATTCGAATCCAATTAGGTTTTTTAACCAATATTGTGCATCCAATAAGTGATTTTGTGTCATTGGTTGAACATTTAGGTCATTTTCGTCCTCTGTAGGCGTATTTTAATCCTATTAGGGTTTTTAACCAATCTTGTGCATCCAATTAGTGATTTTGTGTCATTGGTTGAACATTTAGGTGATATTTGGTTTCCCTAGGCTTATTCTAATCCAATTAGGGTTTTTAACCAATCTTGTACATCCAATAAGTGATTTTGTGTTATTGGTTGAACATTTAGGTCATTTTCATCCTCCCTAGGCTTATTCTAATCCACTTAGGGTTTTTAAACAATCTTGTGCATCCAATAAGTGATATTGTGTCATTGGTTGAACATTTAGGTCATTTCCGAGCTCCCTAGACTTATTCGAATCCAATTAGGTTTTTTAACCAATATTGTGCATCCAATAAGTGATTTTGTGTCATTGGTTGAACATTTAGGTCATTTTCGTCCTCCGTAGGCTTATTTTAATCCTATTAGGGTTCTTAACCAATCTTGTGCATCCAATTGGTGATTTTGTGTCATTGGTTGAACATTTATGTGATATTTGGTTTCCCTAGGCTTATTCTAATCAAATTAGGGTTTGTAACCAATCTTGTGCATCCAATAAGTGATTTTGTGTCATAGGTTGAACATTTAGGTCATTTTCGTCCTCCCTAGGCTTTTTCTATTCCACTTAGGGTTTTTAAACAATCTTGTGCATCTAATAAGTGATTTTGTGTCATTGGTTGAACATTTAGGTCATTTTCGTCCTCCCTAGGCTTATTCTAATCCAATTAGGGTTTTTAACAAATCTTGTGCATCGAATAAGTTATTTTGTGTCATTGGTTGAACATTTAAGTTACTTTCGTCCTCTATAGGCTTATTCTATTCCAATTAGGGTTTTTAACCAATCTTGTGCATTCAATAAGTGATTTTGTGTGATTGGTGGAACATTTAGGTCATTTTCGATTTCCCCAGGCTTATTCTAATCCAATTAGGGTTTTTAACCAATCTTGTACATCCAATAAGTGATTTTGTGTTATTGGTTGAACATTTAGGTCATTTTCATCCTCCCTAGGCTTATTCTAATCCACTTAGGGTTTTTAAACAATCTTGTGCATCCAATAAGTGATATTGTGTCATTGGTTGAACATTTAGGTCATTTTCGAGCTCCCTAGACTTATTCGAATCCAATTAGGTTTTTAACCAATATTGTGCATCCAATAAGTGATTTTGTGTCATTGGTTGAAAATTTAGGTCATTTTCGTCCTCCGTAGGCTTATTTTAATCCTATTAGGGTTTTTAACCAATCTTGTGCATCCAATTAGTGATTTTGTGTCATTGGTTGAACATTTAGGTGATATTTGGTTTCCCTAGGCTTATTCTAATCCAATTAGGGTTTGTAACCAATCTTGTGCATCCAATAAGTGATTTTGTGTCATAGGTTGAACATTTAGGTCATTTTCGTCCTCCCTAGGCTTTTTCTATTCCACTTAGGGTTTTTAAACAATCTTGTGCATCCAATAAGTGATTTTGTGTCATTGGTTGAACATTTAGGTCATTTTCGGTTTCCCCATGCTTAATTTAATCCAATTAGGGTTTTTAACAAATCTTGTGCATCCAATAAGTGATTTTGTGTCATTGGTTGAACATTTAGGTCATTTTCGTCCTCCCAAGGCTTATTCTAATCCAATTTGGTTTTTTAACCAATTTTGTTCATCCAATAAGTGATTTTGTGTCATTGGTTGAACATTTAGGTTATTTTCGGTTTCCCCAGGCTTATTCTAATCCAATAAGGGTTTTTAACAAATCTTGTGCATTCAATAAGTGATTTTGTGTCATTGGTGGAACATTTAAGTTATTTTCGTCTTCTGTAGGCTTATTCTATTCCAATTAGAGTTTTTAACCAATCTTGTGCATCCAATAAGTGATTTTGTGTCATTGGTTGAACATTTAGGTCATTTTCAGTTTCCCCAGACATATTCTAATCCAATTAGGGTTTTTAACCAATCTTGTGCATCCAATAAGTGATTTTGTGTTATTGGTTGAACATTTAGGTCATTTTCGTCTTCCCAACGCTTATTCTAATCCAATTAGGGTTTTTATCAAAATTTTGTTCATCCAACAAGTGATTTTGTGTCATTGGTTGAACATTTAGGTCATTTTCGTCCTCCGTAGGCTTATTTTAATCCTATTAGGGTTCTTAACCAATCTTGTGCATCCAATTGGTGATTTTGTGTCATTGGTTGAACATTTATGTGATATTTGGTTTCCCTAGGCTTATTCTAATCAAATTAGGGTTTGTAACCAATCTTGTGCATCCAATAAGTGATTTTGTGTCATAGGTTGAACATTTAGGTCATTTTCGTCCTCCCTAGGCTTTTTCTATTCCACTTAGGGTTTTTAAACAATCTTGTGCATCTAATAAGTGATTTTGTGTCATTGGTTGAACATTTAGGTCATTTTCGTCCTCCCTAGGCTTATTCTAATCCAATTAGGGTTTTTAACAAATCTTGTGCATCGAATAAGTTATTTTGTGTCATTGGTTGAACATTTAAGTTACTTTCGTCCTCTGTAGGCTTATTCTATTCCAATTAGGGTTTTTAACCAATCTTGTGCATTCAATAAGTGATTTTGTGTGATTGGTGGAACATTTAGGTCATTTTCGGTTTCCCCAGGCTTATTCTAATCCAATTAGGGTTTTTAACCAATCTTGTACATCCAATAAGTGATTTTGTGTTATTGGTTGAACATTTAGGTCATTTTCATCCTCCCTAGGCTTATTCTAATCCACTTAGGGTTTTTAAACAATCTTGTGCATCCAATAAGTGATTTTGTGTGATTGGTGGAACATTTAGCTCATTTTCGAGCTCCCTAGGCTTCTTCGAATCCAATTAGGGTTTTTAACCAATCTTGTGCATCCAATAAGTGATTTTGTGTCATTGGTTGAACATGTAGGTCATTTTCGTTTTCCGTAGGCTTATTTTAATCCTATTAGGGTTTTTAACCAATCTTGTGCATCCAATTAGTGATTTTGTGTCATTGGTTGAACATTTAGGTGATATTTGGTTTCCCTAGGCTTATTCTAATCCAATTAGGGTTTGTAACCAATCTTGTGCATCCAATAAATGATTTTGTGTCATTGGTTGAAAATTTAGGTCATTTTCGTGTTCCCTTGGCTTATTCTAATCCTATTACGGTTTTTAACCAATCTTGTGCATCCAACAAGTGATTTTGTGTCATTGGTTAAACATTTAGGTGTTTTTCGGTTTCCCTAGGCTTATTCTAATCCAATTAGGCTTTTTTACCAATCTTGTGCATCCAATATGTAATTTTGTTTCATTGGTTGAACATTTAGGTCATTTTCGGTTTCCCCAGGATTATTCTAATCCAATTAGGGTTTTTAACAAATCTTGTGTATCCAATAAGTGATTTTGTGTCATTGGTTGAACATTTAAGTTATTTTCGTCCTCTGTAGGCTTGTTCTATTCCAATTAGGGTTTTTAACCAATCTTGTGCATTCAATAAGTGATTTTGTGTGATTGGTGGAACATTTAGGTCATTTTCGGTTTCCCCAGACATATTCTAATCCAATTAGGGTTTTTAACCAATCTTGTGCATCCAATAAGTGATTTTGTGTTATTGGTTGAACATTTAGGTCATTTTCGTCTTCCCAAGGCTTACTCTAATCCAATTAGGGTTTTTATCAAAATTTTGTTCATCCAACAAGTGATTTTGTGGCATTGGTTGAACATTTACGTCATTTTCAGTTTTCCCAGGCATATTCTAATCCAATTAGGGTTTTGAACCAATCTTGTGCATCCAATAAGTGATTTTGTGTCATAGGTTGAACATTTAGGTCATTTTCGTCCTCCCTAGGCTTATTCTATTCCACTTAGGGTTTTTAAACAATCTTGTGCATCTAATAAGTGATTTTGTGTCATTGGTTGAACATTTAGGTCATTTTCGTCCTCCCTAGGCTTATTCGAATCCAATTAGGGTTTTTAACCAATCTTGTGCATCCAATAAGTGATTTTGTGTCATTGGTTGAACATTTAGGTCATTTTCGGTTTCCCTAGGCTTATTCTAATCCAATTAGGGTTTTTAACAAATCTTGTGCATCCAATAAGTTATTTTGTGTCATTGGTTGGAGATTTAAGTTATTTTCGTCCTCTGTAGGCTTATTTCATTCCAATTAGGGTTTTTAACCAATCTTCTGCATTCAGTAAGTGATTTTGTGTGATTGGTGGAACATTTAGGTCATTTTCGGTTTCCCCAGGCTTATTCTAATCCAATTAGGGTTTTTTACCAATCTTGTACATCCAATAAGTGATTTTGTGTTATTGGTTGAACATTTAGGTCATTTTCATCCTCCCTAGGCTTATTCTAATCCACTTAGGGTTTTTAAACAATCTTGTGCATCCAATAAGTGATATTGTGTCATTGGTTGAACATTTAGGTCATTTTCGAGCTCCCTAGCCTTATTCGAATCCAATTAGGTTTTTTAACCAATATTGTGCATCCAATAAGTGATTTTGTGTCATTGGTTGAACATTTAGGTCATTTTCGTCCTCCGTAGGCTTATTTTAATCCTATTAGGGTTTTTAACCAATCTTGTGCATCCAATTAGTGATTTTGTGTCATTGGTTGAAAATTTAGGTGATATTTGGTTTCCCTAGGCTTATTCTAATCCAATTAGGGTTTGTAACCAATCTTGTGCATCCAATAAGTGATTTTGTGTCATTGGTTGAACATTTAGGTCATTTTCGTCCTCCCAAGGCTTATTCTAATCCAATTTGGTTTTTTAACCAATTTTGTTCATCCAATAAGTGATTTTGTGTCATTGGTTGAATATTTAGGTTATTTTCGGTTTCCCCAGGCTTATTCTAATCCAATAAGGGTTTTTAACAAATCTTGTGCATTCAAAAAGTGATTTTGTGTCATTGGTTGAACATTTAAGTTATTTTCGTCTTCTGTAGGCTTATTCTATTCCAATTAGAGTTTTTAACCAATCTTGTGCATCCAATAAGTGATTTTGTGTCATTGGTTGAACATTTAGGTCATTTTCGGTTTCCCCAGACATATTCTAATCCAATTAGGGTTTTTAATAAATCTTGTGCATCCAATAAGTGATTTTGTGTTATTGGTTGAACATTTAGGTCATTTTCGTCTTCCCAACGCTTATTCTAATCCAATTAGGGTTTTTATCAAAATTTTGTTCATCCAACAAGTGATTTTGTGTCATTGGTTGAACATTTAGGTCATTTTCGGTTTTCCCAGGCATATTCTAATCCAATTAGGGTTTTGAACCAATCTTGTGCATCCAATAAGTTATTTTGTGTCATAGGTTGAACATTTAGGTCATTTTCGTCCTCCCTAGGCTTATTCTATTCCACTTAGGGTTTTTAAACAATCTTGTGCATCTAATAAGTGATTTTGTGTCATTGGTTGAACATTTAGGTCATTTTCGTCCTCCCTAGGCTTATTCGAATCCAATTAGGGTTTTTAACCAATCTTGTGCATCCAATAAGTGATTTTGTGTCATTGGTTGAACATTTAGGTCATTTTCGTCCTCCCAAGGCTTATTCTAATCCAATTTGGTTTTTTAACCAATTTTGTTCATCCAATAAGTGATTTTGTGTCATTGGTTGAACATTGAGGATATTTTCGGTTTCCCCAGGCTTATTCTAATCCAATAAGGGTTTTTAACAAATCTTGTGCATTCAATAAGTGATTTTGTGTCATTGGTTGAACATTTAAGTTATTTTCGTCTTCTGTAGGCTTATTCTATTCCAATTAGAGTTTTTAACCAATCTTGTGCATCCAATAAGTGATTTTGTGTCATTGGTTGAACATTTAGGTCATTTTCGGTTTCCCCAGACATATTCTAATCCAATTAGGGTTTTTAACCAATCTTGTGCATCCAATAAGTGATTTTGTGTTATTGGTTGAACATTTAGGTCATTTTCGTCTTCCCAACGCTTATTCTAATCCAATTAGGGTTTTTATCAAAATTTTGTTCATCCAACAAGTGATTTTGTGTCATTGGTTGAACATTTAGGTCATTTTCGGTTTTCCTAGGCATATTCTAATCCAATTAGGGTTTTGAACCAATCTTGTGCATCCAATAAGTGATTTTGTGTCATAGGTTGAACATTTAGGTCATTTTCGTCCTCCCTAGGCTTATTCTATTCCACTTAGGGTTTTTAAACAATCTTGTGCATCTAATAAGTGATTTTGTGTCATTGGTTGAACATTTAGGTCATTTTCGTCCTCCCTAGGCTTATTCGAATCCAATTAGGGTTTTTAACCAATCTTGTGCATCCAATAAGTGATTTTGTGTCATTGGTTGAACATTTAGGTCATTTTCGGTTTCCCCAGGCTTATTCTAATCGAATTAGGGTTTTTAACAAATCTTGTGCATCCAATAAGTTATTTTCGTCCTCTATAGGCTTATTTTATTCCAATTAGGGTTTTTAACCAATCTTCTGCATTCAATAAGTGATTTTGTGTGATTGGTGGAACATTTAGGTCATTTTTGAGCTCCCTAGCCTTATTCGAATCCAATTAGGTTTTTTAACCAATATTGTGCATCCAATAAGTGATTTTGTGTCATTGGTTGAACATTTAGGTCATTTTCGTCCTCCGTGGGCTTATTTTAATCCTATTAGGGTTTTTAACCAATCTTGTGCATCCAATTAGTGATTTTGTGTCATTGGTTAAACATTTAGGTCATTTTCGTGTTCCCTAGGCTTATTCAAATCCAATTAGGATTTTTTACCAATCTTGTGCATCCAATAAGTAATTTTGTGCATCCAACAAGTGATTTTGTGTCATTGGTTAAACATTTAGGTGTTTTTCGGTTTCCCTAGGCATATTCTAATCCAATTAGGGTTTTTAATCAATCTTGTGCATCCAATAAGTGATTTTATGTCATTGATTGAACATTTAGGTCATTTTCTTCCTCCCTAGGCTTATTCGAAATTACATAGGGTTTTTAACCAATCTTGTGCATCCAATAAGTGATTTTGTGTCATTGGTTGAACATTTAGGTCATTTTCGTCCTCCCTACGCTTATTCTATTCCAATTAGGGTTTTTAACCAATCTTGTGCATTCAATAAGTGATTTTGTGTCATTGGTTGAACATTAAAGTCATTTTCGGTTTCCCCAGGCTTATTCTAATCCTATTACGGTTTTTAACCAATCTTGTGCATCCAATAAGTGATTTTGTGTCATTGGTTAAACATTTAGGTGTTATTTGGTTACCCTAGGCTTATTCAAATCGAATTAGGGTTTTTTTACCAATCTATTGCATCCAATAAATAATTTTGTTTCATTGGTTGAACATTTAGGTCATTTTCGTCCTCCCTAGGCTTATTCTAAATTACTTTGGGTTTTTAACCAATCTTGTGCATCCAATAAGTAAATTTGTGTCATTGGTTGAACATTTAGGTCATTTTCTTCCTCCCCAGGCTTATTCTATTCCAATTAGTGTTTTTAACCAATCTTGTGCATTCAATAAGTGATTTTGTGTCATTGGTTGAACATTTAGGTCATTTTCGGTTTCTCAAGATTATTCTAATCCTATTATGGTTTTTAACCAATCTTGTGCATCCAACAAGTGATTTTGTGTCATTGGTTAAACATTTAGGTATTATTTGGTTTCCCTAGACTTATTCTAATCCAATTAGGGTTTTTTTACCAATCTTGTGCATCCAATAAGTATTTTTGTGTCATTGGTGGAACACTTAGGTCATTTTCGTCCTCCCTAGGCTTATTCGAATCCAATTAGGGTTTTTAACCAATCTTGTGCATCCAATAAGTGATTTTGTGTCATTGGTTGAACATTTAGGTCATTTTCGGTTTCCCCAGGCTTAATTTAATCCAATTAGGGTTTTTAACAAATCTTGTGCATCCAATAAGTGATTTTATGTCATTGGTTGAACATTTAAGTTATTTTCATCCTCTGTAGGCTTGTTCTATTCCAATTAGGGTTTTTAACCAATCTTGTGCATTCAATAAGTGATTTTGTGTGATTGGTGGAACATTTAGGTCATTTTCGATTTCCCCATGCTTATTCTAATCCAATTAGGATTTTTAACCAATCTTGTACATCCAATAAGTGATTTTGTGTTATTGGTTAAACATTTAGGTCATTTTCATCCTCCCTAGGCTTATTCTAATCCACTTAGGGTTTTTAAACAATCTTGTGCATCCAATAAGTGATATTGTGTCATTGGTTGAACATTTAGGTCATTTTCTTCCTCCCCAGGCTTATTCTATTCCAATTAGTGTTTTTAACCAATCTTGTGCATTCAATAAGTGATTTTGTGTCATTGGTTGAACATTTAGGTCATTTTCGGTTTCCCCAAGATTATTCTAATCCTATTATGGTTTTTAACCAATCTTGTGCATCCAACAAGTGATTTTGTGTCATTGGTTAAACATTTAGGTATTATTTGGTTTCCCTAGAC
Organism: Cicer chorassanicum; assembly: GCA_037974735.1. Lineage (NCBI taxonomy): Eukaryota > Viridiplantae > Streptophyta > Magnoliopsida > Fabales > Fabaceae > Cicer > Cicer chorassanicum. The sequence goes on along the minus strand of JBBPBP010000004.1, from coordinate 38,279,786 downwards.
TTATTCTAATCCAATTAGGGTTTTTTTACCAATCTTGTGCATCCAATAAGTATTTTTGTGTCATTGGTGGAACACTTAGGTCATTTTCGTCCTCCCTAGGCTTATTCGAATCCAATTAGGGTTTTTAACCAATCTTGTGCATCCAATAAGTGATTTTGTGTCATTGGTTGAACATTTAGGTCATTTTCGGTTTCCCCAGGCTTAATTTAATCCAATTAGGGTTTTTAACAAATCTTTTGCATCCAATAAGTGATTTTATGTCATTGGTTGAACATTTAAGTTATTTTCATCCTCTGTAGGCTTATTCTATTCCAATTAGGGTTTTTAACCAATCTTGTGCATTCAATAAGTGATTTTGTGTGATTGGTGGAACATTTAGGTCATTTTCGATTTCCCCATGCTTATTCTAATCCAATTAGGATTTTTAACCAATCTTGTACATCCAATAAGTGATTTTGTGTTATTGGTTGAACATTTAGGTCATTTTCATCCTCCTTAGGCTTATTCTAATCCACTTAGGGTTTTTAAACAATCTTGTGCATCCAATAAGTGATATTGTGTCATTGGTTGAACATTTAGGTCATTTTCGATCTCCCTAGGCTTAGTCGAATCCAATTAGGGTTTTTAACCAATCTTGTGCATCCAATAAGTGATTTTGTGTCATTAGTTGAACATTTAGGACATTTTCGTCTTCCGTAGGCTTATTTTGATCCTATTAGGGTTTTTAACCAATCTTGTGCATCTAATTAGTGATTTTGTGTCATTGGTAGAACATTTAGGTGATATTCGGTTTCCCTAGGCTTATTCTAATCCAATTAGGGTTTGCAACCAATCTCGTGCATCCAATAAGTGATTTTGTGTCATTGGTTGAACATTTAGGTCATTTTTGGTTTCCCCAGGCTTATTCTAATCCAATTAGGGTTTTTAACCAATCTTGTGCATCCAATAAGTGATTTTGTGTCATTGGTTGAACATTTAAGTTATTTTCATCCTCTGTAGGCTTATTCTATTCCAATTAGGACTTTTAACCAATCTTGTGCATTCAATAAGTGATTTTGTGTGATTGGTTGAACATTTAGGTCACATTCGATTTCCCCAGGCTTATTCTAATCCAATTAGGGTTTTTAACCAATCTTGTACATCCAATAAGTGATTTTGTGTTATTGGTTGAACATTTAGGTCATTTTCATCCTCCCTAGGCTTATTCTAATCCACTTAGGGTTTTTAAACAATCTTGTGCATCCAATAAGTGATATTGTGTCATTGGATGAACATTTAGGTCATTTTCGAGCTCCCTAGGCTTAGTCGAATCCAATTAGGGTTTTTAACCAATTTTGTGCATCCAATAAGTGATTTTGTGTCATTGGTTGAACATTTAGGACATTTTCGTCTTCCGTAGGCTTATTTTAATCTTATTAGGGTTTTTAACCAATCTTGTGCATCTAATTAGTGATTTTGTGTCATTGGTTGAACATTTAGGTGATATTCGGTTTCCCTAGGCTTATTCTAATCCAATTAGGGTTCGCAACCAATCTCGTGCATCCAATAAGTGATTTTGTGTCATTGGTTGAACATTTAGGTCATTTTTGGTTTCCCCAGGCTTATTCTAATCCAATTAGGGTTTTTAACCAATCTTGTACATCCAATAAGTGATTTTGTGTTATTGGTTGAACATTTAGGTCATTTTCATCCTCCCTAGGCTTATTCTAATCCACTTAGGGTTTTTAAACAATCTTTTGCATCCAACAAGTGATATTGTGTCATTGGTTTAACAATTAGGTCATTTTCGTCCTCCCTAGGCTTATTCGAATTCAATTAAGGTATTTAACCAATCTTGTGCATCCAATAAGTGATTTTGTGTCATTGGTTAAACATTTAGGTCATTTTCGTCCTCCGTAGGCTTATTTTAATCCTATTAGGGTTTTTAACCAATCTTGTGCATCCAATTAGTGATTTTGTGTCATTGGTTGAACATTTAGGTGATATTCGGTTTCCCTAGGCTTATTCTAATCCAATTAGGTTTTGTAACCAATCTTGTGCATCCAATAAGTGATTTTGTGTCATTGGTTGAACATTTAGGTCATTTTCGTGTTCCCTTGGCATATTCTAATCCTATTACGGTTTTTAACCAATCTTGTGCATCCAACAAGTGATTTTGTGTCATTGGTTAAACATTTACGTGTTTTTCGGTTTCCCTAGGCTTATTCTAATCCAATTAGGGTGTTTTACCAATCTTGTGCATCCAATATGTAATTTTGTTTCATTGGTTGAACATTTAGGTCATTTTCGGTTTCCCCAGGATTATTCTAATCCAATTAGGGTTTTTAACAAATCTTGTGTATCCAATAAGTGATTTTGTGTCATTGGTTGAACATTTAAGTTATTTTCGTCCTCTGTAGGCTTGTTCTATTCCAATTAGGGTTTTTAACCAATCTCGTGCATCCAATAAGTGATTTTGTGTCATTGGTTGAAGATTTAGGTCATTTTTGGTTTCCCCAGGCTTATTCTAATCCAATTAGGGTTTTTAACCAATCTTGTACATCCAATAAGTGATTTTGTGTTATTGGTTGAACATTTAGGTCATTTTCATCCTCCCTAGGCTTATTCTAATCCACTTAGGGTTTTTAAACAATCTTGTGCATCCAACAAGTGATATTGTGTCATTGGTTGAACATTTAGGTCATTTTCGTCCTCCCTAGGCTTATTCGAATCCGATTAAGGTATTTAACCAATCTTGTGCATCCAATAAGTGATTTTGTGTCATTGGTTAAACATTTAGGTCATTTTCGTCCTCCGTAGGCTTATTTTAATCCTATTAGGGTTTTTAACCAATCTTGTGCATCCAATTAGTGATTTTGTGTCATTGGTTGAACATTTAGGTGATATTCGGTTTCCCTAGGCTTATTCTAATCTAATTAGGGTTTGTAACCAATCTTGTGCATCCAATTAGTGATTTTGTGTCATTGGTTGAACATTTAGGTCATTTTCGTGTTCCCTTGGCTTATTCTAATCCAATTACGGTTTTTAACCAATCTTGTGCATCCAACAAGTGATTTTGTGTCATTGGTTAAACATTTAGGTGTTTTTCGGTTTCCCTAGGCTTATTCTAATCCAATTAGGGTGTTTTACCAATCTTGTGCATCCAATATGTAATTTTGTTTCATTGGTTGAACATTTAGGTCATTTTCGGTTTCCCAAGGATTATTCTAATCCAATTAGGGTTTTTAACAAATCTTGTGTATCCAATAAGTGATTTTGTGTCATTGGTTGAACATTTTAGTTATTTTCGTCCGCTGTAGGCTTGTTCTATTCCAATTAGGGTTTTTAACCAATCTTGTGCATTCAATAAGTGATTTTGTGTGATTGGTGGAACATTTAGGTCATTTTCGGTTTCCCCATGCTTATTCTAATCCAATTAGGGTTTTTAACCAATCTTGTACATCCAATAAGTGATTTTGTGTTATTGGTTGAACATTTAGGTCATTTTCATCCTCCCTAGGCTTATTCTAATCCACTTAGGATTTTCAAACAATCTTGTGCATCCAATAAGTGATATTGTGTCATTGGTTGAACATTTAGTTTATTTTCGAGCTCCCTAGGCTTCTTTGAATCAAATTAGGGTTTTTAACCAATCTTGTGCATCCAATAAGTGATTTTGTGTCATTGGTTGAACATGTAGGTCATTTTCGTTTTCCGTAGGCTTATTTTAATCCTATTAGGGTTTTTAACCAATCTTGTGCATCCAATTAGTGATTTTGTGTCATTGGTTGAACGTTTAGGTGATATTCGGTTTCCCTAGGCTTATTCTAATCCAATTAGGGTTTGTAACCAATCTTGTGCATCCAATTAGTGATTTTGTGTCATTGGTTGAACATTTAGGTCATTTTCGTGTTCCCTTGGCTTATTCTAATCCAATTACGGTTTTTAACCAATCTTGTGCATCCAACAAGTGATTTTGTGTCATTGGTTAAACATTTAGGTGTTTTTCGGTTTCCCTAGGCTTATTCTAATCCAATTAGGGTGTTTTACCAATCTTGTGCATCCCATATGTAATTTTGTTTCATTGGTTGAACATTTAGGTCATTTTCGGTTTCCCCAGGATTATTCTAATCCAATTAGGGTTTTTAACAAATCTTGTGTATCCAATAAGTGATTTTGTGTCATTGGTTGAACATTTAAGTTATTTTCGTCCTCTATAGGCTTGTTCTATTCCAATTAGGGCTTTTAACCAATCTCGTGCATCCAATAAGTGTTTTTTTGTCATTGGTTGAAGATTTAGGTCATTTTTGGTTTCCCCAGGCTTATTCTAATCCAATTAGGGTTTTCAACCAATCTTGTACATCCAATAAGTGATTTTGTGTTATTGGTTGAACATTTAGGTCATTTTCATCCTCCCTAGGCTTATTCTAATCCACTTAGGGTTTTTAAAAAATCTTGTGCATCCTACAAGTGATATTGTGTCATTCGTTGAACATTTAGGTCATTTTCGTCCTCCCTAGGCTTATTCGAATCCGATTAAGGTATTTAACCAATCTTGTGCATCCAATAAGTGATTTTGTGTCATTGCTTAAACATTTAGGTCATTTTCGTCCTCCGTAGGCTTATTTTAATCCTATTAGGGTTTTTAACCAATCTTGTGCATCCAATTAGTGATTTTGTGTCATTGGTTGAACATTTAGGTGATATTCGGTTTCCCTAGGCTTATTCTAATCTAATTAGGGTTTGTAACCAATCTTGTGCATCCAATTAGTGATTTTGTGTCATTGGTTGAACATTTAGGTCATTTTCGTGTTCCCTTGGCTTATTCTAATCCAATTACGGTTTTTAACCAATCTTGTGCATCCAACAAGTGATTTTGTGTCATTGGTTAAACATTTAGGTGTTTTTCGGTTTCCCTAGGCTTATTCTAATCCAATTAGGGTGTTTTACCAATCTTGTGCATCCAATATGTAATTTTGTTTCATTGGTTGAACATTTAGGTCATTTTCGGTTTCCCAAGGATTATTCTAATCTAATTAGGGTTTTTAACAAATCTTGTGTATCCAATAAGTGATTTTGTGTCATTGGTTGAACATTTTAGTTATTTTCGTCCGCTGTAGGCTTGTTCTATTCCAATTAGGGTTTTTAACCAATCTTGTGCATTCAATAAGTGATTTTGTGTGATTGGTGGAACATTTAGGTCATTTTCGGTTTCCCCATGCTTATTCTAATCCAATTAGGGTTTTTAACCAATCTTGTACATCCAATAAGTGATTTTGTGTTATTGGTTGAACATTTAGGTCATTTTCATCCTCCCTAGGCTTATTCTAATCCACTTAGGATTTTCAAACAATCTTGTGCATCCAATAAGTGATATTGTGTCATTGGTTGAACATTTAGTTTATTTTCGAGCTCCCTAGGCTTCTTTGAATCAAATTAGGGTTTTTAACCAATCTTGTGCATCCAATAAGTGATTTTGTGTCATTGGTTGAACATGTAGGTCATTTTCGTTTTCCGTAGGCTTATTTTAATCCTATTAGGGTTTTTAACCAATCTTGTGCATCCAATTAGTGATTTTGTGTCATTGGTTGAACGTTTAGGTGATATTCGGTTTCCCTAGGCTTATTCTAATCCAATTAGGGTTTGTAACCAATCTTGTGCATCCAATTAGTGATTTTGTGTCATTGGCTGAACATTTAGGTCATTTTCGTGTTCCCTTGGCTTATTCTAATCCAATTACGGTTTTTAACCAATCTTGTGCATCCAACAAGTGATTTTGTGTCATTGGTTAAACATTTAGGTGTTTTTCGGTTTCCCTAGGCTTATTCTAATCCAATTAGGGTGTTTTACCAATCTTGTGCATCCCATATGTAATTTTGTTTCATTGGTTGAACATTTAGGTCATTTTCGGTTTCCCCAGGATTATTCTAATCCAATTAGGGTTTTTAACAAATCTTGTGTATCCAATAAGTGATTTTGTGTCATTGGTTGAACATTTAAGTTATTTTCGTCCTCTATAGGCTTGTTCTATTCCAATTAGGGCTTTTAACCAATCTCGTGCATCCAATAAGTGTTTTTTTGTCATTGGTTGAAGATTTAGGTCATTTTTGGTTTCCCCAGGCTTATTCTAATCCAATTAGGGTTTTCAACCAATCTTGTACATCCAATAAGTGATTTTGTGTTATTGGTTGAACATTTAGGTCATTTTCATCCTCCCTAGGCTTATTCTAATCCACTTAGGGTTTTTAAAAAATCTTGTGCATCCTACAAGTGATATTGTGTCATTCGTTGAACATTTAGGTCATTTTCGTCCTCCCTAGGCTTATTCGAATCCGATTAAGGTATTTAACCAATCTTGTGCATCCAATAAGTGATTTTGTGTCATTGCTTAAACATTTAGGTCATTTTCGTCCTCCGTAGGCTTATTTTAATCCTATTAGGGTTTTTAACCAATCTTGTGCATCCAATTAGTGATTTTGTGTCATTGGTTGAACATTTAGGTGATATTCGGTTTCCCTAGGCTTATTCTAATCTAATTAGGGTTTGTAACCAATCTTGTGCATCCAATTAGTGATTTTGTGTCATTGGTTGAACATTTAGGTCATTTTCGTGTTCCCTTGGCTTATTCTAATCCAATTACGGTTTTTAACCAATCTTGTGCATCCAACAAGTGATTTTGTGTCATTGGTTAAACATTTAGGTGTTTTTCGGTTTCCCTAGGCTTATTCTAATCCAATTAGGGTGTTTTACCAATCTTGTGCATCCAATATGTAATTTTGTTTCATTGGTTGAACATTTAGGTCATTTTCGGTTTCCCAAGGATTATTCTAATCCAATTAGGGTTTTTAACAAATCTTGTGTATCCAATAAGTGATTTTGTGTCATTGGTTGAACATTTTAGTTATTTTCGTCCGCTGTAGGCTTGTTCTATTCCAATTAGGGTTTTTAACCAATCTTGTGCATTCAATAAGTGATTTTGTGTGATTGGTGGAACATTTAGGTCATTTTCGGTTTCCCCATGCTTATTCTAATCCAATTAGGGTTTTTAACCAATCTTGTACATCCAATAAGTGATTTTGTGTTATTGGTTGAACATTTAGGTCATTTTCATCCTCCCTAGGCTTATTCTAATCCACTTAGGATTTTCAAACAATCTTGTGCATCCAATAAGTGATATTGTGTCATTGGTTGAACATTTAGTTTATTTTCGAGCTCCCTAGGCTACTTTGAATCAAATTAGGGTTTTTAACCAATCTTGTGCATCCAATAAGTGATTTTGTGTCATTGGTTGAACATGTAGGTCATTTTCGTTTTCCGTAGGCTTATTTTAATCCTATTAGGGTTTTTAACCAATCTTGTGCATCCAATTAGTGATTTTGTGTCATTGGTTGAACATTTAGGTGATATTCGGTTTCCCTAGGCTTATTCTAATCCAATTAGGGTTTGTAACCAATCTTGTGCATCCAATAAGTGATTTTTTGTCATTGGTTGAACATTTAGGTCATTTTCGTGTTCCCTTGGCTTATTCTAATCCTATTACGGTTTTTAACCAATCTTGTGCATCCAACAAGTGATTTTGTGTCATTGGTTAAACATTTAGGTGTTTTTCGGTTTCCCTAGGCTTATTCTAATCCAATTAGGGTGCTTTACCAATCTTGTGCATCCAATATGTAATTTTGTTTCATTGGTTGAACATTTAGGTCATTTTCGGTTTCCCCAGGATTATTCTAATCCAATTAGGGTTTTTAACAAATCTTGTGTATCCAATAAGTGATTTTGTGTCATTGGTTGAACATTTAAGTTATTTTCGTCCTCTGTAGGCTTGTTCTATTCCAATTAGGGCTTTTAACCAATCTCGTGCATCCAATAAGTGATTTTTTGTCATTGGTTGAAGATTTAGGTCATTTTTGGTTTCCCCAGGCTTATTCTAATCCAATTAGGGTTTTTAACCAATCTTGTACATCCAATAAGTGATTTTGTGTTATTGGTTGAACATTTAGGTCATTTTCATCCTCCCTAGGCTTATTCTAATCCACTTAGGGTTTTTAAAAAATCTTGTGCATCCAACAAGTGATATTGTGTCATTGGTTGAACATTTAGGTCATTTTCGTCCTCCCTAGGCTTATTCGAATCCGATTAAGGTATTTAACCAATCTTGTGCATCCAATAAGTGATTTTGTGTCATTGCTTAAACATTTAGGTCATTTTCGTCCTCCGTAGGCTTATTTTAATCCTATTAGGGTTTTTAACCAATCTTGTGCATCCAATTAGTGATTTTGTGTCATTGGTTGAACATTTAGGTGATATTCGGTTTCCCTAGGCTTATTCTAATCTAATTAGGGTTTGTAACCAATCTTGTGCATCCAATTAGTGATTTTGTGTCATTGGTTGAACATTTAGGTCATTTTCGTGTTCCCTTGGCTTATTCTAATCCAATTACGGTTTTTAACCAATCTTGTGCATCCAACAAGTGATTTTGTGTCATTGGTTAAACATTTAGGTGTTTTTCGGTTTCCCTAGGCTTATTCTAATCCAATTAGGGTGTTTACCAATCTTGTGCATCCAATATGTAATTTTGTTTCATTGGTTGAACATTTAGGTCATTTTCGGTTTCCCCAGGATTATTCTAATCCAATTAGGGTTTTTAACAAATCTTGTGTATCTAGTAAGTGATTTTGTGTCATTGGTTGAACATTTAAGTTATTTTCGTTCTCTGTAGGCTTGTTCTATTCCAATTAGGGTTTTTAACCAATCTTGTGCATTCAATAAGTGATTTTGTGTGATTGGTGGAACATTTAGGTCATTTTCGGTTTCTTCATGCTTATTCTAATCCAATTAGGGTTTTTAACCAATCTTGTACATCCAATAAGTGATTTTGTGTTATTGGTTGAACATTTAGGTCATTTTCATCCTCCCTAGGCTTATTCTAATCCACTTAGGATTTTCAAACAATCTTGTGCATCCAATAAGTGATATTGTGTCATTGGTTGAACATTTAGTTTATTTTCGAGCTCCCTAGGCTTCTTTGAATCCAATTAGGGTTTTTAACCAATCTTGTGCATCCAATAAGTGATTTTGTGTCATTGGTTGAACATGTAGGTCATTTTCGTTTTCCGTAGGCTTATTTTAATCCTATTAGGGTTTTTAACCAATCTTGTGCATCCAATTAGTGATTTTGTGTCATTGGTTGAACATTCAGGTGATATTCGGTTTCCCTAGGCTTATTCTAATCCAATTAGGGTTTGTAACCAATCTTGTGCATCCAATAAGTGATTTTTTGTCATTGGTTGAACATTTAGGTCATTTTCGTGTTCCCTTGGCTTATTCTAATCCTATTACGGTTTTTAACCAATCTTGTGCATCCAACAAGTGATTTTGTGTCATTGGTTAAACATTTAGGTGTTTTTCGGTTTCCCTAGGCTTATTCTAATCCAATTAGGGTGTTTTACCAATCTTGTGCATCCAATATGTAATTTTGTTTCATTGGTTGAACATTTAGGTCATTTTCGGTTTCCCCAGGATTATTCTAATCCAATTAGGGTTTTTATCAAATCTTGTGTATCCAATAAGTGATTTTTTGTCATTGGTTGAACATTTAAGTTATTTTCGTCCTCTGTAGGCTTGTTCTATTCCAATTAGGGTTTTTAACCAATCTCGTGCATCCAATAAGTGATTTTGTGTCATTGGTTGAAGATTTAGGTCATTTTTGGTTTCCCTAGGCTTATTCTAATCCAATTAGGGTTTTTAACCAATCTTGTACATCCAATAAGTGATTTTGTGTTATTGGTTGAACATTTAGGTCATTTTCATCCTCCCTAGGCTTATTCTAATCCACTTAGGGTTTTTAAAAAATCTTGTGCATCCAACAAGTGATATTGTGTCATTGGTTGAACATTTAGGTCATTTTCGTCCTCCCTAGGCTTATTCGAATCCGATTAAGGTATTTAACCAATCTTGTGCATCCAATAAGTGATTTTGTGTCATTGGTTAAACATTTAGGTCATTTTCGTCCTCCGTAGGCTTATTTTAATCCTATTAGGGTTTTTAACCAATCTTGTGCATCCAATTAGTGATTTTGTGTCATTGGTTGAACATTTAGGTGATATTCGGTTTCCCTAGGCTTATTCTAATCTAAGTAGGGTTTGTAACCAATCTTGTGCATCCAATTAGTGATTTTGTGTCATTGGTTGAACATTTAGGTCATTTTCGTGTTCCCTTGGCTTATTCTAATCCAATTACGGTTTTTAACCAATCTTGTGCATCCAACAAGTGATTTTGTGTCATTGGTTAAACATTTAGGTGTTTTTCGGTTTCCCTAGGCTTATTCTAATCCAATTAGGGTGTTTTACTAATCTTGTGCATCCAATATGTAATTTTGTTTCATTGGTTGAACATTTAGGTCATTTTCGGTTTCCCCAGGATTATTCTAATCCAATTAGGGTTTTTAACAAATCTTGTGTATCTAGTAAGTGATTTTGTGTCATTGGTTGAACATTTAAGTTATTTTCGTTCTCTGTAGGCTTGTTCTATTCCAATTAGGGTTTTTAACCAATCTTGTGCATTCAATAAGTGATTTTGTGTGATTGGTGGAACATTTAGGTCATTTTCGGTTTCCCCATGCTTATTCTAATCCAATTAGGGTTTTTAACCAATCTTGTACATCCAATAAGTGATTTTGTGTTATTGGTTGAACATTTAGGTCATTTTCATCCTCCCTAGGCTTATTCTAATCCACTTAGGATTTTCAAACAATCTTGTGCATCCAATAAGTGTTATTGTGTCATTGGTTGAACATTTAGGTCATTTTCGAGCTCCCTAGGCTTCTTCGAATCCAATTAGGGTTTTTAACCAATCTTGTGCATCCAATAAGTGATTTTGTGTCATTGGTTGAACATGTAGGTCATTTTCGTTTTCCGTAGGCTTATTTTAATCCTATTAGGGTTTTTAACCAATCTTGTGCATCCAATTAGTGATTTTGTGTCATTGGTTGAACATTTAGGTGATATTCGGTTTCCCTAGGCTTATTCTAATCCAATTAGGGTTTGTAACCAATCTTGTGCATCCAATAAGTGATTTTGTGTCATTGGTTGAACATTTAGGTCATTTTCGTGTTCCATTGGCTTATTCTAATCCTATTACGGTTTTTAACAAATCTTGTGCATCCAAAAAGTGATTTTGTGCCATTGGTTTAACATTTAGGTGTTTTTCGGTTTCCCTAGGCTTATTCTAATCCAATTAGGGTTTTTTTACCAATCTTGTGCATCCAATAAGTAATTTTGTTTGATTGGTTGAACATTTAGGTCATTTTCGTCCTCCCTAGGCATATTCTAATCCAATTAGGGTTTTTAATCAATCTTTTGCGTCCAATAAGTGATTTTGTGTCATTGGTTGAACATTTAAGTCATTTTCATCTTCCCTAGGCTTATTCTAATTCACTTAGGGTTTTTAACCAATCTTGTGCATCCAATAAGTGATTTTGTGTCATTGGTTGAACATTTAGGTCATTTTCGTCCTCCTTAAGCTTATTCTATTCCAATTAGGGTTTTTAACCAATCTTGTGCATTCAATAAGTGATTTTGTGTCATTGGTTGAACATTTAGATCATTTTCGGTTTCCCTAGGCTTATTCTAATCCTATTACAGTTTTTAACCAATCTTGTGCATCCAACAAGTGATTTTGTGTCATTGGTTAAACATTTAGGTGTTATTTGATTTCCCTAGGCTTATTCTAATCCGATTAAGGTATTTAACCAATCTTGTGCATCCAATAAGTGATTTTGTGTCATTGGTTAAACATTTAGGTCATTTTCGTCCTCCGTAGGCTTATTTTAATCCTATTAGGGTTTTTAACCAATCTTGTGCATCCAATTAGTGATTTTGTGTCATTGGTTGAACATTTAGGTGATATTCGGTTTCCCTAGGCTTATTCTAATCTAATTAGGGTTTGTAACCAATCTTGTGCATCCAATTAGTGATTTTGTGTCATTGGTTGAACATTTAGGTCATTTTCGTGTTCCCTTGGTTTATTCTAATCCAATTACGGTTTTTAACCAATCTTGTGCATCCAACAAGTGATTTTGTGTCATTGGTTAAACATTTAGGTGTTTTTCGGTTTCCCTAGGCTTATTCTAATCCAATTAGGGTGTTTTACCAATCTTGTGCATCCCATATGTAATTTTGTTTCATTGGTTGAACATTTAGGTCATTTTCGGTTTCCCCAGGATTATTCTAATCCAATTAGGGTTTTTAACAAATCTTGTGTATCCAATAAGTGATTTTTTGTCATTGGTTGAACATTTAAGTTATTTTCGTCCTCTGTAGGCTTGTTCTATTCCAATTAGGGTTTTTAACCAATCTTGTGCATTCAATAAGTGATTTTGTGTGATTGGTGGAACATTTAGGTCATTTTCGGTTTCCCCATGCTTATTCTAATCCAATTAGGGTTTTTAACCAATCTTGTACATCCAATAAGTGATTTTGTGTTATTGGTTGAACATTTAGGTCATTTTCATCCTCCCTAGGCTTATTCTAATCCACTTAGGATTTTCAAACAATCTTGTGCATCCAATAAGCGTTATTGTGTCATTGGTTGAACATTTAGGTCATTTTCGAGCTCCCCAGGCTTCTTCGAATCCAATTAGGGTTTTTAACCAATCTTGTGCATCCAATAAGTGATTTTGTGTCATTGGTTGAACATGTAGGTCATTTTCGTTTTCCGTAGGCTTATTTTAATCCTATTAGGGTTTTTAACCAATCTTGTGCATCCAATTAGTGATTTTGTGTCATTGGTTGAACATTTAGGTGATATTCGGTTTCCCTAGGCTTATTCTAATCCAATTAGGGTTTGTAACCAATCTTGTGCATCCAATAAGTGATTTTGTGTCATTGGTTGAACATTTAGGTCATTTTCGTGTTCCCTTGGCTTATTTTAATCCTATTACGGTTTTTAACCAATCTTGTGCATCCAACAAGTGATTTTGTGCCATTGGTTTAACATTTAGGTGTTTTTCGGTTTCCCTAGGCTTATTCTAATCCAATTAGGGTTTTTTTACCAATCTTGTGCATCCAATAAGTAATTTTGTTTGATTGGTTGAACATTTAGGTCATTTTCGTCCTCCCTAGGCATATTCTAATCCAATTAGGGTTTTTAATCAATCTTTTGCGTCCAATAAGTGATTTTGTGTCATTGGTTGAACATTTAAGTCATTTTCATCTTTCCTAGGCTTATTCTAATTCACTTAGGGTTTTTAACCAATCTTGTGCATCCAATAAGTGATTTTGTGTCATTGGTTGAACATTTAGGTCATTTTCGTCCTCCTTAAGCTTATTCTATTCCAATTAGGGTTTTTAACCAATCTTGTGCATTCAATAAGTGATTTTGTGTCATTGGTTGAACATTTAGATCATTTTCGGTTTCCCTAGGCTTATTCTAGTCCTATTACAGTTTTTAACCAATCTTGTGCATCCAACAAGTGATTTTGTGTCATTGGTTAAACATTTAGGTGTTATTTGATTTCCTTAGGCTTATTCTAATCCAATTAGGGTTTTTTTTACCAATCTTGTGCATCCAATAAGTAATTTTGTTTCATTGGTTGAACATTTAGGTCATTTTCGTCCTCCATAGGCATATTCTAATCCAATTAGGGTTTTTAATCAATCTTGTGCATCCAATAAGTGATTTTGTGTCATTGGTTGAACATTAAGGTCATTTTCTTCCTCCGTAGGCTTATTCTAAATTACTTAGGGTTTTTAACCAATCTTGTGCATCCAATAAGTGATTTTGTGTCATTGGTTGAACATTTATGTCATTTTCGTCCACCCTACGCTTATTCTATTCCAATTGGGGTTTTTAACCAATCTTGTGCATTCAATAAGTGATTTTGTGTCATTTGTTGAACATTAAAGTCATTTTCGGTTTCCCCAGGCTTATTCTAATCCTATTACGGTTTTTAACCAATCTTGTGCATCCAATAAGTGATTTTGTGTCATTGGTTAAACATTTAGGTGTTATTTGGTTTCCCTAGGCTTATTCAAATCCAATTAGGGTTTTTTTACCAATCTATTGCATCCAATAAGTAATTTTGTTTCATTGGTTGAACATTTAGGTCATTTTCGTCCTCCATAGGCATATTCTAATCCAATTAGGGTTTTTAATCAATCTTGTGCATCCAATAAGTGATTTTGTGTCATTGGTTGAACATTTAGGTCATTTTCGTCCTCCCTAGGCTTATTCTAAATTACTTAGGGTTTTTAACGAATCTTGTGCATCCAATAAGTAAATTTGTGATATTGGTTGAACATTTAGGTCATTTTCGTCCTCCCTAGGCTTATTTTATTCCAATTAGTGTTTTTAACCAATCTTGTGCATTCAATAAGTGATTTTGTGTCATTGGTTGAACATTTAGGTCATTTTCGGTTTCCCCAAGATTATTCTAATCCTATTACGGTTTTTAACCAATCTTGTGCATCCAATAAGTGATTTTGTGTCATTGGTTGAACATTTAGGTCATTTTCGGTTTCCCCAGGCTTAATTTAATCCAATTAGGGTTTTTAACAAATCTTGTGCATCCAATAAGTGATTTTGTGTCATTGGTGTTTGGTTATTTTGACAGTTTTTAGAATTTTAGTGATTGATTTTTGCGTTTAATGTTGGTAGATGAAGAAGTAAATAACAGTAAGTAAATGAACACTGCAAATTTATCCTGGTTCCCCTTATAACCAATGGTACGTCCAATCCAATATTTACAAGTCCTCACCCTAGGACCTTGGCTACAATCTTCTAACAAACTTTCTTTGATAGAACACTACTATCTTAGATATAACACTTAAAGAAAGTACAACTTTCTTTTACAAACACTTGTTGTTTTGATAAGAGTATAGGAGTAGGAAGGAGGTAGAATGATAACAATCCAATATTTATTCAAGTACGTTGAGAACCTTAAGGATATGAAAATGATATGCAAGTACTTGAATTTCTGAAAATGACTTAGAGAAAAATTCAGTAAAGTTAGTTCAAAGTTTTTTGAAATTGTGTAATTCGAATTGGTATTTTGAATATGAAGTTATGACATATTTATAGTCCTCAAACATCACTTTAGATTCGTGGCCTTTGATCCAAGAGGTTTGAGGAAGAATTGCAATGTTTTAGATTGAATTCAGAAATGATACATTGCATTGCTTCCAGTTGTATTCGATTACATGATATCTGTATTCGAATAGAACTCGCTGCAACGTTTAAAATTATTCAAATTTTTCACTGTGTAGTCGAATACACTTTTGTGTAGTCGAATACAGATGAAGAGTTTTAGCTACTGACTTAGCAATTTTTCATCTGTAGTCGAATACAGATGAGATGGCCTTGCTTCTAACTTAGCAATGTTTTATCTGTATTCGAATACACCTTGGTTGTAGTCGAATACAGATGATACGTTTTTGCTTCTGACTTAGCAATTTTCATCTGTATTCGAATACACCTGTGTTGTATTCGATTACAAGGTTGTATTTAGTCAAAAATAAAGATTCTAACAGTTTGACAATATTATTTTGGACTTTTGAAAATATTGTTTATGCATATGCAAAGTATGTAAGGTTCTCTTGTAGTTGAATTATGGCTTGAATCATGTACCTTTAAATAATCTATCTATTTGTAATTTTATCAAAGGATGTTTGGAAATGAATTGGAGGAATTCTTCTTCTTTTTGTTGCTTTGTCACCATTGGTCTTTGTGTATAATCAAAAACATGTATTTTTACATTCTCCCCCTTTTTGATTATGACAAAACCATTGCTGTTGTTTTTGACGACTCCCCCGTAATGTATGCGTATTGTACTCTCCCGTAATGTATGCAAACTTCTGTGTTGGAGGAGGAAGGGAAGATGTGTTTTGAGTACCTACATTTAAATTGTAATGGACAACAACAAAATACATATTTTCTCCCCCTTTTGACATGATCAAAAAGAAGAATACCAGCAATAAGGAAGTAAGAGATATAACAAAAGAATTGTAACATAAACAAGAACGATCACATCGATATAAGCAACCAGAGAAAGTCATAGATAAAATTCAGACAATAATAGCAAAGTCAAACGGAAAGTAGCAATGATTACATCAAGCAAAATAGAAGGGTAAGGCAATCCTAGAAAAACAAAAAGCGAACTAGTCCTAGGAAAGGAAGTACAAATCAGCGACGATCAGGAGGTAGATGAAGGTGATCAATTTTATCGGCGATGATACACATCTCCTGGACCAGGCTGTCGTGATTGGTAGCGATGGTGGATTCGAGAGCTTGAAAGCGAGCATCGACCGAAGTAGTAAATCCTAAGAAGCACGTTTGGAGAGAGTCAAGTTTAGCCATAATCATTCTGTTGGAAACCTGATCATCATCAGATGCAGTATCGTTAGCAGCATCATCTGTAGAAGCAGTATCAGGTGCAGAGGTGTCGGCAGGGGCACCAGCAGATGTTTGACCCATATCACTCAGATGGATGTATTTTTGCAGCGGTTCACTCCAAATGATTTTCATGCTAGGAAGAACACTTAAATCCAGCAGATTATCCTTAGTGACGGTATACACAACTTCCTCAGAGAAATCCACCCCAAAGTGTTCAAGAATGCGAGAAACTTCCTTAGCATACGGCAATCCAACAGCTTCGCGTGAGACAAACATGACGGACTTAACAAAATACGCCCAGTTAAGAGGAAGGCCTTCATACATGTAGTACAGAATCTGAAGTTCGAACTCAGAAATTTGAGAGTAGTTACCGGCCTTAGGAACCAAAATGTAGCTTAAGAAGTAATGAAGCAAACGATAGTCGACAGTGAGATTTCCAACACTAAATCGTTGCTTTGCAAAGGTGGAGCCAGCCTGAATTCGCTTGCGTTCCATAGTTTGTTTGTCAAAGCTACAAAGAGCCACATAAGCATCATATTTTGAGACATTATACCATTTGCATAAGTTAGTCGGACTGGTTTTCTGGCCTATATCAGGTATTTTCAAAATGTCACCAATAATATGAGAATCAAGTTCAATGGTTTTTCCTTTGACACGAGAAATCAGCATTTTGCCATCCCGACGCTGATTACAATAAAAGACTCGAACCAAATCAGGATATATTGGACCTTTGTAAGCAATAAAGTCCTCAATATGTTGAGCCCTAAGTAAAGCAGGAAATTGAAAAGCAGAGAACCAATCTAAAGTACCGATTTTGGGAACGATGAGCCTCTTGTCGGAGTAAAGTGTGCGAAACCGAGTAATTTCTTCGGGAGAGTGCAGGAGACGAGATAAATCCGTGACATTGGTACTCTTGGTTCGTCTCTTGGAAGGACCCACGCTTGCATGCTTGGTGCGAGGTCCACGTTTGCGAGCGTTTTGAACATTGTTGGAGATGTTTGACATTTTGTTGGGGTTTTTAGGGTTCTGGATTCGAAACTGAGTTGTGAAAGTGAAGGAAATTTGGGGGTTAGGGTTTTTGAATTCGCGAAACTGAAGAAAGGGATGAATGATTTCGCAATTAATTGGAGAAGAACAAAGTTTGGGAAGGCAATCGTGAATGAACGAAACAATTGTGAAGTTTGATTCGTAGATATGATAGGGATGGAGAGGCGAGCTCAAGAGGAATGAGGACAGTGTATTCGAATACCTACTGTCACAACTTTATATATGACAGAAAACTGCGAATCTGTATTCGAATACAGTGTGAGGGTAATCGAATACAGTTTTCCAGAATCATCTGTATTCGAATACAGTTTGATTGTATTCGGCTACGACTTCCAAATTTTTGAAACAGACATGATTTTAACAAGCAGAACATATCACAAACTGTATATAATCACATAAATGACATAAACAACTGAATTCTAATATGCGAAGACAAGAATTAACTCATACCTTTGACATGATGATAACATTTTACCTTATGTTTAAAGATCACTTTCACTTAAGATGCCGAGTTCGCGTCGTATTTTGAAAAAGGAGTCTTTAGGAAGTGGTTTAGTAAAGATGTCCGCAAGATGGTTATGAGTATCCACAAAGATTACTTCAACATTTCCTTTAAGCACATGATCACGCAAAAAATGGTGTCGTATATCAATGTGTTTGGTCCGAGAATGCATGATTGGATTCTTTGAAATATTGATTGCACTAGTGTTGTCGCATCGTAACGGAATACATCCAAGATCAATTCCATAATCACATAGTTGTTGCTTGAGCCATAGGATTTGTGCACAACAACTTCCTGCTGCTATGTATTCGGCTTCAGTAGTACTGAGTGCGACACATGCTTGCTTTTTACATGACCAAGATACGAGTGCATTGCCCAATACATGACAAGTGCCGCTTGTGCTTTTACGGTCTGTTTTACATCCTGCATAATCTGAATCAGAATATCCAATGAGATTACAGATACTACCTTTCGGATACCATAGTCCTACATTGATGGTGCCTTTTAAATATTTCATGATTCTTCTGACAGCTACAAGATGTGATTCTTTCGGATCTGCCTAAAATCTAGCACATAGACAAACACTAAACATGATATTTGGCCGACTGGCCGTTAGATATAATAAAGATCCAATCATACCTCGATATTTTGAAATGTCTACAGACGCACCAGTTTCATCTTTATCAACATATGTTCCGGAACCCATGGGAGTTGCACTTTCCATGCAATTTTCCATTTCAAATCTTTTTAGCAGTTCTTTGCAATATTTTGCTTGATTGATGAAGATGCCATGCTTGAGTTGTTTGATGTGAAGACCAAGAAAATAGTTTAAATTTCCCATCATGGACATTTCAAATTCACCTTGCATCATTAATGAGAATTCTTCACATATTTCATTGTTTGTTGAACCGAATATGATATCGTCAACATAAATTTGGACCAACAAGGTGTGACCATTATTTCGTTTAATAAATAATGTCTTGTCAACCTTGCCTTTTTCAAAACCTCTTTCACACAGGAAGGCACTCAATCTGTCGTACCAAGCTCTTGGTGCTTGTTTTAGACCATAGAGAGCTTTCCTTAGTTTGAATACATGTGTAGGATTCTTGAAGTCTTCAAAGCCGGGTGGCTGCTTGACATATACTTCTTCATTGATGTATCCATTTAGAAATGCACTTTTCACATCCATCTGAAATAATTCAAAATTCATAGAACATGCATAAGCAAGTAGTAAACGTATTGCTTCTAACCTTGCGACCGGGGCAAATGTTTCGTCAAAATCGATTCCTTCTTCTTGATTGTATCCTTGGGCGACCAATCTTGCTTTGTTGCGAACAACTATACCATTTTCGTCAAGTTTATTTTTAAATATCCATTTTGTACCAATTATGTGTTTGTCACCTGGATTAGGAACAAGTTCCCATACTTCGTTTCTTTCGAATTGGTTAAGTTCTTCTTGCATTGCAAGTATCCATTGATCATCTTTTAGTGCTTCACCAACTTTGGAAGGTTCGATTTGAGAAACAAATGCCATGTTTAAGCATGCATCTTGTAGTTTGAGTCTAGTTGTAACTCCTTTGTTGATATCACCAATAATGTTATCAATTGGATGATATCGATGGGTTCTCCATTCCTTTGGGAGTTCATTGTTTTCCTTTTCAATGTTGACTTCATTTTCTTGACTCAGTTGATCAATTTGATCTTCTTTTCTTGGATCACTACTTTCACTATCATTATCATCAAAAGAAATAGCTTTGTCCTCTTTCGAGGGGTTAGTTTCATCAAAAGTAACATGTATTGATTCTTCAACAATTAAAGTTCTTTTATTGAAAATCCTAAATGCTTTACTAGATAATGCATACCCAATAAATATACCTTCATCTGCTTTTTCATCAAATTTTCCAAGATTGTCTTTTCCGTTATTTAGCACAAAACACTTGCATCCAAAGATGTGGAAGTGAGAGATATTGGGCTTTCTGCCTTTGTAGAGTTCATACGGAGTCTTCTTTAGAATTGGCCGAATGTTTACTCTGTTAGTAACATAGCATGCCGTGTTTACTGCATATGCCCAAAAATACTTTGGTAGACTTGAATCACTTAACATAGTTCTTGCAAGTTCTATCAAGGATCTGTTCTTTCTCTCAACAACCCCATTTTGTTGAGGTGTTCTTGGTGCAGAAAAACTGTGGAAAATTCCATTTTCTTCACAGAATTCTTCAAATAAGGTATTTTGGAATTCTCTTCCATGATCACTTCTAATCGATACAATTTTGGATGATTGTTCATTTTGGACTAGTTTGGCATAATTTTTAAAGGCTTTAAAAGCTTCGTTTTTGTTTGACAAAAACAAGGTCCATGTGTACCTTGAAAAGTCATCAACAATTACTAGTCCATATGAATTTCCACCAAGACTTTTAGTTCTTGATGGACCAAACAAATCCATGTGTATTAATTGAAGTGGTCTTGTAGTAGATATAACATTAATAGCTTTAAAAGAAGTTTTCGTTTGTTTACCTTTTTGACACGCGTCACATAATTTATCCTTGACAAATTTCATTTTTGGTAATCCAACAACTAGATCATGCTTGACTAGTTTATTTAAATGATCCATGTGAATATGTGCAATTCTTTTATGCCATAACCATGCATCATTGTTGTCGCTTACCAAAAGACATTTCATTTTCAAGGATAAATTGTCAAAATTAAGTATAAAAATATTCTTGAAACGTTTACCGATAAATTGAATTTCACTTGTTGCTGCATTTTGAATGATGCACTCTTATTTGTTGAAGACTATCTTGTGTCCTTTGTCACATAACTGGCTAATGCTTATTAGATTATGCTTTAGGCCTTCAACATACAGAACATCTTCAATTGATGGAGAAGGTGTTGTTCCAACTTTTCCAATACCTAGGATTTTTCCTTTATTATTATCTCCATATACTACATGTCCTTTTGATTCAAGGGTCAAGGCTGAAAATTTCGTTATGTCTCCCGTCATGTGTTTGGAGCACCCACTATCTAAGTACCACAAATTTGAAGTACTTTGTGTGCATCCCTGCAAAATTGAAATCAAATTTTATTAGGTACCCAAAGTGCTTTGGGTCCTTGGGGGTTAGTGCCTTTCTTGACCCATATGCAATGCCCTTTAGGAACGCAAATGTTTCTTATATGACAAGTATTCGGTGTGTGTCCATAGATACCACAATATGAGCAAGTAGGAATTTTACTAGTGTAAGTATGAAGTTTATTTTTAGTAATCTTTTCTTTATGCGAATGCTCTTTTTGTACAATTGTCATGTTTCTTAGATTTGTTTGAGTACTTGATTTTACAAAAATGGTCTTACTAGTGCTTGGTTTATCAAATTTAGAAAATCCAATACCACTTTTATCATTTGAATATCTTTGCATGTTTAGAACATTTTCCAATCCTATATGTCCTTTTTCATATCTTTCAATCACTCTATTTAGTTGAACAATTTTAAATGGAAGGGAATCACAATTGTTGCATGTAGAATTCTGCTTAGATTTTTCAGCATCTTTTTCCATAAGATTAATTTTTTCTTTAAGACATGAGATTTCTTTCTTTTGAGTTGATACTTGTTTAAGCAAATTTTTACATTCAACAAGAAGTTCCTTTATTGCATTTTGTGCTTCATTGTATTCTATAACTAATTCATGATTATAATGAGGGGTGTTTAAGTTACTAACCTCTTCGTCATCTGAATGATGTGAAGCCATTAGTGCAACATTAGCACATTCATCACTTTCAGTTTCTGATGATGAACTTATGTCGTTATCTTCCCATGCTATATATGTTTTCTTGAAGTCTTTTCTTTTACCGGCATTCTTTTTGATGAGATCTGGGCAATCTGCTTTAATATGTCCTTGTTTCCCACATTCGAAGCATGTGAAGTTTTGGTTAGCCGTGCTATCTTTCTTTCTGAAGTTCTTCTTTTTGAAACTTCTGTTATTTTTAAGAAATTTACCGAATTTCTTGACAAGGAAGTTGATGTTTTCATCGTCATCAGAAATATCTTCTTTGACTACTTCCTTTGATTCGGTCTTTAGAGCAATATTTTTGCTTTTCTTTTCTTAAGTTTCATTTTGCTCTAATCGTCCAAGTTCTATTTCATGTTCTTGTAGTTTGCCAAATAATGCAGAAAGTGACATTTTGGATAAACTCTTCTTTTCTGATATCGCTGTCACCTTTGGTTGCCACGCCCTAGTTAGTGATCGTAATACTTTCAGATTCAGTTCATCGTTGGAGAAGACCTTTCCGAGGGCTGTCAAGTGATTTGTTAAGTGGGAGAATCGTTTCTACATGTCTAATATAGATTCTCCAGGCTGCATACGAAACAATTCATATTCTTGAGAAAGTGTATTCAGTTTGGATCTTTTTACCTCTATGGTGCCTTCATGGGTTACTTCCAATGTGTCCCATATTTCCTTGGCTGTTTTACAGTGAGATATGCGGAAAAATTCATCCATACCTAATGCTGATTGTAGAATGTTTTTAGCGTTTTTGTCAAATAGTACTTTCCTTTCATCGTCATCGGTCCAGGAATTCTTTATCTTGATTTCTTCTTTGTTGTTTATAACTGTTGTTGGGATGTAGGGGCCATTTTCAACAGCATCCCATATTTCGTCTCCCTGTGCCTCAAGATATGCTTGCATTCGTATCTTCCAGATATCATAATGTTCACCGATGAAACATGGTGGTTTGTTACTGCTGCCACCGTCTCTGAAAATAGGTTGTGCGGAAGCCATGAATTATTGATCGAGGAGTAAGTTACCTTGAACCTGCTCTGATACCAATTGTAAGATCAGATGTGCACCTAAGAGGGGGGGGGGGTTAATTAGGTGTTTGGTTATTTTGACAGTTTTTAGAATTTTAGTGATTGATTTTTGCGTTTAATGTTGGTAGATGAAGAAGTAAATAACAGTAAGTAAATGAACACTGCAAATTTATCCTGGTTCCCCTTATAACCAAGGGTACGTCCAGTCCTCTTGCTCACCACAAGAGATTTTCTTCACTATCTGTCAGAATATGTACAAGTCCTCACCCTGGGACCTTGGCTACAATCTTCTAACAAACTTTCTATGATAGAACACTACTATCTTAGATATAACACTTAAAGAAAGTACAACTTTCTTTTACAAACACTTGTTGTTTTGATAAGAGTATAGGAGTAGGAAGGGGGTAGAATGATAACAATCCAAGATTTATCCAAGTACGTTGAGAACCTTAAGGATATGAAAATGATATGCAAGTACTTGAATTTCTGAAAATGACTTAGAGAAAAATTCAGAAAAGTTAGTTCAAAGTTTTTGAAATTGTGTAATTCGAATTGGTATTTTGAATATGAAGTTATGACATATTTATAGTCCTCAAGCATCTCTTTAGATTCGTGGCCTTTGATCCAAGAGGTTTGAGGAAGAATTGCAATGTTTTAGATTGAATTCAGAACTGATACATTGCATTGCTTCCAGTTGTATTCGATTACATGATATCTGTTTTCGAATACAACTCGCTGCAACGTTTAAAATTATTCAAATTTTTCACTATGTAGTCGAATACACTTTTGTGTAGTCGAATACAGATGAAGAGTTTTAGCTACTGACTTAGCAATTTTTCATCTGTAGTCGAATACAGATGAGATGGCCTTGCTTCTAACTTAGCAATGTTTTATCTGTATTCGAATACACCTTGGTTGTAGTCGAATACAGATGATACGTTTTTGCTTCTAACTTAGCAATTTTCATCTGTATTCGAATACACCTGTGTTGTATTCGATTACAAGGTTGTATTTAGTCAAAAATAAAGATTCTAACAGTTTGAAAATATTATTTTGGACTTTTGAAAATATTGTTTATGCATATGCAAAGTATGTAAGGTTCTCTTGTAGTTGAATTATGGCTTGAATCATGTACCTTTAAATAATCTATCTATTTGTAATATTATCAAAGGATGTTTGGAAATGAATTGGAGTAATTCTTCTTCTTTTTGTTGCTTTGTCACCATTGGTCTTTGTGTATAATCAAAAACATGTATTTTTACACTATTCCAATTAGGGTTTTTAACCAATCTTGTGCATTCAATAAGTGATTTTGTGTGATTGGTGGAACATTTAGGTCATTTCGATTTTCCCAGGCTTATTCTAATCCAATTAGGGTTTTTAACCAATCTTGTACATCCAATAAGTGATTTTGTGTTATTGGTTAAACATTTAGGTCATTTTCATCCTCCCTAGGCTTATTCTATTCAACTTAGGGTTTTTAAACAATCTTGTGCATCCAATAAGTGATATTGTGTCATTGGTTGAACATTTATGTCATTTTCGAGCTCCCTAGACTTAGTCAAATCCAATTAGGGTTTTTAACCAATCTTGTGCATCCAATAAGTGATTTTGTGTCATCGGTTGAACATTTAGGACATTTTCGTCTTCCGTAGGCTTATTTTAATCCTATTAGGGTTTTTAACCAATCTTGTGCATCTAATTAGTGATTTTGTGTCATTGGTTGAACATTTAGGTGATATTCGGTTTCCTTAGGCTTATTCTAATCCAATTAGGGTTTGCAACCAATCTCGTGCATCCAATCTTGTGCATCCAATAAGTACATTTGTGTCATTGGTTGAGCATTTATGTCATTTTCGTCCTCCTTAGGGTTATTCTTGTCCAATTAGGGTTTTTAACCAATCATGTGCATCCAATAAGTGATTTTGTGTCATTGGTTGAACATTTAGGTCATTTTTGTCCTCCCAAGGCTTATTCTCGTCCAATTAGGGTTTTGAACCAATCTTGTGCATCTAATAAGTGATTTTGTGTCATTGGTTGAACATTTACGTCATTTTCGTCCTCCCAAGGCTTATTCTCGTCCAATTAGGGTTTTTAACCAATCTTGTGCATCCAGTAAGTGATTTTGTGTCATTGGTTGAACATTTAGGTCATTTTCGTCCTCCCAAGGCTTATTCTCGTCCAATTAGGGTTTTTAACCAATCTTGTGCATCCAATAAGTGATTTTGTGTAATTGGTTGAACATTTAGGTCATTTTCGTCCTATCAAGGCTTATTCTCGTCCAATTAGGGTTTTTAACCAATCTTGTGCATCCAATAAGTGATTTTGTGTCATTGGTTGAACATTTAGGTCATTTTCCTCCTCCCAAGGCTTATTCTCGTCCAATTAGGGTTTTTAACCAATCTTGTGCATCCAATAAGTGATTTTGTGTCATTGGTTGAACATTTAGGTCATTTTCGTCCTCCCAAGGTTTATTCTCGTCCAATTAGGGTTTTTAACCAATCTTGTGCATCCAATAAGTGATTTTGTGTCATTGGTTGAACATTTAGGTCATTTTCGTCCTCCCAATGCTTATTCTCGTCCAATTAGGGTTTTTAACCAATCTTGTGCATCCAATAAGGACATTTGTGTCATTGGTTGAACATTTAGGTCATTTTTCGTCCTCCCAAGGCTTATTCTCGTCCAATTAGGGTTTTTAACCAATCTTGTGCATCCAATAAGTGATTTTGTGTCATTGGTTGAACATTTAGGTCATTTTCGTCCTCCCAAGGCTTATTCTCGTCCAATTAGGGTTTTTAACCAATCTTGTGCATCCAATAAGTAATTTTGTGTCATTGTTTGAACATTTAGGTCATTTTCGTCCTCCCAAGGCTCATTCTCGTCCAATTAGGGTTTTTAACCAATCTTGTGCATCCAATAAGTGATTTTGTGTCATTGGTTGAACATTTAGGTCATTTTCGTCCTCCCAAGGCTTATTCTCGTCCAATTAGGGTTTTTAACCAATCTTGTGCATCCAATAAGTGATTTTGTGTCCTTGGTTAAACATTTAGGTCATTTTCGTCCTCCAAAGGCTTATTCTCGTCCAATTACGTTTTTTAACCAATCTTGTGCATCCAATAAGTACATTTGTGTCATTGGTTGAACATTTAGGTCATTTTCGTCCTCCCAAGGCTTATTCTCGTCCAATTAGGGTTTTTAACCAATCTTGTGCATCCAATAAGTGATTTTGTGTCATTGGTTGAACATTTAGGTCATTTTCCTCCTCCCAAGGCTTATTCTCGTCCAATTAGGGTTTTTAACCAATCTTGTGCTTCCAATAAGTACATTTGTGTCATTGGTTGAACATTTAGGTCATTTTCGTCCTCCCAAGGCTTATTCTCTTCCAATTAGGGTTTTTAACCAATCTTGTGCATCCAATAAGTGATTTTGTGTCATTGGTTGAACATTTAGGTCATTTTCGTCTTTCCAAGGCTTGTTCTCTTCCAATTTGGGTTCTTAACCAATCTTGTGGATCCAATAAGTACATATATGTCATTGGTTGAACATTTAGGTCATTTTCGTCCTCCCAAGGCTTATTCTCGTCCAATTAGGGTTTTTAACCAATCTTTTGCATCCAATAAATACATTTGTGTCTTTGGTTTAACATTTAGGTCATTTTCGTCCTCCCAATGCTTAGTCTCGTCCAATTAGGGTTTTTAACCAATCTTGTGCATCCAATAAGTGATTTTGTGTCATTGGTTGAACATTTAGGTCATTTTCGTCCTCCCAAGGCTTATTCTCGTCCAATTAGGGTTTTTAACCAATCTTGTGCATCCAATAAGTGATTTTGTGTCATTGGTTGAACATTTAGGTCATTTTCGTCCTCCCAAGGCTTATTCTCGTCCAATTAGGGTTTTTAACCGATCTTCTGCATCCAATAAGATATTTTGTGTCATTGGTTGAACATTTAGGTCATTTTCTTCCTCCCAATGCTTATTCTCGTCCAATTAGGGTTTTTAACCAATCTTGTGCATCCAATAAGTGATTTTGTGTCATTGGTTGAACATTTAGGTCATTTTCGTCCTCCCAAGGCTTATTCTCGTCCAATTAGGGTTTTTAACCAATCTTGTGCATCCAATAAGTGATTTTGTGTCATTGTTTGAACATTTAGGTCATTTTCGTCCTCCCAAGGCTTATTCTCTTCCAATTAGGGTTTTTAACCAAACTTGTGCATCCAATAAGTACTTTTGTGTCATTGGTTGAACATTTAGGTCATTTTCGTCCTCCCAATGATTATTCTCGTCCAATTAGGGTTTTTAACCAATCTTGTGCATCCAATAAGTGATTTTGTGTCATTGGTTGAACATTTAGGTCATTTTCGTCCTCCCAAGGCTTATTCTCGTCCAATTAGGGTTTTTAACCAAACTTGTGCATCCAATAAGTACTTTTGTGTCATTGGTTGAACATTTAGGTCATTTTCGTCCTCCCAAGGCTTATTCTCGTCCAATTAGGGTTTTTAACCAATCTTGTGCATCCAATAAGTGATTTTGTGTCATTGGTTGAACATTTAGGTCATTTTCGTCCTCCCAAGGCTTATTCTCGTCCAATTAGGGTTTTTAAGCAATCTTGTGCATCCAATAAGTGATTTAGTGTCATTGGTTGAACATTTAGGTCATTTTCTTCCTCCCAAGGCTTATTCTCGTCCAATTAGGGTTTTTAACCAATCTTGTGCATCCAATAAGTGATTTTGTGTCATTGGTTGAACATTTAGGTCATTTTCGTCCTCCCAAGGCTTATTCTCGTCCAATTAGGGTTTTTAACCAATCTTGTGCATCCAATAAGTACGTTTGTGTCATTGGTTGAACATTTAGGTCCTTTTCGTCCTCCCAAGGCTTATTCTCGTCCAATTAGGGTTTTTAACCAATCTTGTGCATCCAATAAGTACATTTGTGTCATTGGTTGAACATTTAGGTCATTTTCGTCCTCCCAAGGCTTATTCTCGTCCAATTAGGGTTTTTAACCAATCTTGTGCTTCCAATAAGTGATTTTGTTTCATTGGTTGAACATTTAGGTCATTTTCATCCTCCCAAGGCTTATTCTCGTCCAATTAGGGTTTTTAACCAATCTTGTGCATCCAATAAGTGATTTTGTGTCATTGGTTGAACATTTAGGTCATTTTCGTCCTCCCAAGGCTTATTCTCGTCCAATTAGGGTTTTTAACCAATCTTGTGCATCCAATAAGTACATTTGTGTCATTGGTTGAACATTTAGGTCATTTTCGTCCTCCCAAGGCTTATTCTCGTCCAATTAGGGTTTTTAACCAATCTTGTGCATCCAATAAGAGATTTTGTGTCATTCGTTGAACATTTAGGTCATTTTCGTCCTCCCAAGGCTTATTCTCGTCCAATTAGGGTTTTTAACCAATCTTGTGCATCCAATAAGTGATTTTGTGTCGTTGGTTGAACATTTAGGTCATTTTCGTCCTCCCAAGGCTTATTCTCGTCTAGTTAGGGTTTTTAACTAATCTTGTGCATCCAATAAGTACATTTGTGTCATATTTGAACATTTAGGTCATTTTCGTCCTCCCAAGGCTTATTCTCGTCCAATTAGGGTTTTTAACCAATCTTGTGCATCCAATAAGTGATTTTGTGTCATTGGTTGAACATTTAGGTCATTTTCGTCCTCCCAAGGCTTATTCTCGTCCAATTAGGGTTTTTAACCAATCTTGTGCATCCAATAAGTATATTTGTGTCATTGGTTGAACATTTAGGTCATTTTCGTCCTCCCAAGGCTTATTCTCGTCCAATTAGGGTTTTCAACCAATCTTGTGCATCCAATAAGTGATTTTGTGTCATTGGTTGAACATTTAGGTCATTTTCGATCTCCCATGGCTTATTCTCGTCCAATTAGGGTTTTTAACCAATCTTGTGCATTCAATAAGTGATTTTGTGTCATTGGTTGAACATTCAAGGCTTATTCTCGTCCAATTAGGGTTTTTAACCAATCTTGTGCCTCCAATAAGTGATTTTGTGTCATTGGTTGAACATTTAGGTCATTTTCGTCCTCCCAAGGCTTATTCTCGTCCAATTAGGGTTTTTAGCCAATCTTGTGCATCCAATAAGTACATTTGTGTCATTGGTTGAACATTTAGGTCATTTTCGTCCTCCTAAGGCTTATTCTCTTCCAATTAGGGTTTTTAACCAATCTTGTGCATCCAATAAGTGATTTTGTGTCATTGGTTGAACATTTAGGTCATTTTTGTCCTCCCTAGGCTTTTTCTCGTCCAATTAGGGTTTTTAACCAATCTTGTAAATCCAATAAGTACGTTTGTGTCGTTGGTTGAACATTTAGGTCATTTTCGTCCTCCTTAGGCTTATTCTCGTCCAATTAGGGTTTTTAATGAATCTTGTGCATCCAATAAGTGATTTTGTGTCATTGGTTGAACATTTATGTCATTTTCATCCTCCCAAGGCTTATTCTCGTCCAATTAGGGTTTTTAACCAATCTTGTGCTTCCAATAAGTGATTTTGTGTCATTGGTTGAACATTTAGGTCATTTTCGTCCTCCCAAGGCTTATTCTCGTCCAATTAGGGTTTTCAACCAATCTTGTGCATCCAATAAGTGATTTTGTGTCATTGTTTGAACATTTAGGTCATTTTCGTCATCCCAAAGCTTATTCTCGTCCAATTAGGGTTTTTAACCAATCTTGTGCATCCAATAAGTGATTTTGTGTCATTTGTTGAACATTTAGTTCATTTTCGTCCTCCCAAGGCTTATTCTCGTCCAATTAGGGTTTTTAACCAATCTTGTGCATCCAATAAGTACATTTGTGTCATTGGTTGAATATTTAGGTCATTTTCGTCCTCCCAAGGCTTATTCTCTTCCAATTAGGGTTTTTAACCAATCTTGTGCATCCAATAAGTACATTTGTGTCATTGGTTGAACATTTAGGTCATTTTCGTCCTCTTAAGGCTTATTCTCGTCCAATTAGGGTTCTTAAAAATCTTGTGCATCCAATAAGTACATTTGTGTCATTGGTTGAACATTTATGTCATTTTCGTCCTCCTTAGGCTTATTCTTGTCCAATTAGGGTTTTTAACCAATCATGTGCATCCAATAAGTGATTTTGTGTCATTGGTTGAACATTTAGGTCATTTTTGTCCTCCCTAGGCTTTTTCTCGTCCAATTAGGGTTTTTAACCAATCTTGTGCATCCAATAAGTACGTTTGTGTCATTGGTTGAACATTTAGGTCATTTTCGTCCTCCTTAGGCTTATTCTCGTCCAATTAGGGTTTTTAACGAATCTTGTGCATCCAATAAGTGATTTTGTGTCATTGGTAGAACATTTAGGTCATTTTCATCCTCCCAAGTCTTATTCTCGTCCAATTAGGGTTTTTAACCAATCTTGTGCATCCAATAAGTGATTTTGTGTCATTGGTTGAACATTTAGGTAATTTTAGTCCTTCCAAGGCTTATTCTCGTCCAATTAGGGTTTTTAACCAATCTTGTGCATCCAATAAGTGATTTTGTGTCATTGGTTTAACATTTATGTCATTTTCGTCCTCCCAAGGCTTATTCTTGTCCAATTAGGGTTTTAAACCAATCTTGTGCATCCAATAAGTGATTTTGTGTCACTGGTTGAACATTTAGGTCATTTTCGTCCTCCTAAGGCTTATTCTCGTCCAATTAGGGTTTTTAACCAATCTTGTGCATCCAATAAGTGATTTTGTGTGATTGGTTGAACATTTAGGTCATTTTTTCCTCCCAAGGCTTATTCTCGTCCAGTTAGGGTTTTTAAACAATATTGTGCATCCAATAAGTACATTTGTGTCATTGGTTGAACATTAAGGTCATTTTCGTCCTCTTAAGGCTTATTCTCGTCCAATTAGGGTTTTTAACCAATTTTGTGCATCCAATAAGTACATCTGTGTCATTGGTTAAACATTTAGGTCATTTTCGTCCTCCCAAGGCTTATTCTCGTCCAATTAGGGTTTTTAACCAATCTTGTACATCCAATAAGTGATTTTGTGTCATTGGTTGAACATTTAGGTCATTTTCGTCCTCCCAAGGCTTATTCTCGTCCAATTAGGGTTTTCAACCAATCTTGTGCATCCAATAAGTGATTTTGTGTCATTGTTTGAACATTTAGGTCATTTTCGTCCTCCCAAGGCTTATTCTCGTCCAATTAGGGTTTTTAACCAATCTTGTGCATCCAATAAGTGATTTTCAGTCATTGTTTGAACATTTAGGTCATTTTCGTCCTCCCTAGGCTTATTCTCGTCCAATTAGGGTTTTAAACCAATCTTGTGCATCCAATAAGTGATTTTGTGTCATTGGTTGAACATTTAGGTCATTTTCGTCCTCCTAGGCTTATTCTAGTCCAATTAGGGTTTTTAACCAATCTTGTGCATCCAGTAAGTGATTTTGTGTCAATGTTTGAATATTTAGGTGATTTTCGTCCTCCCAAGGCTTATTCTCGTCCAATTAGGGTTTTTAACCAATCTTGTGCATCCAATAAGTGATTTTGTGTCATTGGTTGAACATTTAGGTCATTTTCGTCCTCCCAAGGCTTATTCTCGTCCAATTAGGGTTTTTAACCAATCTTGTGCATCCAATAAGTGATTTTGTGTCATTGTTTGAACATTTAGGTCATTTTCGTCCTCCCAAGGCTTATTCTCGTCCAATTAGGGTTTTTAACCAATCTTATGCATCCAATAAGTACATTTGTGTCATTGGTTGAACATTTAGGTCATTTTCGTCATCCCAAGGCTTATTCTCGTACAATTAATGGTTTTAATCAATCTTGTGCATCCAATAAGTGATTTTGTGTCATTGGTTGAACATTTAGGTCATTTTCGTTCTCCCTAGGCTTATTCTCTTCCAATTAGGTTTTTAACCAATCTTGTGCATCCAATAAGTACATTTGTGTCATTGGTTGAACATTTAGGTCATTTTCGTCCTCCCAAGGCTTATTCTCGTCCAATTAGGGGTTTTAACCAATCTTGTGCATCCAATAAGTGATTTTGTTTCAATGGTTGAACATTTATGTCATTTTAGTCCTCCCAAGGCTTATTCTTGTCCAATTAGGGTTTTTAACCAATCTTGTGCATCCAATAAGTACATTTGTGTCATTGGTTGAACATTTAGGTCATTTTCGTCCTCCCAAGGCTTATTCTCGTCCAATTAGGGTTTATAACCAATCTTGTGCATCCAATAAGTACATTTGTGTCATTGGTTGAACATTTAGGTCATTTTCGTCCTCCCAAGGCTTATTCTCGTCCAATAAGGGTTTTTAACCAATCTTGTGCCTCCAATAAGTGATTTTGTGTCATTGGTTGAACATTTAGGTCATTTTCGTCCTCCCAAGGCTTATTCTCGTCCAATTAGGGTTTTTAACCAATCTTGTGCATCCAATAAGTGATTTTGTGTCATTGTTTGAACATTTAGGTCATTTTCGTCCTCCCAAGGCTTATTCTCGTCCAATTAGGATTTTTAACGAATCTTGTCCATCCAATAAGTGATTTTGTGTCATTGGTTGAACATTTAGGTCATTTTCGTCCTCCCAAGGCTTATTCTCGTCCAATTAGGGTTTTTAACCAATCTTGTGCATCCAATAAGTGATTTTGTGTCATTGTTTGAACATTTAGGTCATTTTCGTCCTCCCAAGGCTTATTCTGGTCCAATTAAGGTTTTTAACCAATCTTGTGCATCCAATAAGTACTTTTGTGTCATTGGTTGAAAATTTAGGTCATTTTCGTCCTCCCAAGGCTTATTCTCGTCCAATTAGGGTTTTTAACCAATCTTGTGCATCCAATAAGTGATTTTGTGTCATTGGTTGAACATTTAGGTCATTTTTGTCCTCCCTAGGCTTATTCTCGTCCAATTAGGGGTTTTAACCAATCTTGTGCATCCAATAAGTACATTTGTGTCATTGGGTTAACATTTAGGTCATTTTCGTCCTCCCAAGGCTTAATCTCGTCCAATAAGTACATCTGTGTCATTGGTTGAACATTTAGGTCATTTTCGTCCTCCCAAGCCTTAATCTCGCCCAATTAAGGTTTTTAACCAATCTTGTGCATCCAATAAGTACATTTGTGTCAGTGGTTGAACATTTAGGTCATTTTTGTCCTCCCAAGGCTTATTCTCGTCCAATTAGGGTTTTTAACCAATCTTGTGCATCCAATAAGTGATTTTGTGTCATTTGTTGAACATTTAGGTCATTTTCGTCCTCCCAAGGCTTATTCTCGTCCAATTAGGGTTTTTAACCAATCTTGTGCATCCAATAAGTGCTTTTGTGTCATTGGTTGAACATTTAGGTCATTTTCGTCCTCCCATGGCTTATTCTCGTCCAATTAGGGTTTTTAACCAATCTTGTGCATCCAATAAGTACATTTGTGTCATTGGTTGAACATTTAGGTCATTTTCGTCCTCCCAAGGCTTATTCTCTTCCAATTAGGGTTTTTAACCAATCTTGTGCATCCAATAAGTGATTTTGTGTCATAGGTTGAACATTTAGGTCATTTTCGTCCTCCCAAGGCTTATTCTCGTCCAATTAGGGTTTTTAACCAATCTTGTGCATCCAATAAGTGATTTTGTGTCATTGTTTGAACATTTAGGTCATTTTCGTCCTCCCAAGGCTTATTCTCGTCCAATTAGGGTTTTTAAGCAATCTTGTGCATCCAATAAGTACATTTGTGTCATTGGTTTAACGTTTAGGTCATTTTCGTCCTCCCAAGACTTATTCTCGTCCAATTAGGGGTTTTAACCAATTTTGTGCTTCCAATAAGTACATTTGTGTCATTGGTTGAACATTTAGGTCATTTTCGTCCTCCCAAGGCTTATTCTCGTCCAATTAGGGTTTTTAACCAATCTTGTGCATCCAATAAGTACATTTGTGTCATTGGTTGAACATTTAGGTCATTTTCGTCCTCCCATGGCTTATTCTCGTCCAATTCGGGTTTTTAACCAATCTTGTGCATCCAATAAGTACATTTGTGTCATTGGTTGAACATTTAGGTCATTTTCGTCCTCCCAAGGCTTATTCTCGTCCAATTAGGGTTTTTAACCAATCTTGTGCATCCAATAAGTAAATTTGTGCCATTGGTTGAACATTTAGGTCATTTTCGTCCTCCCAAGGCTTATTCTCGTCCAATTAGGGTTTTTAACCAATCTTGTGCATCCAATAAGTGATTTTGTGTCATTGTTTGAACATTTAGGTCATTTTCGTCCTCCCTAGGCTTATTCTCGTCCAATTAGGGTTTTTAACCAATCTTATGCATCCAATAAGTGATTTTGTGACATTGGTTGAACATTTAGGTCATTTTCGTCCTCCCAAGGCTTATTCTCGTCCAATTAGGGTTTTTAACCAATCTTGTGCATCCAATAAGTGATTTTGTGTCATTGTTTGAACATTTAGGTCATTTTCGTCCTCCCAAGGCTTATTCTCGTCCAATTAGGGTTTTTAACCAATCTTGTGCATCCAGTAAGTGATTTTGTGTCATTGGTTAAACATTTAGGTCATTTTCGTCCTCCCTAGGCTTATTCTCGTCCAATTAGGGTTTTTAACCAATCTTGTGCATCCAATAAGTGATTTTGTGTCATTGGTTAAACATTTAGGTCATTTTCGTCCTCCTAATGCTTATTCTCGTCCAATTAGGGTTTTTAACCAATCTTGTGCATCCAATAAGTGATTTTGTGTAATTGGTTGAACATTTAGGTCATTTTCGTCCTCCCAAGGCTTATTCTCGTCCAATTAGGGTTTTTAACCAATCTTGTGCATCCAATAAGTGATTTTGTGTCATTGTTTGAACATTTAGGTCATTTTCGTCCTCCCAAGGCTTATTCTCGTCCAATTAGGGTTTTTAACCAATCTTGTGCATCCAATAAGTACATTTTGTGTCATTGGTTGAACATTTAGGTCATTTTCGTCCTCCCAAGGCTTATTCTCGTCCAATTAGGGTTTTTAACCAATCTTGTGCATCCAATAAGTGATTTTGTGTCATTGTTTGAACATTTAGGTCATTTTCGTCCTCCCAAGGCTTATTCTCGTCCAATTAGGGTTTTTAACCAATCTTGTGCATCCAATAAGTGATTTTGTGTCATTTGTTGAACATTTAGTTCATTTTCGTCCTCCCAAGGCTTATTCTCGTCCAATTAGGGTTTTTAACCAATCTTGTGCATCCAATAAGTACATTTGTGTCATTGGTTGAATATTTAGGTCATTTTCGTCCTCCCAAGGCTTATTCTCTTCCAATTAGGGTTCTTAACCAATCTTGTGCATCCAATAAGTACATTTGTGTCATTGGTTGAACATTTATGTCATTTTCGTCCTCCTTAGGCTTATTCTTGTCCAATTAGGGTTTTTAACCAATCATGTGCATCCAATAAGTGATTTTGTGTCATTGGTTGAACATTTAGGTCATTTTTGTCCTCCCAAGGCTTATTCTTGTACAATTAGGGTTTTGAACCAATCCTGTGCATCTAATAAGTGATTATGTGTCATTGGTTGAACATTTACGTCATTTTCGTCCTCCCAAGGCTTATTCTCGTCCAATTAGGGTTTTTAACCAATCTTGTGCATCCAGTAAGTGATTTTGTGTCATTGGTTGAACATTTAGGTCATTTTCGTCCTCCCAAGGCTTATTTTCGTCCAATTAGGGTTTTTAACCAATCTTGTGCATCCTATAAGTGATTTTGTGTAATTGGTTGAACACTTAGGTCATTTTCGTCCTCTCAAGGCTTATTCTCGTCCAATTAGGGTTTTTAACCAATCTTGAGCATCCAATAAGTGATTTTGTGTCATTGGTTGAACATTTAGGTCATTTTCGTCCTCCCAAGGCTTATTCTCGTCCAATTAGGGTTTTTAACCAATCTTGTGCATCCAATAAGTGGTTTTGTGTCATTGGTTGAACATTTAGTTCATTTTCGTCCTCCCAAGGTTTATTCTCGTCCAATTAGGGTTTTTAACCAATCTTGTGAATCCAATAAGTGATTTTGTGTCATTGGTTGAACATTTAGGTCATTTTCGTCCTCCCAAGGCTTATTCTCGTCCAATTAGGGTTTTTAACCAATCTTGTGCATCCAATAAGTGATTTTGTGTAATTGGTTGAACATTTAGGTCATTTTCGTCCTATCAAGGCTTATTCTCGTCCAATTAGGGTTTTTAACCAATCTTGTGCATCCAATAAGTGATTTTGTGTCATTGGTTGAACATTTAGGTCATTTTCCTCCTCCCAAGGCTTATTCTCGTCCAATTAGGGTTTTTAACCAATCTTGTGCATCCAATAAGTGATTTTGTTATTGGTTGAACATTTAGGTCATTTTTGTCCTCCCTAGGCTTATTCTCGTCCAATTAGGGGTTTTAACCAAACTTGTGCATCCAATAAGTACATTTATGTCATTGGGTTAACATTTTGGTCATTTTCGTCCTCCCAAGGCTTAATCTCGTCCAATAAGTACATCTGTGTCATTGGTTGAACATTTAGGTCATTTTCGTCCTCCCAAGGCTTAATCTCGCCCAATTAGGGTTTTTAACCAATCTTGTGCATCCAATAAGTGATTTTGTGTCATTGTTTGAACATTTAGGTCATTTTCGTCCTCCCAAGGCTTATTCTCGTCCAATTAGGGTTTTTAACCAATCTTGTGCATCCAATAAGTGATTTTGTGTCATTGTTTGAACATTTAGGTCATTTTCGTCCTCCCAAGGCTTATTCTCGTCCAATTAGGGTTTTTAACCAATGTTGTGCATCCTATAAGTACATTTGTGTCATTGGTTGAACATTTAGGTCATTTTCGTCCTCCCAAGGCTTATTCTCGTCCAATTAGGACTTTTAACCAATCTTTTGCATCCAATAAGTACATTTGTGTCATTGTTTGAACATTTAGGTCATTTTCGTCCTCCCAAGGCTTATTCTCGTCCAATTAGGGTTTTTAACCAATCTTGTGCATCCAATAAGTGCTTTTGTGTCATTGTTTGAACATTTAGGTCATTTTCGTCCTCCCAAGGCTTATTCTCGTCCAATTAGGGTTTTTAACCAATCTTGTGCATCCAATAAGTGATTTTGTGTCATTGTTTGAACATTTAGGTCATTTTCGTCCTCCCAAGGCTTATTCTCGTCCAATTAGGGTTTTTAACCAATCTTGTGCATCCAATAAGTGATTTTGTGTCATTTGTTGAACATTTAGTTCATTTTCGTCCTCCCAAGGCTTATTCTCGTCCAATTAGGGTTTTTAACCAATCTTGTGCATCCAATAAGTACATTTGTGTCATTGGTTGAATATTTAGGTCATTTTCGTCCTCCCAAGGCTTATTCTCTTCCAATTAGGGTTCTTAACCAATCTTGTGCATCCAATAAGTACATTTGTGTCATTGGTTGAACATTTATGTCATTTTCGTCCTCCTTAGGCTTATTCTTGTCCAATTAGGGTTTTTAACCAATCATGTGCATCCAATAAGTGATTTTGTGTCATTGGTTGAACATTTAGGTCATTTTTGTCCTCCCTAGGCTTTTTCTCGTCCAATTAGGGTTTTTAACCAATCTTGTGCATCCAATAAGTACGTTTGTGTCATTGGTTGAACATTTAGGTCATTTTCGTCCTCCTTAGGCTTATTCTCGTCCAATTAGGGTTTTTAACGAATCTTGTGCATCCAATAAGTGATTTTGTGTCATTGGTAGAACATTTAGGTCATTTTCATCCTCCCAAGTCTTATTCTCGTCCAATTAGGGTTTTTAACCAATCTTGTGCATCCAATAAGTGATTTTGTGTCATTGGTTGAACATTTAGGTAATTTTAGTCCTTCCAAGGCTTATTCTCGTCCAATTAGGGTTTTTAACCAATCTTGTGCATCCAATAAGTGATTTTGTGTCATTGGTTTAACATTTATGTCATTTTCGTCCTCCCAAGGCTTATTCTTGTCCAATTAGGGTTTTAAACCAATCTTGTGCATCCAATAAGTGATTTTGTGTCACTGGTTGAACATTTAGGTCATTTTCGTCCTCCTAAGGCTTATTCTCGTCCAATTAGGGTTTTTAACCAATCTTGTGCATCCAATAAGTGATTTTGTGTGATTGGTTGAACATTTAGGTCATTTTTTCCTCCCAAGGCTTATTCTCGTCCAGTTAGGGTTTTTAAACAATATTGTGCATCCAATAAGTACATTTGTGTCATTGGTTGAACATTAAGGTCATTTTCGTCCTCTTAAGGCTTATTCTCGTCCAATTAGGGTTTTTAACCAATTTTGTGCATCCAATAAGTACATCTGTGTCATTGGTTAAACATTTAGGTCATTTTCGTCCTCCCAAGGCTTATTCTCGTCCAATTAGGGTTTTTAACCAATCTTGTACATCCAATAAGTGATTTTGTGTCATTGGTTGAACATTTAGGTCATTTTCGTCCTCCCAAGGCTTATTCTCGTCCAATTAGGGTTTTTAACGAATCTTGTGCATCCAATAAGTACATTTGTGTCATTGGTTGAACATTTAGGTCATTTTCGTCCTCCCAAGGCTTATTCTCGTCCAATTAGGGTTTTCAACCAATCCTGTGCATCCAATAAGTGATTTTGTGTCATTGGTTGAACATTTAGGTCATTTTCGTCCTCCCAAGGCTTATTCTCGTCCAATTAGGGTTTTTAACCAATCTTGTGCATCCAATAAGTACATTTGTGTCATTGGTTGAACATTTAGGTCATTTTCGTCCTTCCTAGGCTTTTTCTCGTCCAATTAGGGGTTTTAACTAATCTTGTGCATCCAATAAGTACATTTGTGTCATTCGTTGAACATTTAGGTCATTTTCGTCCTCCCTAGGCTTATTCTCGTCCAATTAGGGTTTTTAACCAATCTTGTGCATCCAATAAGTACATTTGTGTCATTGGTTGAATATTTAGGTCATTTTCGTCCTCCCAAGGCTTATTCTCTTCCAATTAGGGTTTTTAACCAATCTTGTGCATCCAATAAGTACATTTGTGTCATTGGTTGAACATTTAGGTCATTTTCGTCCTCTTAAGGCTTATTCTCGTCCAATTAGGGTTCTTAAAAATCTTGTGCATCCAATAAGTACATTTGTGTCATTGGTTGAACATTTATGTCATTTTCGTCCTCCTTAGGCTTATTCTTGTCCAATTAGGGTTTTTAACCAATCATGTGCATCCAATAAGTGATTTTGTGTCATTGGTTGAACATTAAGGTCATTTTTGTCCTCCCAAGGCTTATTCTCGTCCAATTAGGGTTTTGAACCAATCTTGTGCATCTAATAAGTGATTATGTGTCATTGGTTGAACATTAAGGTCATTTTCGTCCTCCAAAGGCTTATTCTCGTCCAATTAGGGTGTTTAACCAATCTTGTGCATCCAATAAGTACATCTGTGTCATTGGGTGAACATTTAGGTCATTTTCGTCCTCCCAAGGCTTATTCTCGTCCAATTAGGGTTTTTAACCAATCTTGTGCATCCAATAAGTGATTTTGTGTCATTGGTTAAACATTTAGGTCATTTTCGTCCTCCCAATGCTTATTCTCGTCCAATTAGGGTTTTTAACCAATCTTGTACATCCAATAAGTGATTTTGTGTCATTGGTTGAACATTTTGGTCATTTTCGTCCTCCCAAGGCTTATTCTCGTCCAATTAGGGTTTTTAACCAATCTTGTGCATCCAATAAGTGATTTTGTGTCATTGTTTGAACATTTAGGTCATTTTCGTCCTCCCAAGGCTTATTCTCGTCCAATTAGGGTTTTTAACCAATCTTATGCATCCAATAAGTGATTTTGTGTCATTGTTTGAACATTTAGGTCATTTTCGTCCTCCCAAGGCTTATTCTCGTCCAATTAGGGTTTTTAACCAATCTTGTGCATCCAATAAGTACTTTTGTGTCATTGGTTGAACATTTAGGTCATTTTCGTCCTCCCAAGGATTATTCTCGTCCAATTAGGGTTTTTAACGAATTTTCTGCATCCAATAAGTACATCTGTGTCATTGGTTGAACATTTAGGTCATTTTCGTCCTCCCAAGGCTTATTCTCGTCCAATTAGGGTTTTTAACCAATCTTGTGCATCCAATAAGTGATTTTGTGTCATTGTTTGAACATTTAGGTCATTTTCGTCCTCCCAAGGCTTATTCTCGTCCAATTAGGGTTTTTAACCAATCTTGTGCATCCAATAAGTGATTTTGTGTCATTGGTTCAACATTTAGGTCATTTTCGTCCTCCCAGGCTTTTTCTAGTCCAATTAGGGTTTTTAACCAATCTTGTGCATCCAATAAGTGATTTTGTGTCATTGTTTGAACATTTAGGTGATTTTCGTCCTCCCAAGGCTTATTCTCGTCCAATTAGGGTTTTTAACCAATCTTGTGCATCCAATAAGTGATTTTGTGTCATTGTTTGAACATTTAG
This sequence comes from Cicer chorassanicum, assembly GCA_037974735.1. NCBI lineage: Eukaryota > Viridiplantae > Streptophyta > Magnoliopsida > Fabales > Fabaceae > Cicer > Cicer chorassanicum. Next base: position 38,239,710 of record JBBPBP010000004.1, on the reverse strand, counting down.
GTCATTTTCGTCCTCCCAAGGCTTATTCTCGTCCAATTAGGGTTTTTAACCAATCTTGTGCATCCAATAAGTGATTTTGTGCCATTGGTTGATTATTAAGGTCATTTTCGTCCTCCCTAGGCTTATTCTCGTCCAATTAGGGTTTTAAACCAATCTTGTGCATCCAATAAGTGATTTTGTGTCATTGTTTGAACATTTAGGTCATTTTCGTCCTCCTAAGGATTATTCTCGTCCAATTAGGGTATTGAACCAATCTTGTGCATCCAATAAGTGATTTTGTGTCATTGTTTGAACATTTAGGTCATTTTCGTCCTCCCAAGGCTTATTCTCGTCCAATTAGGGTTTTTAACCAATCTTGTGCATCCAATAAGTGATTTTGTGTCAATGGTTGAACATTTAGGTCATTTTCGTCCTCCCTAGGCTTATTGTAGTCCAATTAGGGTTTTTAATCAATCTTGTGCATCCAATAAGTGATTTTGTGTCATTGTTTGAACATTTAGGTCATTTTCGTCCTCCCAAGGCTTATTCTCGTCCAATTAGGGTTTTTAACCAATCTTGTGCATCCAATAAGTGATTTTGTGTCATTGGTTGAACATTTAGGTCATTTTCGTCCTCCCAAGGCTTATTCTCGTCCAATTAGGGTTTTTAACCAATCTTGTCCATCCAATAAGTTCGTTTGTGTCATTGGTTGAAGATTTAGGTCATTTTCGTCCTCCCAAGGCTTATTCTCGTCCAATTAGGGTTTTTAACCAATCTTGTGCATCCAATAAGTGATTTTGTGTCATTGGTTGAACATTTAGGTCATTTTTGTCCTCCCTAGGCTTATTCTCGTCCAATTAGGGGTTTTAACCAATCTTGTGCATCCAATAAGTACATTTGTGTCATTGGGTTAACATTTAGGTCATTTTCGTCCTCCCAAGGCTTAATCTCGTCCAATAAGTACATCTGTGTCATTGGTTGAACATTTAGGTCATTTTCGTCCTCCCAAGCCTTAATCTCGCCCAATTAAGGTTTTTAACCAATCTTGTGCATCCAATAAGTACATTTGTGTCAGTGGTTGAACATTTAGGTCATTTTTGTCCTCCCAAGGCTTATTCTCGTCCAATTAGGGTTTTTAACCAATCTTGTGCATCCAATAAGTGATTTTGTGTCATTTGTTGAACATTTAGGTCATTTTCGTCCTCCCAAGGCTTATTCTCGTCCAATTAGGGTTTTAACCAATCTTGTGCATCCAATAAGTACATTTGTGTCATTGGTTGAATATTTAGGTCATTTTCGTCCTCCCAAGGCTTATTCTCTTCCAATTAGGGTTTTTAACCAATCTTGTGCATCCAATAAGTGATTTTGCGTCATTGGTTGAACATTTAGGTCATTTTTGTCCTCCCTAGGCTTATTCTCGTCCAATTAGGGGTTTTAACCAATCTTGTGCATCCAATAAGTACATTTGTGTCATTGGTTGAACATTTAGGTCATTTTCGTCCTCTTAAGGCTTATTCTCGTCCAATTAGGGTTCTTAACCAATCTTGTGCATCCAATAAGTACATTTGTGTCATTGGTTGAACATTTATGTCATTTTCGTCCTCCTTAGGCTTATTCAAATCCAATTAGGGTTTTTAACCAATCTTGTGCATCCAATAAGTGATTTTGTGTCATTGGTTGAACATTTAGGTCATTTTCGACCTCCCAAGGCTTATTCTCGTCCAATTAGGGTTTTTAACCAATCTTGTGCATCCAATAAGTGATTTTGAGTCATTGGTTGAACATTTAGGTCATTTTCGTCCTCCCTAGGCTTATTCTCCTCTAATTAGGGTTTTTAACCAATCTTGTGCATCCAATAAGTACATTTGTGTCATTGGTTGAACATTTAGGTCATTTTCGTCCTCCCAAGGCTTATTCTCGTCCAATTAGGGTTTTTAACCAATCTTGTGCATCCAATAAGTACATTTTGTGTCATTGGTTGAACATTTAGGTCATTTTCGTCCTCCCAAGGCTTATTCTCGTCCAATTAGGGTTTTTAACCAATCTTGTGCATCCAATAAGTGATTTTGTGTCATTGTTTGAACATTTAGGTCATTTTCGTCCTCCCAAGGCTTATTCTCGTCCAATTAGGGTTTTTAACCAATCTTGTGCATCCAATAAGTGATTTTGTGTCATTTGTTGAACATTTAGTTCATTTTCGTACTCTCAAGGCTTATTCTCGTCCAATTAGGGTTTTTAACCAATCTTGTGCATCCAATAAGTGATTTTGCGTCATTGGTTGAACATTTAGGTCATTTTTGTCCTCCCTAGGCTTATTCTCGTCCAATTAGGGGTTTGAACCAATCTTGTGCATCCAATAAGTACATTTGTGTCATTGGTTGAACATTTAGGTCATTTTCGTCCTCTTAAGGCTTATTCTCGTCCAATTAGGGTTCTTAACCAATCTTGTGCATCCAATAAGTACATTTGTGTCATTGGTTGAACATTTATGTCATTTTCGTCCTCCCAAGGCTTATTCTCGTCCAATTAGGGTTTTTAACCAATCTTGTGCATCCAATAAGTGATTTTGTGTCATTGGTTAAACATTTAGGTCATTTTCGTCCTCCCAATGCTTATTCTCGTCCAATAAGGGTTTTTAACCAATCTTGTACATCCAATAAGTGATTTTGTGTCATTGGTTGAACATTTAGGTCATTTTCGTCTTCCCAAGGCTTATTCTCGTCCAATTAGGGTTTTTAACCAATCTTGCGCATCCAATAAGTGATTTTGTGTCATTTGTTGAACATTTAGTTCATTTTCGTCCTCCCAAGGCTTATTGTCGTCCAATTAGGGTTTTTAACCAATCTTGTGCATCCAATAAGTGATTTTGTGTCATTTGTTGAACATTTAGTTCATTTTTGTCCTCCCAAGGCTTATTCTCGTCCAATTAGGGTTTTTAACCAATCTTGTGCATCCAATAAGTACGTTTGTGTCATTGGTTAATATTTAGGTCATTTTCGTCCTCCCAAGGCTTATTCTCTTCCAATTAGGGTTTTTAACCAATCTTGTGCATCCAATAAGTGATTTTGCGTCATTGGTTGAACATTTAGGTCATTTTTGTCCTCCCTAGGCTTATTCTCGTCCAATTAGGGGTTTTAACCAATCTTGTGCATCCAATAAGTACATTTGTGTCATTGGTTGAACATTTAGGTCATTTTCGTCCTCTTAAGGCTTATTCTCGTCCAATTAGGGTTCTTAACCAATCTTGTGCATCCAATAAGTACATTTGTGTCATTGGTTGAACATTTATGTCATTTTCGTCCTCCTTAGGCTTATTCAAATCCAATTAGGGTTTTTAAACAATCTTTTGCATCCAATAAGTGATTTTGTGTAATTGGTTGAACATTTAGGTCATTTTCGGTTTCCCTAGGCTTATTCTAATCCAATTAGGGTTTTTAACAAATCTTGTGCATCCAATAAGTGATTTTGTGTCATTGGTTGAACATTTAAGTTATTTTCGTGCTCTATAGGCTTATTTTATTCCAATTAGGGTTTTTAACTAATCGTGTGCATTCAATAAGTGATTTTGTGTCATTGGTTAAACATTCAGGTCATTTTCGTCTTCCCTTGGCTTATTCTAATCCTATTACGGTTTTTAACCAATCTTGTGCATCCAACAAGTGATTTTGTGTCATTGGTTAAACATTTAGGTGTTTTTCGGTTTCCCTAGGCTTATTCTAATCCAATTAGGGTTTTTTTTACCAATCTTGTGCATCCAATAAGTAATTTTGTTTCATTGGTTGAACATTTAGGTCATTTTCGTCCTCCCTAGGCATATTCTAATCCAATTAAGGTTTTTAATCAATCTTGTGCATCCAATAAGTGATTTTGTGTCATTGGTTGAACATTTAGGTCATTTTCGTCCTCCCTAGTCTTATTCTATTCCAATTAGGGTTTTTAACCAATCTTGTGCATTCAATAAGTGAATTTTGTGTTATTGGTTGAACATTTAGGTCATTTTCAGTTTCCCCAGGCTTATAATATTCCAATTAGGGTTTTTAACCAATCTTGTGCAACCAATAAGTGATTTTGTGTTATTGGTTGAACATTTAGGTCATTTTTGTCCTCCCATGGCTTATTCTAATCTGATTAAGGTTTTTAAACAATCTTGTCTATCCAATAAGTGATTTTGTGTCATTGATTGAACATTTAGGTCATTTTCATCCTCCCTAGGCATATTCTAATCCAATTAGGGTTTTTAACCAATCTTGTGCATCCAATAAGTGATTTTGTGTCATTGGTTGAACATTTAGGTCATTTTCGTCCTCCCTAGGCTTATTCAAATCCAATTAGGGTTTTTGACCAATCTTGTGCATCCTATAAGTGATTTTGTGTCATTGGTTAAACATTTAGGTCATTTTCGGTTTCCCCAGGCTTATTATAATCCAATTAGGGTTTTTAACCTATCTTGTGGATCCAATAAGTGATTTTTTGTTATTGGTTGAACATTTAGGTCATTTTCGTCCTCCCAAGGCTTATTATAATTCAATTATGGTTTTAAACCAATCTTGTGCATCCAATAAGTGATTTTGTGTCATTGGTTGAACATTTAGGTCATTTTCGGTTTCCCCAAGCTTATTCTAATCCAATTAGGGTTTTTAACCAATCTTGTGCATCCAAAAAGTGATTTTGTGTCATTGGTTGAACATTTAGGTCATTTTCGTTCTCCGTAGGCTTATTCTATTCCAATTACGGTTTTTAACCAATCTTGTGCATTCAATAAGTGATTTTGTGTTATTGGTTGAACATTTAGGTCATTTTTGCCTCCCAAGGCTTATACTAATCCAATTAGGGGTTTTAACCAATTTTGTTCATCCAATAAGTGATTTTGTATCATTGGTTGAACATTTAGGTCATTTTCGTCCTCCCTAGGCATATTCTAATCCAATTAAGGTTTTTAATCAATCTTGTGCATCCAATAAGTGATTTTGTGTCATTGGTTAAACATTTAGGTCATTTTCGTCCTCCCTAGGCTTATTCTATTCCAATTAGGATTTTTAACCAATCTTGTGCATTCAATAAGTGATTTTGTGTCATTGGTTGAATATTTAGGTCATTTTCGGTTTCCCAGGCTTATTATATTCCAATTAGGGTTTTTAACCAATCTTGTGCAATTAATAAGTGATTTTGTGTTATTGGTTGAACATTTAGGTCATTTTTGTCCTCCCATGGCTTATTCTAATCTGATTAGGGTTTTTAAACAATCTTGTCTATCCAATAAGTGATTTTGTGTCATTGGTTGAGCATTTAGGTCATTTTCGTCCTCCCTAGGCTTATTCGAATCGAATTAGGGTTTTTAACCAATCTTTTGCATCCAATAAGTGATTTTGTGTCAATTGTTGAACATTTAGGGCATCTTCTTCCTCCGTAGGCTTATTCTAATCCTATTAGGGTTTTTATTCAATCTTGTGCATACAACAACTGATTTTGTGTCATTGGTTGAACATTTAGGTGATATTCGGTTTCCCTAGGCTTATTCTAATCCAATTAGGGTTTTTGACCAATCTTGTGCATCCAATAAGTAATTTTGTGTCATTGATTGAACATTTAGGTCATTTTCATCCTCCCTAGGCATATTCTAATCCAATTAGGGTTTTTAACCAATCTTGTGCCTCCAATAAGTGATTTTGTGTCATTGGTTGAACATTTAGGTCATTTTCGTCCTCCCTAATCTTATTCTAATCCATTTACGGTTTTTAACCAATCTTGTGCATCCAATAAGTGATTTTGTGTCACTGGTTGAACATTTAGGTCATTTTCGTCCTCCCTAGGCTTATTCTATTCCAATTAGGGTTTTTAACCAATCTTTTGCATTCAATAAGTGATTTTGTGTCATTGGTTGAACATTTAGGTCATTTTCGGTTTCCCCAGACTTATTCTAATCCAATTAGGGTTTTTAACCAATCTTGTGCATCAAATAATTGATTCTGTGTTATTGGTTGAACATTTAGGTCATTTTCGTCATCCCAAGGCTTATTCTAATCCAATTAGGGTTTTTAACCAATGTTGTATATCCAATAACTGATTTTGTATCGTTGGTTGAACATTTAGGTCATTTTCGTCCTCCCTAGGCTTATTCTATTCCACTTAGGGTTTTTAAACAGTCTTCTGCATCTAATAAGTGATTTTGTGTCATTGGTTGAACATTTAGGTCATTTTCGGCCTCCCTAGGCTTATTCTAATCCAATTAGGGTTTTTAATCAATCTTGTGCATCCAATAAGTGATTTTGTGTCATTGGTTGAACATTAAGGTCATTTTCGTCCTCCCTAGGCTTATTCTAATCCACTTAGGGTTTTTAACCAATCTTGTGCATCCAATAAGTGATTTTGTGTCACTGGTTTAACATTTAGGTCATTTTTGTCCTCCCTAGGCTTATTCTATTCCAATTAGGGTTTTTAACCAATCTTGTGCATTCAATAAGTGATTTTGTGTTATTGGTTGAACATTTAGGTCATTTTCGTCCTCCCAAGGCTTATTATAATTCAATTAGGGTTTTAAACCAATCTTGTGCATCCAATAAGTGATTTTGTGTCATTGGTTGAACATTTAGGTCATTTTCGGTTTCCCCAAGCTTATTCTAATCCAATTAGGGTTTTTAACCAATCTTGTGGATCCAATAAGTGATTTTGTGTTATTGGTTGAACATTTAGGTCATTTTCGTCCTCCCAAGGCTTATTATAATTCAATTAGGGTTTTAAACCAATCTTGTGCATCCAATAAGTGATTTTGTGTCATTGGTTGAACATTTAGGTCATTTTCGGTTTCCCCAAGCTTATTTTATTCCAATTAGAGTTTTTAACCAATCTTGTGCATTCAATAAGTGATTTTGTGTCATTGGTTGAACATTTAGGTCATTTTCGGTTTCCCCGACTTATTCTAATCCAATTAGGGTTTTTAACTAATCTTGTGCATCAAATAATTGATTTTGTGTTATTGGTTGAACATTTAGGTCATTTTCTTCATCCCAAGCCTTATTCTAATCCAATTAGGGTTTTGAACCAATCTTGTGCATCAAATAAGTGATTTTGTGTCATAGGTTGAACATTTAGGTCATTTTCGTCCTCCCTAGGCTTATTTTATTCCACATAGGGTTTTTAAACAGTCTTCTGCATCTAATAAGTGATTTTGTGTCATTGGTTGAACATTTAGGTCATTTTCGTCCTCCCTAGGCTTATTCTAATCCAATTAGGGTTTTTTTACTAATCTTGTGCATCCAATAAGTAATTTTGTTTCATTGGTTGAACATTTAGGTCATTTTCGTCCTCCCTAGGCATATTCTAATCCAATTAAGGTTTTTAATCAATCTTGTGCATCCAATAAGTGATTTTGTGTCATTGGTTGAACATTTAGGTCATTTTCGTCCTCCCTAGGCTTATTTTAATCCACTTAGGGTTTTTAACCAATCTTGTGCATCCAATAAGTGATTTTGTGTCACTGGTTGAACATTTAGGTCATTTTTGTCCTCCCTAGGCTTATTCTATTCCAATTAGGGTTTTTACCCAATCTTGTGCATTCAATAAGTGATTTTGTGTCATTGGTTGAACATTTAGGTCATTTTCGTCCTCCCTAGGCATATTCTATTCCAATTAAGGTTTTTAAGCAATCTTGTGCATCCAATAAGTGATTTTGTTTCATTGGTTGAACATTTAGGTCATTTTCGTCCTCCCTAGGCTTATTCTAATCCACTTAGGGTTTTAAACCAATCTTGTGCATCCAATAAGTGATTTTGTGTCATTGGTTGAACATTTAGGTCATTTTCGTCCTCCTAAGGCTTATACTAATCCAATTAGGGTTTCTAACCAATGTTGTTCATCCAATAAGTGATTTTATATCATTGGTTGAACATTTAGGTCATTTTCGGTTTCCCCAGGCATATTCTAATCCAATTATGGTTTTTAACCAATCTTGTGCATCAAATAAGTGATTTTGTGTCATGGGTTGAACATTTAGGTCATTTTCGTCCTCCCTAGGCTTATTCTATTCCACTTAGGGTTTTTAAACAATCTTGTGCATCTAATAAGTGATTTTTTGTCATTGGTTGAACATTTAGGTCATTTTCGTCCTCCCTAGGCTTATTCAAATCCAATTAGGGTTTTTAACCAATCTTTTGCATCCAATAGGTGATTTTGTGTCATTGGTTGAACATTTAGGTCATTTTCGGTTTCCCTAGGCTTATTCTAATCAATTTAGGGTTTTTAACAAGTCTTGTGCATCCAATAAGTGATTTTGTGTCATTGGTTGAACATTCAAGTTATTATCGTCCTCTATAGGCTTATTCTATTCCAGTTAGGGTTTTTAACCAATCGTGTGCATTCAATAAGTGATTTTGTGTCATTGGTTGAACATTCAGGTCATTTTCGTCTTCCCATGGGTTATTCTAATCCTATTACGGTTTTTTACCAATCTTGTGCATCCAACAAGTGCTTTTGTGTCATTGGTTAAACATTTAGGTATTTTTCGGTTTCCCTAGGCTTATTCTAATCCAATTAGGGTTTTTTTACCAATCTTGTGCATCCAATAAGTAATTTTGTTTCATTGGTTGAACATTTAGGTCATTTTCGGTTTCCCCAAGCTTATTCTAATCCAATTAGGGTTTTTAACTAATATTGTGCATCCAATAAATGATTTTGTGTCATTGGTTGAACATTTTGGTCATTTTCGTCCTCCGTAGGCTTATTCTATTCCAATTAGAGTTTTTAACCAATCTTGTGCATTCAATAAGTGATTTTGTGTCATAGGTGGAACATTTAATCCAATTAGGGTTTTTAACATTTCTCGTACATCGAATAAGTGATTTTGTTTTATTGGTTGAACATTTAGGTCATTTTCATCCTCCCTAGGCTTATTCTAATCCACTTAGGGTTTCAAAAAATCTTGTGCATCCAATAAGTGATATCGTGTCATTGGTTGAACATTTAGGTCATTTTCGTCCTCCCTAGGCTTATTCGAATCCAATTAGGGTTTTTAACCAATCTTGTGCATCCAATAAGTGATTTTGTGTCATTGGTTGAACATTTAGGTCATTTTCGTCCTCCCTAGGCTTATTCTATTCCAATTAGGGTTTTTAACCAATCTTGTGCATCCAATAAATGATTTTGTGTCATTGGTTGAACATTTAAGTTATTTTCGTCCTTTGTAGGCTAAATCTATTCCAATTAGGGTTTTTAACCAATCTTGTGCATTCAATAAGTGATTTTGTGTCATTGGTGGAACATTTAGGTCATTTTCGGTTTCCCCAGGCTTATTCTAATCCAATTAGGGTTTTTAACCAATTTTGTACATCCAATAAGTGATTTTGTGTTATTGGTTGAACATTTAGGTCATTTTCGTGTTCCCTTGGCTTATTCTAATCCTATTACGGTTTTTAACCAATCTTGTGCATCCAACAAATGATTTTGTGTCATTGGTTAAACATTTAGGTGTTTTTCAGTTTCCCTACGCTTATTCTAATCCAATTAGGGTTTTTTACCAATCTTGTGCATCCAATAAGTAATTTTGTTTCATTGGTTGAACATTTAGGTCATTTTCGTCCTCCCTAGGCTTATTCTTATCAACTTAGGGTTTTTAACCAATCTTGTGCATCCAATTAGTGATTTTGTGTCATTGATTGAACATTTAGGTGATATTCGATTTCCCTAGGCTTAGTCTAATCCAATTAGGGTTTGTAACCAATCTTGTGCTTCCAATAAGTGATTTTGTGTCATTGGTTGAACATTTAGGTCATTTTCGTGTTCCCTTGGCTTATTCTAATCCTATTACAGTTTTTAACCAATCTTGTGCATCCAACAAGTGATTTTGTGTCATTGGTTAAACATTTAGGTGTTATTCGGTTTCCATAGGCTTATTCTTATCCAATTAGTGTTTTTTACCAATCTTGTGCATCCAATAACTAATTTTGTTTCATTGGTTGAACATTTAGGTCATTTTCGTCCTCCCTAGGCTTATTCGAATCCAATTAGGGTTTTTAACCAATCTTGTGCATCCAATAAGTGATTTTGTGTCATTGGTTGAACATTTAGGTCATTTTCGTCCTCCCTAGGCATATTCTAATCCAATTAAGGTTTTTAATCAATCTTGTGCATCCAATAAGTGATTTTGTGTCATTGGTTAAACATTTAGGTCATTTTCGTCCTCCCTAGGCTTATTCTATTCCAATTAGGGTTTTTAACCAATCTTGTGCATTCAATAAGTGATTTTGTGTCATTGGTTGAACATTTAGGTCATTTTCGGTTTCCCCAGGCTTATTATATTCCAATTAGGGTTTTTAACCAATCTTGTGCAATTAATAAGTGATTTTGTGTTATTGGTTGAACATTTAGGTCATTTTTGTCCTCCCATGGCTTATTCTAATCTGATTAGGGTTTTTAAACAATCTTGTCTATCCAATAAGTGATTTTGCGTCATTGGTTGAACATTTAGGTCATTTTCGTCTTCCCTAGGCTTATGTATTCGAATTAGGGTTTTTAACCAATCTTTTGCATCCAATAAGTGATTTTGTGTCAATTGTTGAACATTTAGGGCATTTTCTTTCTCCGTAGGCTTATTCTAATCCTATTAGTTTTTTTATTCAATCTTGTGCATCCAACAAGTGATTTTGTGTCATTGGTTGAACATCTAGGTGATATTCGGTTTCCCTAGGCTTATTCTAATCCAATTTATGGTTTTTGACCAATCTTGTGCATCCAATAAGTAATTTTGTGTCATTGATTGAACATTTAGGTCATTTTCATCCTCCCTAGGCATATTCTAAACCAATTAGGGTTTTTAACCAATCTTGTGCATCCAATAAGTGATTTTGTGTCATTGGTTGAACATTTAGGTCATTTTCGTCCTCCCTAGGCTATTTCAAATCCACTTAGGGTTTTTAACCAATCTTGTGCATCCACTAAGTGATTTTGTGTCATTGGTTAAACATTTAGGTGTTTTTGGTTTCCCTAGGCTTATTTTAATCCAATTAGGGTTTTTTTACCAATCTTGTGCATCCAATAATAATTTTGTTTCATTGGTTGAACATTTAGGTCATTTTCGTCCTCCATAGGCATATTCTAATCCAATTAAGGTTTTTAATCAATCTTGTGCATCCAATAAGTGATTTTGTGTCATTGGTTGAACATTTAGGTGATATTCGGTTTCCCTAGGCTTATTCTATTCCAATTAGCGTTTTTAACCAATCTTGTGCATTCAATAAGTGATTTTGTGTTATTGGTTGAACATTTAGGTCATTTTCGGTTTCCCCAGGCTTATTATATTCCAATTAGGGTTTTTAACCAATCTTGTGCAACCAATAAGTGATTTTGTGTTATTGGTTAAACATTTAGGTCATTTTTGTCCTCCCATGGCTAATTCTAATCTGATTAGGGTTTTTAAACAATCTTGTCTATCCAATAAGTGATTTTGTGTCATTGGTTGAACATTTAGGTCATTTTCGTCTTCCCTAGGCTTATTCTAATCGAATTAGGGTTTTTAACCAATCTTTTGCATCCAATAAGTGATTTTGTGTCATTGGTTGAACATTTAGGTCATTTTCGTCCTCCCTAGGCATATTCTAATCCAATTAAGGTTTTTAATCAATCTTGTGCATCCAATAAGTGATTTTGTGTCATTGGTTGAACATTTAGGTGATATTCGGTTTCCCTAGGCTTATTCTATTCCAATTAGAGTTTTTAACCAATCTTGTGCATTCAATAAGTGATTTTGTGTAATTGGTTGAACATTTAGGTCATTTTCGGTTTCCCCAGGCTTATTATAATCCAATTAGGGTTTTTAACCAATCTTGTGCATCCAATAAGTGATTTTGTGTCATTGGTTGAACATTTAGGTCATTTTCGTCCTCCCTAGGTTTATTCTATTCCAATTAGGGGTTTTAACCAATCTTGTGCATTCAATAAGTGATTTTGCGTCATTGGTTGAACATTTAGGTCATTTTTGGTTTCCCCAGGCTTCTTATATTCCAATTAGGGTTTTTAACCAATCTTGTGCAACCAATAAGTAATTTTGTGTTATTGGTTAAACATTTAGGTCATTTTTGTCCTCCCATGGCATATTCTAAACCGATTAGGGTTTTTAAACAGTCTTGTCTATCCAATAAGTGATTTTGTGTCATTGGTTGAACATTTAGGTCATTTTCGTATTCCCTAGGCTTATTCAAATCGAATTAGGATTTTTAACCAATCTTTTGCATCCAATAAGTGATTTTGTGTCAATTGTTGAACATTTAGGGCATTTTCTTCCTCCGTAGGCTTATTCTAATCCTATTAGGGTTTTTATTCAATCTTGTGCATCCAACAAGTGATTTGGTGTCATTGGTTGAACATTTAGATGATATTCGGTTTCCCTAGGCTTATTCTAATCCAATTTATGGTTTTTGACCAATCTTGTGCATCCAATAAGTAATTTTGTGTCATTGATTGAACATTTAGGTCATTTTTGTCCTTCCTAGGCTTATTCTAATCCACTTAGGGTTTTTAACCAATCTTGTGCATCCACTAAGTGATTTTGTGTCATTGGTTAAACATTTAGGTGTTTTTGGTTTCCCTAGGCTTATTCTAATCCAATTAGGGTTTTTTTACCAATCTTGTGCATCCAATAAGTAATTTTGTTTCATTGGTTGAACATATAGGTTATTTTCGTCCTCCCTAGGCATATTCTAATCCAATTAAGGTTTTTAATCAATCTTGTGCATCCAATAAGTGATTTTGTGTTATTGGTTGAACATTTAGGTGATATTCGGTTTCCCTAGGCTTATTCTATTCCAATTAGGGTTTTTAACCAATCTTGTGCATTCAATAAGTGATTTTGTGTTATTGGTTGAACATTTAGGTCATTTTCGGTTTCCCCAGGCTTATTATATTCCAATTAGGGTTTTTAACCAATCTTGTGCAACCAATAAGTGATTTTGTGTTATTGGTTGAACATTTAGGTCATTTTTGTCCTCCCATGGCTTATTCTAATACGATTAGGGTTTTTAAACAATCTTGTCTATCCAATAAGTGATTTTGTGTCATTGGTTGAACATTTAGGTCATTTTCGTCTTCCCTAGGCTTATTCAAATCGAATTAGGGTTTTTAACCAATCTTTTGCATCCAATAAGTGATTTTGTGTCAATTGTTGAACATTTAGGGCATTTTCTTCCTCCGTAGGCTTATTCTAATCCTATTAGGGTTTTTATTCAATCTTGTGCATCCAAAACGTGATTTTGTGTCATTGGTTGAACATTTAGGTGATATTCGGTTTCCCTAGGCTTATTCTAATCCAATTTATGGTTTTTGACCAATGTTGTGCATCCAATAAGTAATTTTGTGTCATTGATTGAACATTTAGGTCATTTTCATCCTCCCTAGGCATATTCTAATCCAATTAGGTTTTTTAACCAATTTTGTTCATCCAATAAGTGATTTTGTGTCATTGGTTGATCATTTAGGTTATTTTCGGTTTCCCGAGGCTTATTCTAATCCAATTAGGGTTTTTAACAAATCTTGTGCATCCAATAAGTGATTTTGTGTCATTGGTTGAACATTTAAGTTATGTTCGTCTTATGTAGCCTTATTCTATTCCAATTAGAGTTTTTAACCAATCTTGTGCATCCAATAAGTGATTTTGTGTCATTGGTTGAACATTTAGGTCATTTTCGTCCTCCCTAGGTTTATTCTATTCCAATTAGGGTTTTTAACCAATCTTGTGCATTCAATAAGTGATTTTGCGTCATTGGTTGAACATTTAGGTCATTTTCGGTTTCCCCAAGCTTATTATATTCCAATTAGGGTTGTTAACCAATCTTGTGCAACCAATAAGTAATTTTGTGTTATTGGTTGAACATTTAGGTCATTTTTGTCCTCCCATGGCTTATTCTAATCCGATTAGGGTTTTTAAACAATCTTGTCTATCCAATAAGTGATTTTGTGTCATTGGTTGAACATTTAGGTCATTTTTCGTCTTCCCTAGGCTTATTCAAATCGAATTAGCGTTTTTAACCAATCTTTTGCATCCAATAAGTGATTTTGTGTCAATTGTTGAACATTTAGGGCATTTTCTTCCTCCGTAGGCTTATTCTAATCCTATTAGGGTTTTTATTCATTCTTGTGCATCCAACAAGTGATTTGGTGTCATTGGTTGAACATTTAGGTGATATTCGGTTTCCCTAGGCTTATTCTAATCCAATTTATGGTTTTTGACCAATCTTGTGCATCCAATAAGTAATTTTGTGTCATTGATTGAACATTTAGGTCATGTTCATCCTACCTAGGCATATTCTAATCCAATTAGGATTTTTAACCAATCTTGTGCATCCAATAAGTGATTTTGTGTAATTGGTTGAACATTTAGGTCATTTTCGTCCTCCCTAGGCTTATTCTAATCCACTTAGGGTTTTTAACCAATCTTGTGCATCCACTAAGTGATTTTGTGTCATTGGTTAAACATTTAGGTGGTTTTGGTTTCCCTAGGCTTATTCTAATCCAATTAGGGTTTTTTTTTACCAATCTTGTGCATCCAATAAGTAATTTTGTTTCATTGGTTAAACATTTAGGTCATTTTCGTCCTCCCTAGGCATATTCTAATCCAATTAAGGTTTTTAATCAATCTTGTGCATCCAATAAGTGATTTTGTGTCATTGCTTGAACATTTAGGTGATATTCGGTTTCCCTAGGCTTATTCTATTCCAATTAGAGTTTTTAACCAATCTTGTGCATTCAATAAGTGATTTTGTGTTATCGGTTGAACATTTAGGTCATTTTCGGTTTCCCCAGGCTTATTATATTTCAATTAGGGTTTTTAACCAATTTTGTGCAACCAATAGGTGATTTTGTGTTATTGGTTGAACATTTAGGTCATTTTTGGTTTCACCAGGCTTATTATATTCCAATTAGGGTTTTTAACCAATCTTTTGCAACCAATAGGTGATTTTGTGTTATTGGTTGAACATTTAGGTCATTTTTGTCCTCCCATGGCTTATTCTAATCCGATTAGGGTTTTTAAACAATCTTGTCCATCCAATAAGTGATTTTGTGTCATTGGTTGAACATTTAGGTGATATTCGGTTTCCCTTGGCTTATTCTAATACATTTAGGGTTTTTGACCAATCTTGTGCATACAATAAGTAATTTTGTGTCATTGATTAACATTTAGGTCATTTTCATCCTCCCTAGGAATATTCTAATCCAATTAGGGTTTTTAACCAATCTTGTGCATCCAATAAGTGATTTTGTGTCATTGGTTGAACATTTAGGTCATTTTCGTCATCCCTAAGCTTATTCTAATCCACTTAGGGTTTTTAACCAATCTTGTGCATTCAATAAGTGATTTTGTGTAATTGGTTGAACATTTAGGTCATTTTTGTCCTCCCATGGCTTATTCTAATCCGATTAGGGTTTTTAAACAATCTTTTCTATCCAATAAGTGATTTTGTGTCATTGGTTAAACATTAACGTGTTTTTGGTTTCCCTAGGCTTATTCTAATCCAATTAGGGTTTTTTTTACCAATCTTGTGCATCCAATAAGTAATTTTGTTTCATTGGTTGAACATTTAGGTCATTTTCGTTCTCCCTAGGCATATTCTAATCCAATTAAGGTTTTTAATCAATCTTGTGCATCCAATAAGTGATTTTGTGTCATTGGTTGAACATTTAGGTGATATTCGGTTTCCCTAGGCTTATTCTATTCCAATTAGAGTTTTTAACCAATCTTGTGCATTCAATAAGTGATTTTGTGTTATCGGTTGAACATTTAGGTCATTTTCGGTTTCCCCAGGCTTATTATATTTCAATTAGGGTTTTTAACCAATTTTGTGCAACCAATAGGTGATTTTGTGTTATTGGTTGAACATTTAGGTCATTTTTGGTTTCACCAGGCTTATTATATTCCAATTAGGGTTTTTAACCAATCTTGTGCATTCAATAAGTGATTTTGTGTAATTGGTTGAACATTTAGGTCATTTTCGGTTTCCCCAGGCTTACTATATTCCAATTAGGGTTTTTAACCAATCTTGTGCAACCAATAAGTGATTTTGTGTTATTGGTTGAACATTTAGGTCATTTTTGTCCTCCCATGGCTTATTCTAATCCGATTAGGGTTTTTAAACAATCTTGTCTATCCAATAAGTGATTTTGTGTCATTGGTTGAACATTTAGGTCATTTTCGTCTTCCCTAGGCTTATTCAAATACAATTAGGGTTTTTGACCAATCTTGTGCATACAATAAGTAATTTTGTGTCATTGATTAACATTTAGGTCATTTTCATCCTCCCTAGGCATATTCTAATCCAATTAGGGTTTTTAAGCAATCTTGTGCATCCAATAAGTGATTTTGTGTCATTGGTTGAACATTTAGGTCATTTTCGTCATCCCTAGGCTTATTCTAATCCACTTAGGGTTTTTAACCAATCTTGTGCATCCAATAAGTGAATTTGTGTCATTGGTTGAACATTTAGGTCATTTTCGTCCACCCTAGGCTTATTCTATTCCAATTAGGGTTTTTAACCAATCTTGTGCATTTAATATGTGATTTTGTGTCATTGGTTGAACATTTAGGTCATTTTTGGTTTCCCCAGGCTTATTATAATCCAATTAGGGTTTTTAACCAATCTTGTGGATCCAATAAGTGATTTTGTGTTATTGGTTGAACATTTAGGTCATTTTTGTCCACCCAAGGCTTAATATAATTCAATTAGGGTTTTAAACCAATCTTGTGCATCCAATAAGTGATTTTGTGTCATTGGTTGAACATTTAGGTCATTTTCGGTTTCCCCAAGCTTAGTCTAATCCAATTAGGGTTTTTAACCAATCTTTGTGCATCCAATAAGTGATTTTGTGTCATTGGTTGAACATTTAGGTCATTTTCGTCCTCCGTAGGCTTATTCTATTTCAATTAGAGTTTTTAACCAATCTTGTGCATTCAATAAGTGATTTTGTGTAATTGGTTGAACATTTAGGTCATTTTTGTCCTCCCATGGCTTATTCTAATCCGATTAGGGTTTTTAAACAATCTTGTCTATCCAATAAGTGATTTTGTGTCATTGGTTGAACATTTAGGTCATTTTCGTCTTCCCTAGGCTTATTCAAATCGAATTAGGGTTTTTAACCAATCTTTTGCATCCAATAAGTGATTTTGTGTCAATTGTTGAACATTTAGGTCATTTTCTTCCTCTGTAGGCTTATTCTAATCCTATTAGGGTTTTTATTCAATCTTGTGCATCCAACAAGTGATTTGTGTCATTGGTTGAACATTTAGGTGATATTCGGTTTCCCTAGGCTTATTCTAACCCAATTTATGGTTTTTGACCAATGTTGTGCATCCAATAAGTAATTTTGTGTCATTGATTGAACATTTAGGTCATTTTCATCCTCCCTAGGCATATTCTAATCCAATTAGGGTTTTTAACCAATCTTGTGCATCCAATAAGTGATTTTGTGTCATTGGTTGAACATTTAGGTCATTTTCGTCCTCCCTAGGCTTATTCTAATCCACTTAGGGTTTTTAACCAATCTTGTGCATCCACTAAGTGATTTTGTGTCATTGGTTAAACATTAAGGTGTTTTAGGTTTCCCTAGGCTTATTCTAATCCAATTAGGGTTTTTTTACCAATCTTGTGCATCCAATAAGTAATTTTGTTTCATTGGTTGGACATTAAGGTCATTTTCGTCCTCCCTAGGCATATTCTAATCCAATTAAGGTTTTTAATCAATCTTGTGCATCCAATAAGTGATTTTGTGTCATTGGTTGAACATTTAGGTGATATTCGGTTTCCCTAGGCTTATTCTATTCCAATTAGGGTTTTTAACCAATCTTGTGCATTCAATAAGTGATTTTGTGTTATTGGTTGAACATTTAGGTCATTTTCGGTTTCCCCGGGCTTACTATATTCCAATTAGGGTTTTTAACCAATCTTGTGCAACCAATAAGTGATTTTGTGTTATTGGTTGAACATTTAGGTCATTTTTGTCCTCCCATGGCTTATTCTAATCCGATTAGGGTTTTTAAACAATCTTGTCTATCCAATAAGTGATTTTGTGTCATTGGTTGAACATTTAGGTCATTTTCGTCTTCCCTAGGCTTATTCAAATCGAATTAGGGTTTTTAACCAATCTTTTGCATCCAATAAGTGATTCTGTGTCTATTTTTGAACATTTAGGGCATTTTCTTCCTCCGTAGGCTTATTCTAATCCTATTAGGGTTTTTATTCAATCTTGTGCATCCAACAAGTGATTTTGTGTCATTGGTTGAACATTTAGGTGATATTCGGTTTCCCTAGGCTTATTCTAATGCAATTTATGGTTTTTGACCAATCTTGTGCATCCAATAAGTAATTTTGTGTCATTCATTGAACAATTAGGTCATTTTCATCCTCCCTAGCCATATTCTAATCCAATTAGGGTTTTTAACCAATCTAGTGCATCCAATAAGTGATTTTGTGTCATTGGTTGAACATTTAGGTCATTTTCGTCCTCCCTAGGCTTATTCTAATCCACTTAGGGTTTTTAACTAATCTTGTGCATCCACTAAGTGATTTTGTGTCATTGGTTAAACATTTAGGTGTTTTTGGTTTCCCTAGGCTTATTCTAATCCACTTAGGGTTTTTTTTACCAATCTTGTGCATCCAATAAGTAATTTTGTTTCATTGGTTGAACATTTAGGTCATTTTCGTCCTCCCTAGGCATATTCTAATCCAATTAAGGTTTTTAATCAATCTTGTGCATCCAATAAGTGATTTTGTGTCATTGGTTGATCATTTAGGTGATATTCGGTTTCCCTAGGCTTATTCTATTCCAATTAGGGTTTTTAACCAATCTTGTTCATTCAATAAGTGATTTTGTGTTATTGGTTGAACATTTAGGTCATTTTCGGTTTCCCCAGGCTTACTATATTCCAATTAGGGTTTTTAACCAATCTTGTGCAACCAATAAGTGATTTTGTGTTATTGGTTGAACATTTAGGTCATTTTTGTCCTCCCATGGCTTATTCTAATCCGATTAGGGTTTTTAAACAATCTTGTCTATCCAATAAGTGATTTTGTGTCATTGGTTGAACATTTAGGTCATTTTCGTCTTCCCTAGGCTTATTCAAATCGAATTAGGGTTTTTAACCAATCTTTTGCATCCAATAAGTGATTATGTGTCTATTTTTGAACATTTAGGGCATTTTCTTCCTCCGTAGGCTTATTCTAATCCTATTAGGGTTTTTATTCAATCTTGTGCATCCAACAAGTGATTTTGTGTCATTGGTTGAACATTTAGGTGATATTCGGTTTCCCTAGGCTTATTCTAATCCAATTTATGGTTTTTGACCAATCTTGTGCATCCAATAAGTAATTTTGTGTCATTGATTGAACATTTAGGTCATTTTCATCCTCCCTAGCCATATTCTAATCCAATTATGGTTTTTAACCAATCTTGTGCATCCAATAAGTGATTTTGTGTCATTGGTTGAACATTTAGGTCATTTTCGTCCTCCCTAGGCTTATTCTAATCCACTTAGGGTTTTTAACTAATCTTGTGCATCCACTAAGTGATTTTGTGTCATTGGTTAAACATTTAGGTGTTTTTGGTTTCCCTAGGCTTATTCTAATCCACTTAGGGATTTTTTTACCAATCTTGTGCATCCAATAAGTAATTTTGTTTCATTGGTTGAACATTTAGGTCATTTTCGTCCTCCCTAGGCATATTCTAATCCAATTAAGGTTTTTAATCAATCTTGTGCATCCAATAAGTGATTTTGTGTCATTGGTTGAACATTTAGGTGATATTCGGTTTCCCTAGGCTTATTCTATTCCAATTAGGGTTTTTAACCAATCTTGTGCATTCAATAAGTGATTTTGTGTTATTGGTTGAACATTTAGGTCATTTTCGGTTTCCCCAGGCTTACTATATTCCAATTAGGGTTTTTAACCAATCTTGTGCAACCAATAAGTGATTTTGTGTTATTGGTTGAACATTTAGGTCATTTTTGTCCTCCCATGGCTTATTCAAATCCGATTAGGGTTTTTAAACAATCTTGTCTATCCAATAAGTGATTTTGTGTCATTGGTTGAACATTTAGGTCATTTTCGTCTTCCCTAGGCTTATTCAAATCGAATTAGGGTTTTTAACCAATCTTTTGCATCCAATAAGTGATTCTGTGTCAATTGTTGAACATTTAGGGCATTTTCTTCCTCCGTAGGCTTATTCTAATCCTATTAGGGTTTTTATAAAATCTTGTGCATCCAACAAGTGATTTTGTGTCATTGGTTGAACATTTAGGTGATATTCGGTTTCCCTAGGCTTATTCTAATCCAATTTATGGTTTTTGACCAATCTTGTGCATCCAATAAGTAATTTTGTGTCATTGATTGAACATTTAGGTCATTTTCATCCTCCCTAGCCATATTCTAATCCAATTAGGGTTTTTAACCAATCTTGTGCATCCAATAAGTGATTTTGTGTCATTGGTTGAACATTTAGGTCATTTTCGTCCTCCCTAGGCTTATTCTAATCCACTTAGGGTTTTTAACTAATCTTGTGCATCCACAAAGTGATTTTGTGTCATTGGTTAAACATTTAGGTGTTTTTGGTTTCCCTAGGCTTATTCTAATCCACTTAGGGTTTTTTTTACCAATCTTGTGCATCCAATAAGTAATTTTGTTTCATTGGTTGAACATTTAGGTCATTTTCGTCCTCCCTAGGCATATTCTAATCCAATTAAGGTTTTTAATCAATCTTGTGCATCCAATAAGTGATTTTGTGTCATTGGTTGATCATTTAGGTGATATTCGGTTTCCCTAGGCTTATTC
>JBBPBP010000004.1:38195135-38216055 GCA_037974735.1 Cicer chorassanicum | reverse complement strand
TAAGTGATTTTGTGTCATTGGTTGAACATTTAGGTCATTTTCGTCCTCCCTAGGCTTATTCTAATCCACTTAGGGTTTTTAACTAATCTTGTGCATCCACTAAGTGATTTTGTGTCATTGGTTAAACATTTAGGTGTTTTTGGTTTCCCTATGCTTATTCTAATCCACTTAGGGTTTTTTTTACCAATCTTGTGCATCCAATAAGTAATTTTGTTTCATTGGTTGAACATTTAGGTCATTTTCGTCCTCCCTAGGCATATTCTAATCCAATTAAGGTTTTTAATCAATCTTGTGCATCCAATAAGTGATTTTGTGTCATTGGTTGATCATTTAGGTGATATTCGGTTTCCCTAGGCTTATTCCATTCCAATTAGGGTTTTTAACCAATCTTGTGCATTCAATAAGTGATTTTGTGTTATTGGTTGAACATTTAGGTCATTTTCGGTTTCCCCAGGCTTACTATATTCCAATTAGGGTTTTTAACCAATCTTGTGCAACCAATAAGTGATTTTGTGTTATTGGTTGAACATTTAGGTCATTTTTGTCCTCCCATGGCTTATTCTAATCCGATTAGGGTTTTTAAACAATCTTGTCTATCCAATAAGTGATTTTGTGTCATTGGTTGAACATTTAGGTCATTTTCGTCTTCCCTAGGCTTATTCAAATCGAATTAGGGTTTTTAACCAATCTTTTGCATCCAATAAGTGATTCTGTGTCAATTGTTGAACATTTAGGGCATTTTCTTCCTCCGTAGGCTTATTCTAATCCTATTAGGGTTTTTATTCAATCTTGTGCATCCAACAAGTGATTTTGTGTCATTGGTTGAACATTTAGGTGATATTCGGTTTCCCTAGGCTTATTTTAATCCAATTTACGGTTTTTGACCAATGTTGTGCATCCAATAAGTAATTTTGTGTCATTGATTGAACATTTAGGTCATTTTCATCCTCCCTAGGCATATTCTAATCCAATTAGGGTTTTTAACCAATCTTGTGCATCCAATAAGTGATTTTGTGTCATTGGTTGAACATTTAGGTCATTTTCGTCCTCCCTAGGCTTATTCTAATCCACTTAGGGTTTTTAACTAATCTTGTGCATCCACTAAGTGATTTTGTGTCATTGGTTAAACATTTAGGTGTTTTTGGTTTCCCTAGGCTTATTCTAATCCACTTAGGGTTTTTTTTACTAATCTTGTGCATCCAATAAGTGATTTTGTGTCATTGGTTGAACATTTAGGTCAATTTCGTCCTCCCTAGGCATATTCTAATCCAATTAAGGTTTTTAATCAATCTTGTGCATCCAATAAGTGATTTTGTGTCATTGGTTAAACATTTAGGTCATTTTCGTCCTCCCTAGGCTTATTCTAATCCACTTAGGGGTTTTAACCAATCTTGTACATCCAATAAGTGATTTTGTGTCATTGGTTGAACATTTAGGTCATTTTCGTCCTCCCTAGGCTTATTCTAATCCACTTAGGGTTATTAACTAATCTTGTGCATCCACTAAGTGATTTTGTGTCATTGGTTAAACATTTAGGTGTTTTTGGTTTCCCTAGGCTTATTCTAATCCACTTAGGGTTTTTTTTACCAATCTTGTGCATCCAATAAGTAATTTTGTTTCATTGGTTGAACATTTAGGTCATTTTCGTCCTCCCTAGGCATATTCTAATCCAATTAAGGTTTTTAATCAATCTTGTGCATCCAATAAGTGATTTTGTGTCATTGGTTGAACATTTAGGTCATTTTCGTCCTCCCTAGGCTTATTCAAATCGAATTAGGGTTTTTAACCAATCTTTTGCATCCAATAAGTGATTTTGTGTCAATTGTTGAACATTTAGGGCATTTTCTTCCTCCGTAGGCTTATTCTAATCCTATTAGGGTTTTTATTCAATCTTGTGCATCCAACAAGTGATTTTGTGTCATTGGTTGAACATTTAGGTGATATTCGGTTTCCCTAGGCTTATTCTAATCCAATTTATGGTTTTTGACCAATGTTGTGCATCCAATAAGTGATTTTGTGTCATTGGTTAAACATTAAGGTGTTTTAGGTTTCCCTAGGCTTATTCTAATCCAATGAGGGTTTTTTTTACCAATCTTGTGCATCCAATAAGTAATTTTGTTTCATTGGTTGAATATTTAGGTCATTTTCGTCCTCCCTAGGCTTATTCAAATCGAATTAGGGTTTTTAACCAATCTTTTGCATCCCATAAGTGATTCTGTGTCAATCGTTGAACATTTAGGTCATTTTCGTCCTCCCTAGGCATATTCTAATCCAATTAAGGTTTTTAATCAATCTTGTGCATCAAATAAGTGATTTTGTGTCATTGGTTGAACATTTAGGTGATATTCGGTTTCCCTAGGCTTATTCTATTCCAATTAGGGTTTTTAACCAATCTTGTGCATTCAATAAGTGATTTTGTGTTATTGGTTGAACATTTAGGTCATTTTCGGTTTCCCCAGGCTTACTATATTCCAATTAGGGTTTTTAACCAATCTTGTGCAACCAATAAGTGATTTTGTGTTATTGGTTGAACATTTAGGTCATTTTTGTCCTCCCATGGCTTATTCAAATCCGATTAGTGTTTTTAAACAATCTTGTCTATCCAATAAGTGATTTTGTGTCATTGGTTGAACATTTAGGTCATTTTCGTCTTCCCTAGGCTTATTCAAATCGAATTAGGGTTTTTAACCAATCTTTTGCATCCAATAAGTGATTCTGTGTCAATTGTTGAACATTTAGGGCATTTTCTTCCTCTGTAGGCTTATTCTAATCCTATTAGGGTTTTTATTCAATCTTGTGCATCCAACAAGTGATTTTGTGTCATTGGTTGAACATTTAGGTGATATACGGTTTCCCTAGGCTTATTCTAATCCAATTTATGGTTTTTGACCAATCTTGTGCATCCAATAAGTAATTTTGTGTCATTCATTGAACATTTAGGTCATTTTCATCCTCCCTAGCCATATTCTAATCCAATTAGGGTTTTTAACCAATCTTGTGCATCCAATAAGTGATTTTGTGTCATTGGTTGAACATTTAGGTCATTTTCGTCCTCCCTAGGCTTATTCTAATCCACTTAGGGTTTTTAACTAATCTTGTGCATCCACTAAGTGATTTTGTGTCATTGGTTAAACATTTAGGTGTTTTTGGTTTCCCTAGGCTTATTCTAATCCACTTAGGGTTTTTTTTACCAATCTTGTGCATCCAATAAGTAATTTTGTTTCATTGGTTGAACATTTAGGTCATTCTCGAGCTCCCTAGGCTTATTCGAATCCAATTAGGGTTTTTAACCAATCTTGTGCTTTCAATAAGTGATTTTGTGTCATTGGTTGAACATTTAGGTCATTTTCGGTTTCCCAAGGCTTATTATATTCCAATATAGGGTTTTTAACCAATCTTGTGCAACCAATAAGTGATTTTGTGTTATTGGTTGAACATTTAGGTCATTTTTGTCCTCCCATGGCTTATTCTAATCCGATTAGGGTTTTTAAACAATCTTGTCTATCCAATAAGTGATTTTGTGTGATTGGTTGAACATTTAGGTCATTTTCGTCCTCCGTAGGCTTATTCGAATCGAATTAGGGTTTTTAACCAATCTTTTGCATCCAATAAGTGATTTTGTGTCAATTGTTGAACATTATGGTATTTTCTTCCTCCGTAGGCTTATTCTAATCCTATTATGGTTTTTATTCAATCTTGTGCATCCAACAAGTGATTTTGTGTCATTGGTTGAACATTTAGGTGATATTCGGTTTCCCTTGGCTTATTCTAATCCAATTAGGGTTTTTGACCAATCTTGTGCATCCAATAAGTAATTTTGTGTCATTGAATGAACATTTAGGTCATTTTCATCCTCCCTAGGCATATTCTAATCCAATTAGGGTTTTTAACCACTCTTGTGCATCCAATAAGTGATTTTGTGTCATTGGTTGAACATTTAGGTCATTTTCGTCCTCCCTAGGCTTATTCTAATCCACTTAGGGGTTTTAACCAATCTTGTACATCCAATAAGTGATTTTGTGTCATTAATTGAACATTTAGGTCATTTTCGTCCTCGCTAGGCTTATTCTATTCCAATTAGGGTTTTTAACCAATCTTGTGCATTCAATAAGTAATTTTGTGTCATTGGTTGAACATTTAGGTCATTTTCGGTTTCCCCAGGCTTATTATATTCCAATTAGGGTTTTTAACCAATATTGTGCAACCAATAAGTAATTTTGTGTTATTGGTTGAACATTTAGGTCATTCTTGTCCTCCCATGGCTTATTCTAATCCGATTAGGGTTTTTAAACAATCTTGTCTATCCAATAAGTGATTTTGTGTCATTGGTTGAACATTAAGGTTATTTTCGTCTTCCCTAGGCTTATTCAAATCGAATTAGGGGTTTTAACCAATCTTTTGCATCCAATAAGTGATTTTGTGTCAATTGTTGAACATTTAGGGCATTTTCTTCCTCTGTAGGCTTATTCTAATCCTATTAGGGTTTTTATTTAATCTTGTGCATCCAACAAGTGATTTTGTGTCATTGGTTGAACATTTAGGTGATATTCGGTTTCCCTAGGCTAATTCTAATCCAATTTATGGTTTTTGACCAATCTTGTACATCCAATAAGTAATTTTGTGTCATTGATTGAACATTTAGGTCATTTTCATCCTCCCTAGGCATATTCTAATCCAATTAGGGTTTTTAACCAATCTTGTGCATCCAATAAGTGATTTTGTGTCATTGGTTGAACATTTAGGTCATTTTCGTCCTCCCTAGGCTTATTCTAATCCACTTAGGGGTTTTAACCAATCTTGTACATCCAATAAGTGATTTTGTGTCATTGGTTGAACATTTAGGTCATTTTCGTCCTCGCTAGGCTTATTCTATTCCAATTAGGGTTTTTGACCAATCTTGTGCATTCAATAAGTAATTTTGTGTCATTGGTTGAACATTTAGGTCATTTTCGGTTTCCCCAGGCTTATTATAATCCAATTAGGGGTTTTAACCAATCTTGTGGATCCAATAAGTGATTTTATGTTATTGGTTGAACATTTAGGCCATTTTTGTCCTCCCAAGGCTTAATATAATTCAATTAGGGTTTTAAACAATTCTTGTGCATCCAATAAGTGATTTTGTGTCATTGGTTGAACATTTAGGTTATTTTCGTCCTCCGTAGGCTTATTCTATTTCAATTAGAGTTTTTAACCAATCTTGTGCATTCAATAAGTGATTTTGTGTAATTGGTTGAACATTTAGGTCATTTTCGGTTTCCCCAGGCTTATTATAATCCAATTAGGGTTTTTAACCAATCTTGTGGATCCAATAAGTGATTTTGTGTTATTGGTTGAACATTTAGGTCATTTTCGTCCTCCCTAGGCTTATTCTAATCCACTTAGGGTTTTTAACCAATCTTGTGCATCCAATAAGTGATTTTGTGTCATTGGTTGAACATTTAGGTCATTTTCGTCCTCCCTAGGCTTATTCTAATCCACTTAGGGTTTTTAACCAATCTTGTGCATCCAATAAGTGATTTTGTGTCATTGGTTGAACATTTAGGTCATTTTCGTCCTCCCAAGGCTTATTATAATTCAATTAGGGTTTTAAACCAATCTTGTGCATCCAATAAGTGATTTTGTGTCATTGGTTGAACATTTAGGTCATTTTCGGTTTCCCCAAGCTTATTCTAATCCAATTAGGGTTTTTAACCAATCTTTGTGCATCCAATAAGTGATTTTGTGTCATTGGTTGAACATTTAGGTCATTTTCGTCCTCTGTAGGCTTATTCTATTTCAATTAGAGTTTTTAACCAATCTTGTGCATTCAATAAGTGATTTTGTGTAATTGGTTGAACATTTAGGTCATTTTTGTCCTCCCATGGCTTATTCTAATCCGATTAGGGTTTTTAAACAATCTTGTCTATCCAATAAGTGATTTTGTGTCATTGGTTGAACATTTAGGTCATTTTCGTCTTCCCTAGGCTTATTCAAATCGAATTAGGGTTTTTAACCAATCTTTTGCATCCAATAAGTGATTCTGTGTCAATTGTTGAACATTTAGGGCATTTTCTTCCTCCGTAGGCTTATTCTAATCCTATTAGGGTTTTTATTCAATCTTGTGCATCCAACAAGTGATTTTGTGTCATTGGTTGAACATTTAGGTGATATTCGGTTTCCCTAGGCTTATTCTAATCCAATTTATGGTTTTTGACCAATCTTGTGCATCCAATAAGTAATTTTGTGTCATTGATTGAACATTTAGGTCACTTTCATCCTCCCTAGCCATATTCTAATCCAATTATGGTTTTTAACCAATCTTGTGCATCCAATAAGTGATTTTGTGTCATTGGTTGAATATTTAGGTCATTTTCGTCCTCCCTAGGCTTATTCTAATCCACTTAGGGTTTTTAACTAATCTTGTGCATCCACTAAGTGATTTTGTGTCATTGGTTAAACATTTAGGTGTTTTTGGTTTCCCTAGGCTTATTCTAATCCACTTAGGGTTTTTTTTACCAATCTTGTGCATCCAATAAGTAATTTTGTTTCATTGGTTGAACATTTAGGTCATTTTCGTCCTCCCTAGGCATATTCTAATCCAATTAAGGTTTTTAATCAATCTTGTGCATCCAATAAGTGATTTTGTGTCATTGGTTGAACATTTAGGTCATTCTCGAGCTCCCTAGGCTTATTCGAATCCAATTAGGGTTTTTAACCAATCTTGTGCTTTCAATAAGTGATTTTGTGTCATTGGTTGAACATTTAGGTCATTTTCGGTTTCCCAAGGCTTATTATATTCCAATATAGGGTTTTTAACCAATCTTGTGCAACCAATAAGTGATTTTGTG
The DNA here is from genome assembly GCA_037974735.1 of Cicer chorassanicum. Lineage (NCBI taxonomy): Eukaryota > Viridiplantae > Streptophyta > Magnoliopsida > Fabales > Fabaceae > Cicer > Cicer chorassanicum. Next base: position 38,209,228 of record JBBPBP010000004.1, on the reverse strand, counting down.
TTATTGGTTGAACATTTAGGTCATTTTTGTCCTCCCATGGCTTATTCTAATCCGATTAGGGTTTTTAAACAATCTTGTCTATCCAATAAGTGATTTTGTGTGATTGGTTGAACATTTAGGTCATTTTCGTCCTCCGTAGGCTTATTCGAATCGAATTAGGGTTTTTAACCAATCTTTTGCATCCAATAAGTGATTTTGTGTCAATTGTTGAACATTTAGGGTATTTTCTTCCTCCGTAGGCTTATTCTAATCCTATTATGGTTTTTATTCAATCTTGTGCATCCAACAAGTGATTTTGTGTCATTGGTTGAACATTTAGGTGATATTCGGTTTCCCTTGGCTTATTCTAATCCAATTAGGGTTTTTGACCAATCTTGTGCATCCAATAAGTAATTTTGTGTCATTGATTGAACATTTAGGTCATTTTCATCCTCCCTAGGCATATTCTAATCCAATTAGGGTTTTTAACCAATCTTGTGCATCCAATAAGTGATTTTGTGTCATTGGTTGAACATTTAGGTCATTTTCGTCCTCCCTAGGCTTATTCTAATCCACTTAGGGGTTTTAACCAATCTTGTACATCCAATAAGTGATTTTGTGTCATTGGTTGAACATTTAGGTCATTTTCGTCCTCGCTAGGCTTATTCTATTCCAATTAGGGTTTTTGACCAATCTTGTGCATTCAATAAGTAATTTTGTGTCATTGGTTGAACATTTAGGTCATTTTCGGTTTCCCCAGGCTTATTATAATCCAATTAGGGGTTTTAACCAATCTTGTGGATCCAATAAGTGATTTTATGTTATTGGTTGAACATTTAGGCCATTTTTGTCCTCCCAAGGCTTAATATAATTCAATTAGGGTTTTAAACAATTCTTGTGCATCCAATAAGTGATTTTGTGTCATTGGTTGAACATTTAGGTTATTTTCGTCCTCCGTAGGCTTATTCTATTTCAATTAGAGTTTTTAACCAATCTTGTGCATTCAATAAGTGATTTTGTGTAATTGGTTGAACATTTAGGTCATTTTCGGTTTCCCCAGGCTTATTATAATCCAATTAGGGTTTTTAACCAATCTTGTGGATCCAATAAGTGATTTTGTGTTATTGGTTGAACATTTAGGTCATTTTCGTCCTCCCTAGGCTTATTCTAATCCACTTAGGGTTTTTAACCAATCTTGTGCATCCAATAAGTGATTTTGTGTCATTGGTTGAACATTTAGGTCATTTTCATCCTCCCTAGGTTTATTCTATTCCAATTAGGGTTTTTAACCAATCTTGTGCATTCAATAAGTGATTTTGTGTTATTGGTTGAACATTTAGGTCATTTTCGGTTTCCCCAGGCTTATTATATTCCAATTAGGGTTTTTAACCAATATTGTGCAACCAATAAGTAATTTTGTGTTATTGGTTGAACATTTAGGTCATTCTTGTCCTCCCATGGCTTATTCTAATCCGATTAGGATTTTTAAACAATCTTGTCTATCCAATAAGTGATTTTGTGTCATTGGTTGAACATTAAGGTTATTTTCGTCTTCCCTAGGCTTATTCAAATTGAATTAGGGTTTTTAACCAATCTTTTGCATCCAATAAGTGATTTTGTTTCATTGGTTGAACATTTAGGTCATTTTCGTCCTCCCTAGGCATATTCTAATCCAATTAAGGTTTTTAATCAATCTTGTGCATCCAATAAGTGATTTAGTGTCATTGGTTGAACATTTAGGTCATTCTCGAGCTCCCTAGGCTTATTCGAATCCAATTAGGGTTTTTAACCAATCTTGTGCTTTCAATAAGTGATTTTGTGTCATTGGTTGAACATTTAGGCCATTTTCGGTTTCCCAAGGCTTATTATATTCCAATATAGGGTTTTTAACCAATCTTGTGCAACCAATAAGTGATTTTGTGTTATTGGTTGAACATTTAGGTCATTTTTGTCCTCCCATGGCTTATTCTAATCCGATTAGGGTTTTTAAACAATCTTGTCTATCCAATAAGTGATTTTGTGTGATTGGTTGAACATTTAGGTCATTTTCGTCCTCCGTAGGCTTATTCGAATCGAATTAGGGTTTTTAACCAATCTTTTGCATCCAATAAGTGATTTTGTGTCAATTGTTGAACATTTAGGGTATTTTCTTCCTCCGTAGGCTTATTCTAATCCTATTATGGTTTTTATTCAATCTTGTGCATCCAACAAGTGATTTTGTGTCATTGGTTGAACATTTAGGTGATATTCGGTTTCCCTTGGCTTATTCTAATCCAATTAGGGTTTTTGACCAATCTTGTGCATCCAATAAGTAATTTTGTGTCATTGATTGAACATTTAGGTCATTTTCATCCTCCCTAGGCATATTCTAATCCAATTAGGGTTTTTAACCAATCTTGTGCATCCAATAAGTGATTTTGTGTCATTGGTTGAACATTTAGGTCATTTTCGTCCTCCCTAGGCTTATTCTAATCCACTTAGGGGTTTTAACCAATCTTGTACATCCAATAAGTGATTTTGTGTCATTGGTTGAACATTTAGGTCATTTTCGTCCTCGCTAGGCTTATTCTATTCCAATTAGGGTTTTTGACCAATCTTGTGCATTCAATAAGTAATTTTGTGTCATTGGTTGAACATTTAGGTCATTTTCGGTTTCCCCAGGCTTATTATAATCCAATTAGGGGTTTTAACCAATCTTGTGGATCCAATAAGTGATTTTATGTTATTGGTTGAACATTTAGGCCATTTTTGTCCTCCCAAGGCTTAATATAATTCAATTAGGGTTTTAAACAATTCTTGTGCATCCAATAAGTGATTTTGTGTCATTGGTTGAACATTTAGGTCATTTTCATCCTCCCTAGGTTTATTCTATTCCAATTAGGGTTTTTAACCAATCTTGTGCATTCAATAAGTGATTTTGTGTTATTGGTTGAACATTTAGGTCATTTTCGGTTTCCCCAGGCTTATTATATTCCAATTAGGGTTTTTAACCAATATTGTGCAACCAATAAGTAATTTTGTGTTATTGGTTGAACATTTAGGTCATTCTTGTCCTCCCATGGCTTATTCTAATCCGATTAGGATTTTTAAACAATCTTGTCTATCCAATAAGTGATTTTGTGTCATTGGTTGAACATTAAGGTTATTTTCGTCTTCCCTAGGCTTATTCAAATTGAATTAGGGTTTTTAACCAATCTTTTGCATCCAATAAGTGATTTTGTTTCATTGGTTGAACATTTAGGTCATTTTCGTCCTCCCTAGGCATATTCTAATCCAATTAAGGTTTTTAATCAATCTTGTGCATCCAATAAGTGATTTTGTGTCATTGGTTGAACATTTAGGTCATTCTCGAGCTCCCTAGGCTTATTCGAATCCAATTAGGGTTTTTAACCAATCTTGTGCTTTCAATAAGTGATTTTGTGTCATTGGTTGAACATTTAGGTCATTTTCGGTTTCCCAAGGCTTATTATATTCCAATATAGGGTTTTTAACCAATCTTGTGCAACCAATAAGTGATTTTGTGTTATTGGTTGAACATTTAGGTCATTTTTGTCCTCCCATGGCTTATTCTAATCCGATTAGGGTTTTTAAACAATCTTGTCTATCCAATAAGTGATTTTGTGTGATTGGTTGAACATTTAGGTCATTTTCGTCCTCCGTAGGCTTATTCGAATCGAATTAGGGTTTTTAACCAATCTTTTGCATCCAATAAGTGATTTTGTGTCAATTGTTGAACATTATGGTATTTTCTTCCTCCGTAGGCTTATTCTAATCCTATTATGGTTTTTATTCAATCTTGTGCATCCAACAAGTGATTTTGTGTCATTGGTTGAACATTTAGGTGATATTCGGTTTCCCTTGGCTTATTCTAATCCAATTAGAGTTTTTGACCAATCTTGTGCATCCAATAAGTAATTTTGTGTCATTGAATGAACATTTAGGTCATTTTCATCCTCCCTAGGCATATTCTAATCCAATTAGGGTTTTTAACCACTCTTGTGCATCCAATAAGTGATTTTGTGTCATTGGTTGAACATTTAGGTCATTTTCGTCCTCCCTAGGCTTATTCTAATCCACTTAGGGGTTTTAACCAATCTTGTACATCCAATAAGTGATTTGTGTCATTAATTGAACATTTAGGTCATTTTCGTCCTCGCTAGGCTTATTCTATTCCAATTAGGGTTTTTAACCAATCTTGTGCATTCAATAAGTAATTTTGTGTCATTGGTTGAACATTTAGGTCATTTTCGGTTTCCCCAGGCTTATTATATTCCAATTAGGGTTTTTAACCAATATTGTGCAACCAATAAGTAATTTTGTGTTATTGGTTGAACATTTAGGTCATTCTTGTCCTCCCATGGCTTATTCTAATCCGATTAGGGTTTTTAAACAATCTTGTCTATCCAATAAGTGATTTTGTGTCATTGGTTGAACATTAAGGTTATTTTCGTCTTCCCTAGGCTTATTCAAATCGAATTAGGGGTTTTAACCAATCTTTTGCATCCAATAAGTGATTTTGTGTCAATTGTTGAACATTTAGGGCATTTTCTTCCTCTGTAGGCTTATTCTAATCCTATTAGGGTTTTTATTTAATCTTGTGCATCCAACAAGTGATTTTGTGTCATTGGTTGAACATTTAGGTGATATTCGGTTTCCCTAGGCTAATTCTAATCCAATTTATGGTTTTTGACCAATCTTGTACATCCAATAAGTAATTTTGTGTCATTGATTGAACATTTAGGTCATTTTCATCCTCCCTAGGCATATTCTAATCCAATTAGGGTTTTTAACCAATCTTGTGCATCCAATAAGTGATTTTGTGTCATTGGTTGAACATTTAGGTCATTTTCGTCCCCCTAGGCTTATTCTAATCCACTTAGGGTTTTTAACCAATCTTGTGCATCCACTAAGTGATTTTGTGTCATTGGTTAAACATTTAGGTGTTTTTGGTTTCCCTAGGTTTATTGTAATCCAATTAGGGTTTTTTTTACCAATCTTGTGCATCCAATAAGTAATTTTGTTTCATTGGTTGAACATTTAGGTCATTTTCGTCCTCCCTAGGCATATTCTAATCCAATTAAGGTTTTTAATCAATCTTGTGCATCCAATAAGTGATTTTGTGTCATTGGTTGAACATTTAGTGATATTCGGTTTCCCTAGGCTTATTCTATTCCAATTAGGGTTTTTAACCAATCTTGTGCATTCAATAAGTGATTTTGTGTCATTGGTTGAACATTTAGGTCATTTTCGGTTTCCCCAGGCTTATTATATTCCAATTAGGGTTTTTAACCAATCTTGTGCAACCAATAGGTGATTTGGTGTTATTGGTTGAACATTTAGGTCATTTTTGTCCTCCCATGGCTTATTCTAATCCGATTAGGGTTTTTAAACAATCTTGTCTATCCAATAAGTGATTTTGTGTCATTGGTTGAACATTTAGAGATATTCGGTTTCCCTTGACTTATTCTAATCCAATTAGGGTTTTTGACCAATCTTGTGCATCCAATAAGTAATTTTGTGTCTTTGATTAACATTTAGGTCATTTTCATCCTCCCTAGGCATATTCTAATCCAATTAGGGTTTTTAACCAATCTTGTGCATCCAATAAGTGATTTTGTGTCATTGGTTGAACATTTTGGTCATTTTCGTCATCCCTAGGCTTATTCTAATCCACTTAGGGTTTTTAACCAATCTTGTGCATCCAATAAGTGATTTTGTGTCATTGGTTGAGCATTTAGGTCATTTTCGTCCACCCTAGGCTTATTCTATTCCAATTAGGGTTTTTAACCAATCTTGTGCATTCAATAAGTGATTTTGTGTCATTGGTTGAACATTTAGGTCATTTTCGGTTTCCCCAGGCTGATTATAATCCAATTAGGGTTTTTAACCAATCTTGTGCATCCAATAAGTGATTTTGTGTCATTGGTTGAACATTTTGGTCATTTTCGTCATCCCTAGGCTTATTCTAATCCACTTAGGGTTTTTAACCAATCTTGTGCATCCAATAAGTGATTTTGTGTCATTGGTTGAACATTTAGGTCATTTTCGTCCACCCTAGGCTTATTCTATTCCAATTAGGGTTTTTAACCAATCTTGTGCATTCAATAAGTGATTTTGTGTCATTGGTTGAACATTTAGGTCATTTTCGGTTTCCCCAGGCTTATTATAATCCAATTAGGGTTTTTAACCAATCTTGTGGATCCAATAAGTGATTTTGTGTTATTGGTTGAACATTTAGGTCATTTTTGTCCACCCAAGGCTTAATATAATTCAATTAGGGTTTTAAACCAATCTTGTGCATCCAATAAGTGATTTTGTGTCATTGGTTGAACATTTAGGTCATTTTCGGTTTCCCCAAGCTTATTCTAATCCAATTAGGGTTTTTAACCAATCTTTGTGCATCCAATAAGTGATTTTGTGTCATTGGTTGAACATTTAGGTCATTTTCGTCCTCTGTAGGCTTATTCTATTTCAATTAGAGTTTTTAACCAATCTTGTGCATTCAATAAGTGATTTTGTGTAATTGGTTGAACATTTAGGTCATTTTTGTCCTCCCATGGCTTATTCTAATCCGATTAGGGTTTTTAAACAATCTTGTCTATCCAATAAGTGATTTTGTGTCATTGGTTGAACATTTAGGTCATTTTCGTCTTCCCTAGGCTTATTCAAATCGAATTAGGGTTTTTAACCAATCTTTTGCATCCAATAAGTGATTCTGTGTCAATTGTTGAACAATTAGGGCATTTTCTTACTCTGTAGGCTTATTCTAATCCTATTAGGGTTTTATTCAATCTTGTGCATCCAACAAGTGATTTTGAGTCATTGGTTGAACATTTAGGTGATATACGGTTTCCCTAGGCTTATTCTAATCCAATTTATGGTTTTTGACCAATCTTGTGCATCCAATAAGTAATTTTGTGTCATTGATTGAACATTTAGGTCATTTTCATCCTCCCTAGCCATATTCTAATCCAATTATGGTTTTTAACCAATCTTGTGCATCCAATAAGTGATTTTGTGTCATTGGTTGAACATTTAGGTCATTTTCGTCCTCCCTAGGCTTATTCTAATCCACTTAGGGTTTTTAACTAATCTTGTGCATCCACTAAGTGATTTTGTGTCATTGGTTAAACATTTAGGTGTTTTTGGTTTCCCTAGGCTTATTCTAATCCACTTAGGGTTTTTTACCAATCTTGTGCATCCAATAAGTAATTTTGTTTCATTGGTTGAACATTTAGGTCATTTTCGTCCTCCCTAGGCATATTCTAATCCAATTAAGGTTTTTAATCAATCTTGTGCATCCAATAAGTGATTTTGTGTCATTGGTTGAACATTTAGGTCATTCTCGAGCTCCCTAGGCTTATTCGAATCCAATTAGGGTTTTTAACCAATCTTGTGCTTTCAATAAGTGATTTTGTGTCATTGGTTGAACATTTAGGTCATTTTCGGTTTCCCAAGGCTTATTATATTCCAATATAGGGTTTTTAACCAATCTTGTGCAACCAATAAGTGATTTTGTGTTATTGGTTGAACATTTAGGTCATTTTTGTCCTCCCATGGCTTATTCTAATCCGATTAGGGTTTTTAAACAATCTTGTCTATCCAATAAGTGATTTTGTGTGATTGGTTGAACATTTAGGTCATTTTCAACCTCTGTAGGCTTATTCGAATCGAATTAGGGTTTTTAACCAATCTTTTGCATCCAATAAGTGATTTTGTGTCAATTGTTGAACATTTAGGGTATTTTCTTCCTCCGTAGGCTTATTCTAATCCTATTATGGTTTTTATTCAATCTTGTGCATCCAACAAGTGATTTTGTGTCATTGGTTGAACATTTAGGTGATATTCAGTTACCCTTGGCTTATTCTAATCCAATTAGGGTTTTTGACCAATCTTGTGCATCCAATAAGTAATTTTGTGTCATTGATTGAACATTTAGGTCATTTTCATCCTCCCTAGGCATATTCTAATCCAATTAGGGTTTTTAACCAATCTTGTGCATCCAATAAGTGATTTTGTGTCATTGGTTGAACATTTAGGTCATTTTCGTCCTCCCTAGGCTTATTCTAATCCACTTAGGGGTTTTAATCAATCTTGTACATCCAATAAGTGATTTTGTGTCATTGGTTGAACATTTAGGTCATTTTCGTCCTCGCTAGGCTTATTCTATTCCAATTAGGGTTTTTGACCAATCTTGTGCATTCAATAAGTAATTTTGTGTCATTGGTTGAACATTTAGGTCATTTTCGGTTTCCCCAGGCTTATTATAATCCAATTAGGGGTTTTAACCAATCTTGTGGATCCAATAAGTGACTTTATGTTATTGGTTGAACATTTAGGCCATTTTTGTCCTCCCAAGGCTTAATATAATTCAATTAGGGTTTTAAACCAATCTTGTGCATCCAATAAGTGATTTTGTGTCATTGGTTGAACATTTAGGTTATTTTCGTCCTCCGTAGGCTTATTCTATTTCAATTAGAGTTTTTAACCAATCTTGTGCATTCAATAAGTGATTTTGTGTAATTGGTTGAACATTTAGGTCATTTTCGGTTTCCCCAGGCTTATTATAATCCAATTAGGGTTTTTAACCAATCTTGTGGATCCAATAAGTGATTTTGTGTTATTGGTTGAACATTTAGGTCATTTTCGTCCTCCCTAGGCTTATTCTAATCCACTTAGGGTTTTTAACCAATCTTGTGCATCCAATAAGTGATTTTGTGTCATTGGTTGAACATTTAGGTCATTTTCATCCTCCCTAGGTTTATTCTATTCCAATTAGGGTTTTTAACCAATCTTGTGCATTCAATAAGTGATTTTGTGTTATTGGTTGAACATTTAGGTCATTTTCGGTTTCCCCAGGCTTATTATATTCCAATTAGGGTTTTTAACCAATATTGTGCAACCAATAAGTAATTTTGTGTTATTGGTTGAACATTTAGGTCATTCTTGTCCTCCCATGGCTTATTCTAATCCGATTAGGATTTTTAAACAATCTTGTCTATCCAATAAGTGATTTTGTGTCATTGGTTGAACATTAAGGTTATTTTCGTCTTCCCTAGGCTTATTCAAATTGAATTAGGGTTTTTAACCAATCTTTTGCATCCAATAAGTGATTTTGTTTCATTGGTTGAACATTTAGGTCATTTTCGTCCTCCCTAGGCATATTCTAATCCAATTAAGGTTTTTAATCAATCTTGTGCATCCAATAAGTGATTTAGTGTCATTGGTTGAACATTTAGGTCATTCTCGAGCTCCCTAGGCTTATTCGAATCCAATTAGGGTTTTTAACCAATCTTGTGCTTTCAATAAGTGATTTTGTGTCATTGGTTGAACATTTAGGCCATTTTCGGTTTCCCAAGGCTTATTATATTCCAATATAGGGTTTTTAACCAATCTTGTGCAACCAATAAGTGATTTTGTGTTATTGGTTGAACATTTAGGTCATTTTTGTCCTCCCATGGCTTATTCTAATCCGATTAGGGTTTTTAAACAATCTTGTCTATCCAATAAGTGATTTTGTGTGATTGGTTGAACATTTAGGTCATTTTCGTCCTCCGTAGGCTTATTCGAATCGAATTAGGGTTTTTAACCAATCTTTTGCATCCAATAAGTGATTTTGTGTCAATTGTTGAACATTTAGGGTATTTTCTTCCTCCGTAGGCTTATTCTAATCCTATTATGGTTTTTATTCAATCTTGTGCATCCAACAAGTGATTTTGTGTCATTGGTTGAACATTTAGGTGATATTCAGTTACCCTTGGCTTATTCTAATCCAATTAGGGTTTTTGACCAATCTTGTGCATCCAATAAGTAATTTTGTGTCATTGATTGAACATTTAGGTCATTTTCATCCTCCCTAGGCATATTCTAATCCAATTAGGGTTTTTAACCAATCTTGTGCATCCAATAAGTGATTTTGTGTCATTGGTTGAACATTTAGGTCATTTTCGTCCTCCCTAGGCTTATTCTAATCCACTTAGGGTTTTTAACCAATCTTGTGCATCCACTAAGTGATTTTGTGTCATTGGTTAAACATTTAGGTGTTTTTGGTTTCCCTAGGTTTATTGTAATCCAATTAGGGTTTTTTTTACCAATCTTGTGCATCCAATAAGTAATTTTGTTTCATTGGTTGAACATTTAGGTCATTTTCGTCCTCCCTATGCATATTCTAATCCAATTAAGGTTTTTAATCAATCTTGTGCATCCAATAAGTGATTTTGTGTCATTGGTTGAACATTTAGTGATATTCGGTTTCCCTAGGCTTATTCTATTCCAATTAGGGTTTTTAACCAATCTTGTGCATTCAATAAGTGATTTTGTGTCATTGGTTGAACATTTAGGTCATTTTCGGTTTCCCCAGGCTTATTATATTCCAATTAGGGTTTTTAACCAATCTTGTGCAACCAATAGGTGATTTTGTGTTATTGGTTGAACATTTAGGTCATTTTTGTCCTCCCATGGCTTATTCTAATCCGATTAGGGTTTTTAAACAATCTTGTCTATCCAATAAGTGATTTTGTGTCATTGGTTGAACATTTAGAGATATTCGGTTTCCCTTGGCTTATTCTAATCCAATTAGGGTTTTTGACCAATCTTGTGCATCCAATAAGTAGTTTTGTGTCATTGATTAACATTTTGGTCATTTTCATCCTCCCTAGGCATATTCTAATCCAATTAGGGTTTTTAACAAATCTTGTGCATCCAATAAGTGATTTTGTGTCATTGGTTGAACATTTTGGTCATTTTCGTCATCCCTAGGCTTATTCTAATCCACTTAGGGTTTTTAACCAATCTTGTGCATCCAATAAGTGATTTTGTGTCATTGGTTGAACATTTAGGTCATTTTCGTCCACCCTAGGCTTATTCTATTCCAATTAGGGTTTTTAACCAATCTTGTGCATTCAATAAGTGATTTTGTGTCATTGGTTGAACATTTAGGTCATTTTCGGTTTCCCCAGGCTTATTATAATCCAATTAGGGTTTTTAACCAATCTTGTGGATCCAATAAGTGATTTTGTGTTATTGGTTGAACATTTAGGTCATTTTTGTCCACCCAAGGCTTAATATAATTCCATTAGGGTTTTAAACCAATCTTGTGCATCCAATAAGTGATTTTGTGTCATTGGTTGAACATTTAGGTCATTTTCGGTTTCCCCAAGCTTATTCTAATCCAATTAGGGTTTTTAACCAATCTTTGTGCATCCAATAAGTGATTTTGTGTCATTGGTTGAACATTTAGGTCATTTTCGTCCTCTATAGGCTTATTCTATTTCAATTAGAGTTTTTAACCAATCTTGTGCATTCAATAAGTGATTTTGTGTAATTGGTTGAACATTTAGGTCATTTTTGTCCTCCCATGGCTTATTCTAATCCAATTAGGGTTTTTAAACAATCTTGTCTATCCAATAAGTGATTTTGTGTCATTGGTTGAACATTTAGGTCATTTTCGTCTTCCCTAGGATTATTCAAATCGAATTAGGGTTTTTAACCAATCTTTTGCATCCAATAAGTGATTTTGTGTCAATTGTTGAACATTTAGGGCATTTTCTTCCTCCGTAGGCTTATTCTAATCCTATTAGGGTTTTTATTCAATCTTGTGCATCCAACAAGTGATTTTGTGTCATTGGTTGAACATTTAGGTGATATTCGGTTTCCCTAGGCTTATTCTAATCCAATTTATGGTTTTTGACCAATGTTGTGCATCCAATAAGTAATTTTGTGTCATTGATTGAACATTTAGGTCATTTTCATCCTCCCTAGGCATATTCTAATCCAATTAGGGTTTTTAACCAATCTTGTGCATCCAATAAGTGAATTTTGTGTCATTGGTTGAACATTTAGGTCATTTTCGTCCTCCCTAGGCTTATTCTAATCCACTTAGGGTTTTTAACCAATCTTGTGCATCCACTAAGTGATTTTGTGTCATTGGTTAAACATTAAGGTGTTTTTGGTTTCCCTAGGCTTATTCTAATCCAATTAGGGTTTTTTTACCAATCTTGTGCATCCAATAAGTAATTTTGTTTCATTGGTTGGACATTTAGGTCATTTTCGTCCTCCCTAGGCATATTCTAATCCAATTAAGGTTTTTAATCAATCTTGTGCATCCAATAAGTGATTTTGTGTCATTGGTTGAACATTTAGGTGATATTCGGTTTCCCTAGGCTTATTCTAATCCACTTAGGGTTTTTAACTAATCTTGTGCATCCACTAAGTGATTTTGTGTTATTGGTTGAACATTTAGGTCATTTTCGGTTTCCTTAGGCTTACTATATTCCAATTAGGGTTTTTAACCAATCTTGTGCAACCAATAAGTGATTTTGTGTTACTGGTTGAACATTTAGGTCATTTTTGTCCTCCCATGGCTTATTCTAATCCGATTAGGGTTTTTAAACAATCTTGTCTATCCAATAAGTGATTTTGTGTCATTGGTTGAACATTTAGGTCATTTTCGTCTTCCCTAGGCTTATTCAAATCGAATTAGGGTTTTTAACCAATCTTTTGCATCCAATAAGTGATTCTGTGTCAATTGTTGAACATTTAGGGCATTTTCTTACTCTGTAGGCTTATTCTAATCCTATTAGGGTTTTTATTCAATCTTGTGCATCCAACAAGTGATTTTGTGTCAATGGTTGAACATTCAGGTAATATACGGTTTCCCTAGGCTTATTCTAATCCAATTTATGGTTTTTGACCAATCTTGTGCATCCAATAAGTAATTTTGTGTCATTGATTGAACATTTAGGTCATTTTCATCCTCCTTAGCCATATTCTAATCCAATTATGGTTTTTAACCAATCTTGTGCATCCAATAAGTGATTTTGTGTCATTGGTTGAACATTTAGGTCATTTTCGTCCTCCCTAGGCTTATTCTAATCCACTATGGGTTTTTAACTAATCTTGTGCATCCACTAAGGGATTTTGTGTCATTGGTTAAACATTTAGGTGTTTTTGGTTTCCCTAGGCTTATTCTAATCCACTTAGGGTTTTTTTTACCAATCTTGTGCATCCAATAAGTAATTTTGTTTCATTGGTTGAACATTTAGGTCATTTTCGTCCTCCCTAGGCATATTCTAATCCAATTAAGGTTTTTAATCAATCTTGTGCATCCAATAAGTGATTTTGTGTCATTGGTTAAACATTTAGGTGATATTTGGTTTCCCTAGGCTTATTCTATTCCAATTAGGGTTTTTAACCAATCTTGTGCATTCAATAAGTGATTTTGTGTTATTGGTTGAACATTTAGGTCATTTTCGGTTTCCCCAGGCTTACTATATTCCAATTAGGGTTTTTAACCAATCTTGTGCGACCAATAAGTGATTTTGTGTTATTGGTTGAATATATAGGTCATTTTTGTCCTCCCATGGCTTATTCAAATCCGATTAGGGTTTTTAAACAATCTTGTCTATCCAATAAGTGATTTTGTGTCATTGGTTGAACATTTAGGTCATTTTCGTCTTCCCTAGGCTTATTCAAATCGAATTAGGGTTTTTAACCAATCTTTTGCATCCAATAAGTGATTCTGTGTCAATTGTTGAACATTTAGGGCATTTTCTTACTCTGTAGGCTTATTCTAATCCTATTAGGGTTTTTATTCAATCTTGTGCATCCAACAAGTGATTTTGTGTCATTGGTTGAACATTTAGGTGATATACGGTTTCCTTAGGCTTATTCTAATCCAATTTATGGTTTTTGACCAATCTTGTGCATCCAATAAGTAATTTTGTGTCATTGATTGAACATTTAGGTCATTTTCATCCTCCCTAGCCATATTCTAATCCAATTAGGGTTTTTAACCAATCTTGTGCATCCAATAAGTGATTTTGTGTCATTGGTTGAACAGTTAGGTCATTTTCGTCCTCCCTAGGCTTATTCTAATCCACTTAGGGTTTTTAACTAATCTTGTGCATCCACTAAGTGATTTTGTGTCATTGGTTAAACATTTAGGTGTTTTTTGGTTTCCCTAGGCTTATTCTAATCCACTTAGGGTTTTTTTTTACCAATCTTGTGCATCCAATAAGTAATTTTGTTTCAATGGTTGAACATTTAGGTCATTTTCGTCCTCCCTAGGCATATTCTAATCCAATTAAGGTTTTTAATCAATCTTGTGCATCCAA
>JBBPBP010000004.1:38184833-38194994 GCA_037974735.1 Cicer chorassanicum | reverse complement strand
ATTGGTTGAACATTTAGGTCATTTTTGTCCTCCCATGGCTTATTCTAATCCGATTAGGGTTTTTAAACAATCTTGTCTATCCAATAAGTGATTTTGTGTCATTGGTTGAACATTTAGGTCATTTTCGTCTTCCCTAGGCTTATTCAAATCGAATTAGGGTTTTTAACCAATCTTTTGCATCCAATAAGTGATTCTGTGTCAATTGTTGAACATTTAGGGCATTTTCTTCCTCCGTAGGCTTATTCTAATCCTATTAGGGTTTTTATTCAATCTTGTGCATCCAACAAGTGATTTTGTGTCATTGGTTGAACATTTAGGTGATATTCGGTTTCCCTAGGCTTATTCTAATCCAATTTATGGTTTTTGACCAATCTTGTGCATCCAATAAGTAATTTTGTGTCATTGATTGAACATTTAGGTCATTTTCATCCTCCCTAGCCATATTCTAATCCAATTATGGTTTTTAACCAATCTTGTGCATCCAATAAGTGATTTTGTGTCATTGGTTGAACATTTAGGTCATTTTCGTCCTCCCTAGGCTTATTCTAATCCACTTAGGGTTTTTAACTAATCTTGTGCATCCACTAAGTGATTTTGTGTCATTGGTTAAACATTTAGGTGTTTTTGGTTTCCCTAGGCTTATTCTAATCCACTTAGGGTTTTTTTTACCAATCTTGTGCATCCAATAAGTAATTTTGTTTCATTGGTTGAACATTTAGGTCATTTTCGTCCTCCCTAGGCATAATCTAATCCAATTAAGGTTTTTAATCAATCTTGTGCATCCAATAAGTGATTTTGTGTCATTGGTTGAACATTTAGGTGATATTCGGTTTCCCTAGGCTTATTCTATTCCAATTAGGGTTTTTAACCAATCTTGTGCATTCAATAAGTGATTTTGTGTTATTGGTTGAACTTTTAGGTCATTTTCGGTTTCCCCAGGCTTACTATATTCCAATTAGGGTTTTCAACCAATCTTGTGCAACCAATAAGTGATTTTGTGTTATTGGTTGAATATTTAGGTCATTTTTGTCCTCCCATGGCTTATTCAAATCCGATTAGGGTTTTTAAACAATCTTGTCTATCCAATAAGTGATTTTGTGTCATTGGTTGAACATTTAGGTCATTTTCGTCTTCCCTAGGCTTATTCAAATCGAATTAGGGTTTTTAACCAATCTTTTGCATCCAATAAGTGATTCTGTGTCAATTGTTGAACATTTAGGGCATTTTCTTACTCTGTAGGCTTATTCTAATCCTATTAGGGTTTTTATTCAATCTTGTGCATCCAACAAGTGATTTTGTGTCATTGGTTGAACATTTAGGTGATATACGGTTTCCCTAGGCTTATTCTAATCCAATTTATGGTTTTTGACCAATCTTGTGCATCCAATAAGTAATTTTGTGTCATTGATTGAACATTTAGGTCATTTTCATCCTCCCTAGCCATATTCTAATCCAATTATGGTTTTTAACCAATCTTGTGCATCCAATAAGTGATTTTGTGTCATTGGTTGAACATTTAGGTCATTTTCGTCCTCCCTAGGCTTATTCTAATCCACTTAGGGTTTTTAACTAATCTTGTGCATCCACTAAGTGATTTTGTGTCATTGGTTAAACATTTAGGTGTTTTTGGTTTCCCTAGGCTTATTCTAATCCACTTAGGGATTTTTTTACCAATCTTGTGCATCCAATAAGTAATTTTGTTTCATTGGTTGAACATTTAGGTCATTTTCGTCCTCCCTAGGCATATTCTAATCCAATTAAGGTTTTTAATCAATCTTGTGCATCCAATAAGTGATTTTGTGTCATTGGTTGAACATTTAGGTGATATTCGGTTTCCCTAGGCTTATTCTATTCCAATTAGGGTTTTTAACCAATCTTGTGCATTCAATAAGTGATTTTGTGTTATTGGTTGAACATTTAGGTCATTTTCGGTTTCCCCAGGCTTACTATATTCCAATTAGGGTTTTTAACCAATCTTGTGCAACCAATAAGTGATTTTGTGTTATTGGTTGAACATTTAGGTCATTTTTGTCCTCCCATGGCTTATTCAAATCCGATTAGGGTTTTTAAACAATCTTGTCTATCCAATAAGTGATTTTGTGTCATTGGTTGAACATTTAGGTCATTTTCGTCTTCCCTAGGCTTATTCAAATCGAATTAGGGTTTTTAACCAATCTTTTGCATCCAATAAGTGATTCTGTGTCATTTGTTGAACATTTAGGGCATTTTCTTACTCTGTAGGTTTATTCTAATCCTATTAGGGTTTTTATTCAATCTTGTGCATCCAACAAGTGATTTTGTGTCATTGGTTGAACATTTAGGTGATATACGGTTTCCCTAGGCTTATTCTAATCCAATTTATGGTTTTTGACAATTCTTGTGCATCCAATAAGTAATTTTGTGTCATTGATTGAACATTTAGGTCATTTTCATCCTCCCTAGCCATATTCTAATCCAATTAGGGTTTTTAACCAATCTTGTGCATCCAATAAGTGATTTTGTGTCATTGGTTGAACATTTAGGTCATTTTCGTCCTCCCTAGGCTTATTCTAATCCACTTAGGGTTTTTAACTAATCTTGTGCATCCACTAAGTGATTTTGTGTCATTGGTTAAACATTTAGGTGTTTTTTGGTTTCCCTAGGCTTATTCTAATCCACTTAGGGTTTTTTTTACCAATCTTGTGCATCCAATAAGTAATTTTGTTTCAATGGTTGAACATTTAGGTCATTTTCGTCCTCCCTAGGCATATTCTAATCCAATTAAGGTTTTTAATCAATCTTGTGCATCCAATAAGTGATTTTGTGTCATTGGTTGAACATTTAGGTGATATTCGGTTTCCCTAGGCTTATTCTATTCCAATTAGGGTTTTTAACCAATCTTGTGCATTCAATAAGTGATTTTGTGTTATTAGTTGAACATTTAGGTCATTTTCGGTTTCCCCAGGCTTACTATATTCCAATTAGGGTTTTTAACCAATCTTGTGCAACCAATAAGTGATTTTGTGTTATTGGTTGAACATTTAGGTCATTTTTGTCCTCCCATGGCTTATTCTAATCCGATTAGGGTTTTTAAACAATCTTGTCTATCCAATAAGTGATTTTGTGTCATTGGTTGAACATTTAGGTCATTTTCGTCTTCCCTAGGCTTATTCAAATCGAATTAGGGTTTTTAACCAATCTTTTGCATCCAATAAGTGATTCTGTGTCAATTGTTGAACATTTAGGGCATTTTCTTCCTCCGTAGGCTTATTCTAATCCTATTAGGGTTTTTATTCAATCTTGTGCATCCAACAAGTGATTTTGTGTCATTGGTTGAACATTTAGGTGATATTCGGTTTCCCTAGGCTTATTCTAATCCAATTTATGGTTTTTGACCAATCTTGTGCATCCAATAAGTAATTTTGTGTCATTGATTGAACATTTAGGTCATTTTCATCCTCCCTAGCCATATTCTAATCCAATTAGGGTTTTTAACCAATCTTGTGCATCCAATAAGTGATTTTGTGTCATTGGTTGAACATTTAGGTCATTTTCGTCCTCCCTAGGCTTATTCTAATCCACTTAGGGTTTTTAACCAATCTTGTGCATCCACTAAGTGATTTTGTGTCATTGGTTAAACATTTAGGTGTTTTTGGTTTCCCTAGGTTTATTGTAATCCAATTAGGGTTTTTTTTACCAATCTTGTGCATCCAATAAGTAATTTTGTTTCATTGGTTGAACATTTAGGTCATTTTCGTCCTCCCTAGGCATATTCTAATCCAATTAAGGTTTTTAATCAATCTTGTGCATCCAATAAGTGATTTTGTGTCATTGGTTGAACATTTAGGTCATTTTCGGTTTCCCCAAGCTTATTCTAATCCAATTAGGGTTTTTAACCAATCTTTGTGCATCCAATAAGTGATTTTGTGTCATTGGTTGAACATTTAGGTCATTTTCGTCCTCTGTAGGCTTATTCTATTTCAATTAGAGTTTTTAACCAATCTTGTGCATTCAATAAGTGATTTTGTGTAATTGGTTGAACATTTAGGTCATTTTTGTCCTCCCATGGCTTATTCTAATCCGATTAGGGTTTTTAAACAATCTTGTCTATCCAATAAGTGATTTTGTGTCATTGGTTGAACATTTAGGTCATTTTCGTCTTCCCTAGGCTTATTCAAATCGAATTAGGGTTTTTAACCAATCTTTTGCATCCAATAAGTGATTCTGTGTCAATTGTTGAACATTTAGGGCATTTTCTTCCTCCGTAGGCTTATTCTAATCCTATTAGGGTTTTTATTCAATCTTGTGCATCCAACAAGTGATTTTGTGTCATTGGTTGAACATTTAGGTGATATTCGGTTTCCCTAGGCTTATTCTAATCCAATTTATGGTTTTTGACCAATCTTGTGCATCCAATAAGTAATTTTGTGTCATTGATTGAACATTTAGGTCACTTTCATCCTCCCTAGCCATATTCTAATCCAATTATGGTTTTTAACCAATCTTGTGCATCCAATAAGTGATTTTGTGTCATTGGTTGAATATTTAGGTCATTTTCGTCCTCCCTAGGCTTATTCTAATCCACTTAGGGTTTTTAACTAATCTTGTGCATCCACTAAGTGATTTTGTGTCATTGGTTAAACATTTAGGTGTTTTTGGTTTCCCTAGGCTTATTCTAATCCACTTAGGGTTTTTTTTACCAATCTTGTGCATCCAATAAGTAATTTTGTTTCATTGGTTGAACATTTAGGTCATTTTCGTCCTCCCTAGGCATATTCTAATCCAATTAAGGTTTTTAATCAATCTTGTGCATCCAATAAGTGATTTTGTGTCATTGGTTGAACATTTAGGTGATATTCGGTTTCCCTAGGCTTATTCTATTCCAATTAGGGTTTTTAACCAATCTTGTGCATTCAATAAGTGATTTTGTGTTATTGGTTGAACATTTAGGTCATTTTCGGTTTCCCCAGGCTTACTATATTCCAATTAGGGTTTTTAACCAATCTTGTGCAACCAATAAGTGATTTTGTGTTATTGGTTGAACATTTAGGTCATTTTTGTCCTCCCATGGCTTATTCAAATCCGATTAGGGTTTTTAAACAATCTTGTCTATCCAATAAGTGATTTTGTGTCATTGGTTGAACATTTAGGTCATTTTCGTCTTCCCTAGGCTTATTCAAATCGAATTAGGGTTTTTAACCAATCTTTTGCATCCAATAAGTGATTCTGTGTCAATTGTTGAACATTTAGGGCATTTTCTTCCTCCGTAGGCTTATTCTAATCCTATTAGGGTTTTTATAAAATCTTGTGCATCCAACAAGTGATTTTGTGTCATTGGTTGAACATTTAGGTGATATTCGGTTTCCCTAGGCTTATTCTAATCCAATTTATGGTTTTTGACCAATCTTGTGCATCCAATAAGTAATTTTGTGTCATTGATTGAACATTTAGGTCATTTTCATCCTCCCTAGCCATATTCTAATCCAATTAGGGTTTTTAACCAATCTTGTGCATCCAATAAGTGATTTTGTGTCATTGGTTGAACATTTAGGTCATTTTCGTCCTCCCTAGGCTTATTCTAATCCACTTAGGGTTTTTAACTAATCTTGTGCATCCACTAAGTGATTTTGTGTCATTGGTTAAACATTTAGGTGTTTTTGGTTTCCCTAGGCTTATTCTAATCCACTTAGGGATTTTTTTACCAATCTTGTGCATCCAATAAGTAATTTTGTTTCATTGGTTGAACATTTAGGTCATTTTTGTCCTCCCTAGGCATATTCTAATCCAATTAAGGTTTTTAATCAATCTTGTGCATCCAATAAGTGATTTTGTGTCATTGGTTGAACATTTAGGTGATATTCGGTTTCCCTAGGCTTATTCTATTCCAATTAGGGTTTTTAACCAATCTTGTGCATTCAATAAGTGATTTTGTGTTATTGGTTGAACATTTAGGTCATTTTCGGTTTCCCCAGGCTTACTATATTCCAATTAGGGTTTTTAACCAATCTTGTGCAACCAATAAGTGATTTTGTGTTATTGGTTGAACATTTAGGTCATTTTTGTCCTCCCTAGGCTTATTCTAATCCACTTAGGGTTTTTAACTAATCTTGTGCATCCACTAAGTGATTTTGTGTCATTGGTTAAACATTTAGGTGTTTTTGGTTTCCCTAGGCTTATTCTAATCCACTTAGGGTTTTTTTTACCAATCTTGTGCATCCAATAAGTAATTTTGTTTCATTGGTTGAACATTTAGGTCATTTTCGTCCTCCCTAGGCATATTCTAATCCAATTAAGGTTTTTAATCAATCTTGTGCATCCAATAAGTGATTTTGTGTCATTGGTTGAACATTTAGTTGATATTCGGTTTCCCTAGGCTTATTCTATTCCAATTAGGGTTTTTAACCAATCTTGTGCATTCAATAAGTGATTTTGTGTTATTGGTTGAACATTTAGGTCATTTTCGGTTTCCCCAGGCTTACTATATTCCAATTAGGGTTTTTAACCAATCTTGTGCAACCAATAAGTGATTTTGTGTTATTGGTTGAACATTTAGGTCATTTTTGTCCTCCCATGGCTTATTCTAATCCGATTAGGGTTTTTAAACAATCTTGTCTATCCAATAAGTGATTTTGTGTCATTGGTTGAACATTTAGGTCATTTTCGTCTTCCCTAGGCTTATTCAAATCGAATTAGGGTTTTTAACCAATCTTTTGCATCCAATAAGTGATTCTGTGTCAATTGTTGAACATTTAGGGCATTTTCTTCCTCCCTAGGCTTATTCTAATCCTATTAGGGTTTTTATTCAATCTTGTGCATCCAACAAGTGATTTTGTGTCATTGGTTGAACATTTAGGTGATATTCGGTTTCCCTAGGCTTATTCTAATCCAATTTATGGTTTTTGACCAATCTTGTGCATCCAATAAGTAATTTTGTGTCATTGATTGAACATTTAGGTCATTTTCATCCTCCCTAGCCATATTCTAATCCAATTAGGGTTTTTAACCAATCTTGTGCATCCAATAAGTGATTTTGTGTCATTGGTCGAACATTTAGGTCATTTTCGTCCTCCCTAGGCTTATTCTAATCCACTTAGGGTTTTTAACTAATCTTGTGCATCCACTAAGTGATTTTGTGTCATTGGTTAAACATTTAGGTGTTTTTGGTTTCCCTAGGCTTATTCTAATCCACTTAGGGTTTTTTTTACCAATCTTGTGCATCCAATAAGTAATTTTGTTTATTGGTTGAACATTTAGGTCATTTTCGTCCTCCCTAGGCTTATTCTAATCCAATTAAGGTTTTTAATCAATCTTGTGCATCCAATAAGTGATTTTGTGTCATTGGTTGATCATTTAGGTGATATTCGGTTTCCCTAGGCTTATTCTATTCCAATTAGGGTTTTTAACCAATCTTGTGCATTCAATAAGTGATTTTGTGTTATTGGTTGAACATTTAGGTCATTTTCGGTTTCCCCAGGCTTACTATATTCCAATTAGGGTTTTTAACCAATCTTGTGCAACCAATAAGTGATTTTGTGTTATTGGTTGAACATTTAGGTCATTTTTGTCCTCCCATGGCTTATTCTAATCCGATTAGGGTTTTTAAACAATCTTGTCTATCCAATAAGTGATTTTGTTTCATTGGTTGAACATTTAGGTCATTTTCGTCTTCCCTAGGCTTATTCAAATCGAATTAGGGTTTTTAACCAATCTTTTGCATCCAATAAGTGATTCTGTGTCAATTGTTGAACATTTAGGGCATTTTCTTCCTCCGTAGGCTAATTCTAATCCTATTAGGGTTTTTATTCAATCTTGTGCATCCAACAAGTGATTTTGTGTCATTGGTTGAACATTTAGGGGATATTCGGTTTCCCTAGGCTTATTCTAATCCAATTTATGGTTTTTGACCAATGTTGTGCATCCAATAAGTAATTTTGTGTCATTGATTGAACATTTAGGTCATTTTCATCCTCCCTAGGCATATTCTAATCCAATTAGGGTTTTTAACCAATCTTGTGCATCCAATAAGTGATTTTGTGTCATTGGTTGAACATTTAAGTCATTTTCGTCCTCCTTAGGCTTATTCTAATCCACTTAGGGTTTTTAACCAATCTTGTGCATCCACTAAGTGATTTTGTGTCATTGGTTAAACATTAAGGTGTTTTTGGTTTCCCTAGGCTTATTCTAATCCAATTAGGGTTTTTTTTACCAATCTTGTGCATCCAATAAGTAATTTTGTTTCATTGGTTGGACATTTAGGTCATTTTCGTCCTCCCTAGGCATATTCTAATCCAATTAAGGTTTTTAATCAATCTTGTGCATCCAATAAGTGATTTTGTGTCATTGGTTGAACATTTAGGTGATATTCGGTTTCCCTAGGCTTATTCTATTCCATTTAGGGTTTTTAACCAATCTTGTGCATTCAATAAGTGATTTTGTGTTATTGGTTGAACATTTAGGTCATTTTCGGTTTCCCCAGGCATACTATATTCCAATTAGGGTTTTTAACCAATCTAGTGCAACCAATAAGTGATTTTGTGTTATTGGTTGAACATTTAGGTCATTTTTGTCCTCCCATGGCTTATTCTAATCCGATTAGGGTTTTTAAACAATCTTGTCTATCCAATAAGTGATTTTGTGTCATTGGTTGAACATTTAGGTCATTTTCGTCTTCCCTAGGCTTATTCAAATCGAATTAGGGTTTTTAACCAATCTTTTGCATCCAATAAGTGATTCTGTGTCAATTGTTGAACATTTAGGGCATTTTCTTCCTCCGTAGGCTTATTCTAATCCTATTAGGGTTTTTAATCAATCTTGTGCATCCAACAAGTGATTTTGTGTCATTGGTTGAACATTTAGGTGATATTCGGTTTCCCTAGGCTTATTCTAATCCAATTTATGGTTTTTGACCAATGTTGTGCATCCAATAAGTAATTTTGTGTCATTGATTGAACATTTAGGTCATTTTCATCCTCCCTAGGCATATTCTAATCCAATTAGGGTTTTTAACCAATCTTGTGCATCCAATAAGTGATTTTGTGTCATTGGTTGAACATTTAAGTCATTTTCGTCCTCCTTAGGCTTATTCTAATCCACTTAGGGTTTTTAACCAATCTTGTGCATCCACTAAGTGATTTTGTGTCATTGGTTAAACATTAAGGTGTTTTTGGTTTCCCTAGGCTTATTCTAATCCAATTAGGGTTTTTTTTACCAATCTTGTGCATCCAATAAGTAATTTTGTTTCATTGGTTGGACATTTAGGTCATTTTCGTCCTCCCTAGGCATATTCTAATCCAATTAAGGTTTTTAATCAATCTTGTGCATCCAATAAGTGATTTTGTGTCATTGGTTGAACATTTAGGTGATATTCGGTTTCCCTAGGCTTATTCTATTCCAATTAGGGTTTTTAACCAATCTTGTGCATTCAATAAGTGATTTTGTGTTATTGGTTGAACATTTAGGTCATTTTCGGTTTCCCCGGGCTTACTATATTCCAATTAGGGTTTTTAACCAATCTTGTGCAACCAATAAGTGATTTTGTGTTATTGGTTGAACATTTAGGTCATTTTTGTCCTCCCATGGCTTATTCTAATCCGATTAGGGTTTTTAAACAATCTTGTCTATCCAATAAGTGATTTTGTGTCATTGGTTGAACATTTAGGTCATTTTCGTCTTCCCTAGGCTTATTCAAATCGAATTAGGGTTTTTAACCAATCTTTTGCATCCAATAAGTGATTCTGTGTCAATTGTTGAACATTTAGGGCATTTTCTTCCTCCGTAGGCTTATTCTAATCCTATTAGGGTTTTTAATCAATCTTGTGCATCCAACAAGTGATTTTGTGTCATTGGTTGAACATTTAGGTGATATTCGGTTTCCCTAGGCTTATTCTAATCCAATTTATGGTTTTTGACCAATGTTGTGCATCCAATAAGTAATTTTGTGTCATTGAATGAACATTTAGGTCATTTCCTCCTCCCTAGGCATATTCTAATCCAATTAGGGTTTTTAACCAATCTTGTGCATCCAATAAGTGATTTTGTGTCATTGGTTGAACATTTAGGTCATTTTCGTCCTCCCTAGGCTTATTCTAATCCACTTAGGGTTTTTAACCAATCTTGTGCATCCACTAAGTGATTTTGTGTCATTGGTTAAACATTAAGGTGTTTTTGGTTTCCCTAGGCTTA
>JBBPBP010000004.1:38045359-38173896 GCA_037974735.1 Cicer chorassanicum | reverse complement strand
GATTGGTTGAACATTTAGGTCATTTTCGTCCTCCGTAGGCTTATTCGAATCGAATTAGGGTTTTTAACCAATCTTTTGCATCCAATAAGTGATTTTGTGTCAATTGTTGAACATTTAGGGTATTTTCTTCCTCCGTAGGCTTATTCTAATCCTATTATGGTTTTTATTCAATCTTGTGCATCCAACAAGTGATTTTGTGTCATTGGTTGAACATTTAGGTGATATTCGGTTTCCCTTCGCTTATTCTAATCCAATTAGGGTTTTTGACCAATCTTGTGCATCCAATAAGTAATTTTGTGTCATTGATTGAACATTTAGGTCATTTTCATCCTCCCTAGGCATATTCTAATCCAATTAGGGTTTTTAACCAATCTTGTGCATCCAATAAGTGATTTTGTGTCATTGGTTGAACATTTAGGTCATTTTCGTCCTCCCTAGGCTTATTCTAATCCACTTAGGGGTTTTAACCAATCTTGTACATCCAATAAGTGATTTTGTGTCATTGGTTGAACATTTAGGTCATTTTCGTCCTCGCTAGGCTTATTCTATTCCAATTAGGGTTTTTAACCAATCTTGTGCATTCAATAAGTAATTTTGTGTCATTGGTTGAACATTTAGGTCATTTTCGGTTTCCCCAGGCTTATTATAATCCAATTAGGGGTTTTAACCAATCTTGTGGATCCAATAAGTGATTTTATGTTATTGGTTGAACATTTAGGCCATTTTTGTCCTCCCAAGGCTTAATATAATTCAATTAGGGTTTTTAACTAATCTTGTGCATCCACTAAGTGATTTTGTGTCATTGGTTAAACATTTTGGTGCTTTTGGTTTCCCTAGGCTTATTCTAATCCACTTAGGGTTTTTTTTACCAATCTTGTGCATCCAATAAGTAATTTTGTTTCATTGGTTGAACATTTAGGTCATTTTCGTCCTCCCTAGGCATATTCTAATCCAATTAAGGTTTTTAATCAATCTTGTGCATCCAATAAGTGATTTGGTGTCATTGGTTGAACATTTAGGTCATTTTCATCCTCCCTAGGCTTATTCTAATGCACTTAGGGGTTTTAACCAATCTTGTACATCCAATAAGTGATTTTGTGTCATTGGTTGAACATTTAAGTCATTTTCGTCCTCCCTAGGCTTATTATAATCCAATTAGGGGTTTTAACCAATCTTGTGGATCCAATAAGTGATTTTATGTTATTGGTTGAACATTTAGGCCATTTTTGTCCTCCCAAGGCTTAATATAATTCAATTAGGGTTTTAAACCAATCTTGTGCATCCAATAAGTGATTTTGTGTCATTGGTTGAACATTTAGGTTATTTTCGTCCTCCGTAGGCTTATTCTATTTCAATTAGAGTTTTTAACCAATCTTGTGCATTCAATAAGTGATTTTGTGTAATTGGTTGAACATTTAGGTCAATTTCGGTTTCCCCAGGCTTATTATAATCCAATTAGGGTTTTTAACCAATCTTGTGGATCCAATAAGTGATTTTGTGTTATTGGTTGAACATTTAGGTCATTTTCGTCCTCCCTAGGCTTATTCTAATCCACTTAGGGTTTTTAACCAATCTTGTGCATCCAATAAGTGATTTTGTGTCATTGGTTGAACATTTAGGTCATTTTCATCCTCCCTAGGTTTATTCTATTCCAATTAGGGTTTTTAACCAATCTTGTGCATTCAATAAGTGATTTTGTGTTATTGGTTGAACATTTAGGTCATTTTCGGTTTCCCCAGGCTTATTATATTCCAATTAGGGTTTTTAACCAATATTGTGCAACCAATAAGTAATTTTGTGTTATTGGTTGAACATTTTGGTCATTCTTGTCCTCCCATGGCTTATTCTAATCCGATTAGGGTTTTTAAAGAATCTTGTCTATCCAATAAGTGATTTTGTGTCATTGGTTGAACATTAAGGTTATTTTCGTCTTCCCTAGGCTTATTCAAATCGAATTAGGGTTTTTAACCAATCTTTTGCATCCAATAAGTGATTTTGTGTCAATTGTTGAACATTTAGGGCATTTTCTTCCTCTGTAGGCTTATTCTAATCCTATTAGGGTTTTTATTTAATCTTGTGCATCCAACAAGTGATTTTGTGTCATTGGTTGAACATTTAGGTGATATTCGGTTTCCCTAGGCTTATTCTAGTCCAATTTATGGTTTTTGACCAATCTTGTACATCCAATAAGTAATTTTGTGTCATTGATTGAACATTTAGGTCATTTTCATCCTCCCTAGGCATATTCGAATCCAATTAGGGTTTTTAACCAATCTTGTGCATCCAATAAGTGATTTTGTGTCATTGGTTGAACATTTAGGTCATTTTCGTCCTCCCTAGGCTTATTCTAATCCACTTAGGGTTTTTAACCAATCTTGTGCATCCACTAAGTGATTTTGTGTCATTGGTTAAACATTTAGGTGTTTTTGGTTTCCCTAGGTTTATTGTAATCCAATTAGGGTTTTTTTTACCAATCTTGTGCATCCAATAAGTAATTTTGTTTCATTGGTTGAACATTTAGGTCATTTTCGTCCTCCCTATGCATATTCTAATCCAATTAAGGTTTTTAATCAATCTTGTGCATCCAATAAGTGATTTTGTGTCATTGGTTGAACATTTAGTGATATTCGGTTTCCCTAGGCTTATTCTATTCCAATTAGGGTTTTTAACCAATCTTGTGCATTCAATAAGTGATTTTGTGTCATTGGTTGAACATTTAGGTCATTTTCGGTTTCCCCAGGCTTATTATATTCCAATTAGGGTTTTTAACCAATCTTGTGCAACCAATAGGTGATTTTGTGTTATTGGTTGAACATTTAGGTCATTTTTGTCCTCCCATGGCTTATTCTAATCCGATTAGGGTTTTTAAACAATCTTGTCTATCCAATAAGTGATTTTGTGTCATTGGTTGAACATTTAGAGATATTCGGTTTCCCTTGGCTTATTCTAATCCAATTAGGGTTTTTGACCAATCTTGTGCATCCAATAAGTAATTTTGTGTCATTGATTAACATTTTGGTCATTTTCATCCTTCCTAGGCATATTCTAATCCAATTAGGGTTTTTAACCAATCTTGTGCATCCAATAAGTGATTTTGTGTCATTGGTTGAACATTTTGGTCATTTTCGTCATCCCTAGGCTTATTCTAATCCACTTAGGGTTTTTAACCAATCTTGTGCATCCAATAAGTGATTTTGTGTCATTGGTTGAACATTTAGGTCATTTTCGTCCAACCTAGGCTTATTCTATTCCAATTAGGGTTTTTAACCAATCTTGTGCATTCAATAAGTGATTTTGTGTCATTGGTTGAACATTTAGGTCATTTTCGGTTTCCCCAGACTTATTATAATCCAATTAGGGTTTTTAACCAATCTTGTGGATCCAATAAGTGATTTTGTGTTATTGGTTGAACATTTAGGTCATTTTTGTCCACCCAAGGCTTAATATAATTCAATTAGGGTTTTAAACCAATCTTGTGCATCCAATAAGTGATTTTGTGTCATTGGTTGAACATTTAGGTCATTTTCGGTTTCCCCAAGCTTATTCTAATCCAATTAGGGTTTTTAACCAATCTTTGTGCATCCAATAAGTGATTTTGTGTCATTGGTTGAACATTTAGGTCATTTTCGTCCTCTGTAGGCTTATTCTATTTCAATTAGAGTTTTTAACCAATCTTGTGCATTCAATAAGTGATTTTGTGTAATTGGTTGAACATTTAGGTCATTTTTGTCCTCCCATGGCTTATTCTAATCCGATTAGGGTTTTTAAACAATCTTGTCTATCCAATAAGTGATTTTGTGTCATTGGTTGAACATTTAGGTCATTTTCGTCTTCCCTAGGCTTATTCAAATCGAATTAGGGTTTTTAACCAATCTTTTGCATCCAATAAGTGATTCTGTGTCAATTGTTGAACATTTAGGGCATTTTCTTCCTCCGTAGGCTTATTCTAATCCTATTAGGGTTTTTATTCAATCTTGTGCATCCAACAAGTGATTTTGTGTCATTGGTTGAACATTTAGGTGATATTCGGTTTCCCTAGGCTTATTCTAATCCAATTTATGGTTTTTGACCAATCTTGTGCATCCAATAAGTAATTTTGTGTCATTGATTGAACATTTAGGTCATTTTCATCCTCCCTAGCCATATTCTAATCCAATTATGGTTTTTAACCAATCTTGTGCATCCAATAAGTGATTTTGTGTCATTGGTTGAACATTTAGGTCATTTTCGTCCTCCCTAGGCTTATTCTAATCCACTTAGGGTTTTTAACTAATCTTGTGCATCCACTAAGTGATTTTGTGTCATTGGTTAAACATTTAGGTGTTTTTGGTTTCCCTAGGCTTATTCTAATCCACTTAGGGATTTTTTTACCAATCTTGTGCATCCAATAAGTAATTTTGTTTCATTGGTTGAACATTTAGGTCATTTTCGTCCTCCCTAGGCATATTCTAATCCAATTAAGGTTTTTAATCAATCTTGTGCATCCAATAAGTGATTTTGTGTCATTGGTTGAACATTTAGGTGATATTCGGTTTCCCTAGGCTTATTCTATTCCAATTAGGGTTTTTAACCAATCTTGTGCATTCAATAAGTGATTTTGTGTTATTGGTTGAACATTTAGGTCATTTTCGGTTTCCCCAGGCTTACTATATTCCAATTAGGGTTTTTAACCAATCTTGTGCAACCAATAAGTGATTTTGTGTTATTGGTTGAACATTTAGGTCATTTTTGTCCTCCCATGGCTTATTCAAATCCGATTAGGGTTTTTAAACAATCTTGTCTATCCAATAAGTGATTTTGTGTCATTGGTTGAACATTTAGGTCATTTTCGTCTTCCCTAGGCTTATTCAAATCGAATTAGGGTTTTTAACCAATCTTTTGCATCCAATAAGTGATTCTGTGTCAATTGTTGAACATTTAGGGCATTTTCTTCCTCCGTAGGCTTATTCTAATCCTATTAGGGTTTTTATAAAATCTTGTGCATCCAACAAGTGATTTTGTGTCATTGGTTGAACATTTAGGTGATATTCGGTTTCCCTAGGCTTATTCTAATCCAATTTATGGTTTTTGACCAATCTTGTGCATCCAATAAGTAATTTTGTGTCATTGATTGAACATTTAGGTCATTTTCATCCTCCCTAGCCATATTCTAATCCAATTAGGGTTTTTAACCAATCTTGTGCATCCAATAAGTGATTTTGTGTCATTGGTTGAACATTTAGGTCATTTTCGTCCTCCCTAGGCTTATTCTAATCCACTTAGGGTTTTTAACTAATCTTGTGCATCCACAAAGTGATTTTGTGTCATTGGTTAAACATTTAGGTGTTTTTGGTTTCCCTAGGCTTATTCTAATCCACTTAGGGTTTTTTTTACCAATCTTGTGCATCCAATAAGTAATTTTGTTTCATTGGTTGAACATTTAGGTCATTTTCGTCCTCCCTAGGCATATTCTAATCCAATTAAGGTTTTTAATCAATCTTGTGCATCCAATAAGTGATTTTGTGTCATTGGTTGAACATTTAGGTCATTTTCGTCCTCCCTAGGCTTATTCTAATCCACTTAGGGTTTTTAACCAATCTTGTGCATCCAATAAGTGATTTTGTGTCATTGGTTGAACATTTAGGTCGTTTTCGTCCTCCCTAGGCTTATTTTATTCCAATTAGGGTTTTTAACCAATATTGTTCATTCAATAAGTGATTTTGTGTCATTGGTTGAACATTTAGGTCATTTTCGGTTTCCCCAGGCTTATTATAATCCAATTAGGGTTTTTAACCAATCTTGTGCATCCAATAAGTGATTTTGTGTTATTGGTTGAACATTTAGGTCATTTTCGTCCTCCCTAGGCTTATTCTAATCCAATTAGGGTTTTTAACCAATCTTGTGCATCCAATAAGTGATTTTGTGTCATTGGTTGAACATTTAGGTCATTTTCGTCCTCCCAAGGCTTATTCTCGTCCAATTAGGGTTTTTAACAAATCTTGTGCATCCAATAAGTGATTTAGTGTCATTGGTTGAACATTTAGGTCATTTTCTTACTCCCAAGGCTTATTCTCGTCCAATTAGGGTTTTTAACCAATCTTGTGCATCCAATAAGTGATTTTGTGTCATTGGTTGAACATTTAGGTCATTTTCGTCCTCCCAAGGCTTATTCTCGTCCAATTAGGGTTTTTAACCAATCTTGTGCATCCAATAAGTGATTTTGTGTCATTGGTTGAACATTTAGGTCATTTTCGTCCTCCCAAGGCTTATTCTCGTCCAATTAGGGTTTTTAACCAATCTTGTGCATCCAATAAGTAAATTTGTGTCATTGGTTAAACATTTAGGTCATTTTCGTCCTCCCAAGGCTTATTCTCGTCCAATTAGGGTTTTTAACCAATCTTGTGCATCCAATAAGTACATTTGTGTCATTGGTTGAACATTTAGGTCATTTTCGTCCTCCCAAGGCTTATTCTCGTCCAATTAGAGTTTTTAACCAATCTTGCGCATCCAATAAGTGATTTTGTGTGGTTGGTTGAACATTTAGGTCATTTTCGTCCTCCCAAGGCTTATTCTCGTCCAATTAGGGTTTTTAACCAATCTTGTGCATCCAATAAGTGATTTTGTGTCATTGGTTGAACATTTAGGTCATTTTCGTCCTCCCAAGGCTTATTCTCGTCCAATTAGGGTTTTTAACCAATCTTGTGCATCCAATAAGTCATGTTGTGTCATTGGTTGAACATTTAGGTGATTTTCGTCCTCCCTAGGATTATTCTCGTCCAATTAGGGTTTTTAACCAATCTTGTGCATCCAATAAGTGATTTTGTGTCATTGGTTGAACATTTAGGTCATTTTCGTCCTCCCAAGGCTTATTCTCGTCCAATTAGGGTTTTTAACCAATCTTGTGAATCCAATAAGTGATTTTGTGTCATTGTTTGAACATTTAGGTCATTTTCGTCCTCCCAAGGCTTATTCTCGTCCAATTAGGGTTTTTAACCAATCTTGTGCATCCAATAAGTGATTTTGTGTCATTGGTTGAACATTTAGGTCATTTTCGTCCTCCCAAGGCTTATTCTCGTCCAATTAGGGTTTTTAACCAATCTTGTGCATCCAATAAATGATTTTGTGTCATTGGTTGAACATTTATGTCATTTTTGTCCTCCCAAGGCTTATTCTCGTCCAATTAGGGTTTTGAACCAATCTTGTGCATCCAATAAGTACATTTGTGTCATGGGTTAATCATTTAAGTCATTTTCGTCCTCCCAAGGCTTATTCTCGTCCAATTAGGGTTTTTAACCAATCTTTTGCATCCAATAAGTACATTTGTGTCATTGGTTGAACATTTAGGTCATTTTCGTCCTCCCAAGGCTTATTCTCGTCCAATTAGGGTTTTTAACCAATCTTGTGCATCCAATAAGTGATTTTGTGTCATTGGTTGAACATTTAGGTCATTTTCGTCCTCCCAAGGCTTATTCTCGTCCAATTAGGGTTTTTAACAAATCTTGTGCATCCAATACGTACATTTGTGACATTGGTTGAACATTTAGGTCATTTTCGTCCTCCCAAGGCTTATTCTCGTCCAATTAGGGTTTTTAACCAATCTTGTGCATCCAATAAGTGATTTTGTGTCATTGGTTGAACATTTAGGTCATTTTCGTCCTCCCAAGGCTTATTCTAATCCAATTAGGGTTTTTAACCAATCTTGTGCATTCAATAAGTGATTTTGTGTCATTGGTTGAACATTTAGGTCATTTTCGGTTTCCCCAGGCTTATTATAATCCAATTAGGGTTTTTAACCAATCTTGTGGATCCAATAAGTGATTTTGTGTTATTGGTTGAACATTTAGGTCATTTTTGTCCACCCAAGGCTTAATATAATTCAATTAGGGTTTTAAACCAATCTTGTGCATCCAATAAGTGATTTTGTGTCATTGGTTGAACATTTAGGTCATTTTCGGTTTCCCCAAGCTTATTCTAATCCAATTAGGGTTTTTAACCAATCTTTGTGCATCCAATAAGTGATTTTGTGTCATTGGTTGAACATTTAGGTCATTTTCGTCCTCTGTAGGCTTATTCTATTTCAATTAGAGTTTTTAACCAATCTTGTGCATTCAATAAGTGATTTTGTGTAATTGGTTGAACATTTAGGTCATTTTTGTCCTCCCATGGCTTATTCTAATCCGATTAGGGTTTTTAAACAATCTTGTCTATCCAATAAGTGATTTTGTGTCATTGGTTGAACATTTAGGTCATTTTCGTCTTCCCTAGGCTTATTCAAATCGAATTAGGGTTTTTAACCAATCTTTTGCATCCAATAAGTGATTCTGTGTCAATTGTTGAACATTTAGGGCATTTTCTTCCTCCGTAGGCTTATTCTAATCCTATTAGGGTTTTTATTCAATCTTGTGCATCCAACAAGTGATTTTGTGTCATTGGTTGAACATTTAGGTGATATTCGGTTTCCCTAGGCTTATTCTAATCCAATTTATGGTTTTTGACCAATCTTGTGCATCCAATAAGTAATTTTGTGTCATTGATTGAACATTTAGGTCATTTTCATCCTCCCTAGCCATATTCTAATCCAATTAGGGTTTTTAACCAATCTTGTGCATCCAATAAGTGATTTTGTGTCATTGGTTGAACATTTAGGTCATTTTCGTCCTCCCTAGGCTTATTCTAATCCACTGAGGGTTTTTAACTAATCTTGTGCATCCACTAAGTGATTTTGTGTCATTGGTTAAACATATAGGTGTTTTTGGTTTCCCTAGGCTTATTCTAATCCACTTACGGTTTTTTTTACCAATCTTGTGCATCCAATAAGTAATTTTGTTTCATTGGTTGAACATTTAGGTCATTTTCGTCCTCCCTAGGCATATTCTAATCCAATTAAGGTTTTTAACCAATCTTGTGCATCCAATAAGTGATTTTGTGTCATTGGTTGATCATTTAGGTGATATTCGGTTTCCCTAGGCTTATTCTATTCCAATAAGGGTTTTTAACCAATCTTGTGCATTCAATAAGTGATTTTGTGTCATTGGTTGATCATTTAGGTGATATTCGGTTTCCCTAGCCATATTCTAATCCAATTAGGGTTTTTAACCAATCTTGTGCATCCAATAAGTGATTTTGTGTCATTGGTTGAACATTTAGGTCATTTTCGTCCTCCCTAGGCTTATTCTAATCCACTTAGGGTTTTTAACTAATCTTGTGCATCCACTAAGTGATTTTGTGTCATTGGTTAAACATTTTGGTGTTTTTGGTTTCCCTAAGCTTATTCTAATCCACTTAGGGTTTTTTTTACCAATCTTGTGCATCCAATAAGTAATTTTGTTTCATTGGTTGAACATTTAGGTCATTTTCGTCCTCCCTAGGCATATTCTAATCCAATTAAGGTTTTTAATCAATCTTGTGCATCCAATAAGTGATTTTGTGTCATTGGTTGAACATTTAGGTCATTTTCGTCCTCCCTAGGCTTATTCTAATCCACTTAGGGGTTTTAACCAATCTTGTACATCCAATAAGTGATTTTATGTCATTGGTTGAACATTTAGGTCATTTTCGTCCTCCCTAGGCTTATTCTAATCCACTTAGGGTTTTTAACTAATCTTGTGCATCCACTAAGTGATTTTGTGTCATTGGTTAAACATTTAGGTGTTTTTGGTTTCCCTAGGCTTATTCTAATCCACTTAGGGTTTTTTTTACCTATCTTGTGCATCCAATAAGTAATTTTGTTTCATTGGTTGAACATTTAGGTCACTTTCGTCCTCCCTAGGCATATTCTAATCCAATTAAGGTTTTTAATCAATCTTGTGCATCCAATAAGTGATTTTGTGTCATTGGTTGAACATTTAGGTCATTCTCGAGCTCCCTAGGCTTATTCGAATCCAATTAGGGTTTTTATCCAATCTTGTGCTTTCAATAAGTGATTTTGTGTCATTGGTTGAACATTTAGGTCATTTTCGGTTTCCCAATGCTTATTATATTCCAATATAGGGTTTTTAACCAATCTTGTGCAACCAATAAGTGATTTTGTGTTATTGGTTGAACATTTAGGTCATTTTTGTCCTCCCATGGCTTATTCTAATCCGATTAGGGTTTTTAAACAATCTTGTCTATCCAATAAGTGATTTTGTGTGATTGGTTGAACATTTAGGTCATTTTCGTCCTCCGTAGGCTTATTCGAATCGAATTAGGGTTTTTAACCAATCTTTTGCATCCAATAAGTGATTTTGTGTCAATTGTTGAACATTATGGTATTTTCTTCCTCCGTAGGCTTATTCTAATCCTATTATGGTTTTTATTCAATCTTGTGCATCCAACAAGTGATTTTGTGTCATTGGTTGAACATTTAGGTGATATTCGGTTTCCCTTGGCTTATTCTAATCCAATTAGGGTTTTTGACCAATCTTGTGCATCCAATAAGTAATTTTGTGTCATTGAATGAACATTTAGGTCATTTTCATCCTCCCTAGGCATATTCTAATCCAATTAGGGTTTTTAACCACTCTTGTGCATCCAATAAGTGATTTTGTGTCATTGGTTGAACATTTAGGTCATTTTCGTCCTCCCTAGGCTTATTCTAATCCACTTAGGGGTTTTAACCAATCTTGTACATCCAATAAGTGATTTTGTGTCATTAATTGAACATTTAGGTCATTTTCGTCCTCGCTAGGCTTATTCTATTCCAATTAGGGTTTTTAACCAATCTTGTGCATTCAATAAGTAATTTTGTGTCATTGGTTGAACATTTAGGTCATTTTCGGTTTCCCCAGGCTTATTATATTCCAATTAGGGTTTTTAACCAATATTGTGCAACCAATAAGTAATTTTGTGTTATTGGTTGAACATTTAGGTCATTCTTGTCCTCCCATGGCTTATTCTAATCCGATTAGGGTTTTTAAACAATCTTGTCTATCCAATAAGTGATTTTGTGTCATTGGTTGAACATTAAGGTTATTTTCGTCTTCCCTAGGCTTATTCAAATCGAATTAGGGGTTTTAACCAATCTTTTGCATCCAATAAGTGATTTTGTGTCAATTGTTGAACATTTAGGGCATTTTCTTCCTCTGTAGGCTTATTCTAATCCTATTAGGGTTTTTATTTAATCTTGTGCATCCAACAAGTGATTTTGTGTCATTGGTTGAACATTTAGGTGATATTCGGTTTCCCTAGGCTAATTCTAATCCAATTTATGGTTTTTGACCAATCTTGTACATCCAATAAGTAATTTTGTGTCATTGATTGAACATTTAGGTCATTTTCATCCTCCCTAGGCATATTCTAATCCAATTAGGGTTTTTAACCAATCTTGTGCATCCAATAAGTGATTTTGTGTCATTGGTTGAACATTTAGGTCATTTTCGTCCCCCTAGGCTTATTCTAATCCACTTAGGGTTTTTAACCAATCTTGTGCATCCACTAAGTGATTTTGTGTCATTGGTTAAACATTTAGGTGTTTTTGGTTTCCCTAGGTTTATTGTAATCCAATTAGGGTTTTTTTTACCAATCTTGTGCATCCAATAAGTAATTTTGTTTCATTGGTTGAACATTTAGGTCATTTTCGTCCTCCCTAGGCATATTCTAATCCAATTAAGGTTTTTAATCAATCTTGTGCATCCAATAAGTGATTTTGTGTCATTGGTTGAACATTTAGTGATATTCGGTTTCCCTAGGCTTATTCTATTCCAATTAGGGTTTTTAACCAATCTTGTGCATTCAATAAGTGATTTTGTGTCATTGGTTGAACATTTAGGTCATTTTCGGTTTCCCCAGGCTTATTATATTCCAATTAGGGTTTTTAACCAATCTTGTGCAACCAATAGGTGATTTTGTGTTATTGGTTGAACATTTAGGTCATTTTTGTCCTTCCATGGCTTATTCTAATCCGATTAGGGTTTTTAAACAATCTTGTCTATCCAATAAGTGATTTTGTGTCATTGGTTGAACATTTAGAGATATTCGGTTTCCCTTAGCTTATTCTAATCCAATTAGGGTTTTTGACCAATCTTGTGCATCCAATAAGTAATTTTGTGTCATTGATTAACATTTTGGTCATTTTCATCCTCCCTAGGCATATTCTAATCCAATTAGGGTTTTTAACCAATCTTGTGCATCCAATAAGTGATTTTGTGTCATTGGTTGAACATTTTGGTCATTTTCGTCATCCCTAGGCTTATTCTAATCCACTTAGGGTTTTTAACCAATCTTGTGCATCCAATAAGTGATTTTGTGTCATTGGTTGAACATTTAGGTCATTTTCGTCCACCCTAGGCTTATTCTATTCCAATCAGGGTTTTTAACCAATCTTGTGCATTCAATAAGTGATTTTGTGTCATTGGTTGAACATTTAGGTCATTTTCGGTTTCCCCAGGCTTATTATAATCCAATTAGGGTTTTTAACCAATCTTGTGGATCCAATAAGTGATTTTGTGTTATTGGTTGAACATTTAGGTCATTTTTGTCCACCCAAGGCTTAATATAATTCAATTAGGGTTTTAAACCAATCTTGTGCATCCAATAAGTGATTTTGTGTCATTGGTTGAACATTTAGGTCATTTTCGGTTTCCCCAAGCTTATTCTAATCCAATTAGGGTTTTTAACCAATCTTTGTGCATCCAATAAGTGATTTTGTGTCATTGGTTGAACATTTAGGTCATTTTCGTCCTCTGTAGGCTTATTCTATTTCAATTAGAGTTTTTAACCAATCTTGTGCATTCAATAAGTGATTTTGTGTAATTGGTTGAACATTTAGGTCATTTTTGTCCTCCCATGGCTTATTCTAATCCGATTAGGGTTTTTAAACAATCTTGTCTATCCAATAAGTGATTTTGTGTCATTGGTTGAACATTTAGGTCATTTTCGTCTTCCCTAGGCTTATTCAAATCGAATTAGGGTTTTTAACCAATCTTTTGCATCCAATAAGTGATTCTGTGTCAATTGTTGAACATTTAGGGCATTTTCTTCCTCCGTAGGCTTATTCTAATCCTATTAGGGTTTTTATAAAATCTTGTGCATCCAACAAGTGATTTTGTGTCATTGGTTGAACATTTAGGTGATATTCGGTTTCCCTAGGCTTATTCTAATCCAATTTATGGTTTTTGACCAATCTTGTGCATCCAATAAGTAATTTTGTGTCATTGATTGAACATTTAGGTCATTTTCATCCTCCCTAGCCATATTCTAATCCAATTAGGGTTTTTAACCAATCTTGTGCATCCAATAAGTGATTTTGTGTCATTGGTTGAACATTTAGGTCATTTTCGTCCTCCCTAGGCTTATTCTAATCCACTTAGGGTTTTTAACTAATCTTGTGCATCCACTAAGTGATTTTGTGTCATTGGTTAAACATTTAGGTGTTTTTGGTTTCCCTAGGCTTATTCTAATCCACTTAGGGTTTTTTTTACCAATCTTGTGCATCCAATAAGTAATTTTGTTTCATTGGTTGAACATTTAGGTCATTTTCGTCCTCCCTAGGCATATTCTAATCCAATTAAGGTTTTTAATCAATCTTGTGCATCCAATAAGTGATTTTGTGTCATTGGTTGAACATTTAGGTGATATTCGGTTTCCCTAGGCTTATTCTATTCCAATTAGGGTTTTTAACCAATCTTGTGCATTCAATAAGTGATTTTGTGTTATTGGTTGAACATTTAGGTCATTTTCGGTTTCCCCAGGCTTACTATATTCCAATTAGGGTTTTCAACCAATCTTGTGCAACCAATAAGTGATTTTGTGTTATTGGTTGAATATTTAGGTCATTTTTGTCCTCCCATGGCTTATTCAAATCCGATTAGGGTTTTTAAACAATCTTGTCTATCCAATAAGTGATTTTGTGTCATTGGTTGAACATTTAGGTCATTTTCGTCTTCCCTAGGCTTATTCAAATCGAATTAGGGTTTTTAACCAATCTTTTGCATCCAATAAGTGATTCTGTGTCAATTGTTGAACATTTAGGGCATTTTCTTACTCTCTAGGCTTATTCTAATCCTATTAGGGTTTTTATTCAATCTTGTGCATCCAACAAGTGATTTTGTGTCATTGGTTGAACATTTAGGTGATATACGGTTTCCCTAGGCTTATTCTAATCCAATTTATGGTTTTTGACCAATCTTGTGCATCCAATAAGTAATTTTGTGTCATTGATTGAACATTTAGGTCATTTTCATCCTCCCTAGCCATATTCTAATCCAATTAGGGTTTTTAACCAATCTTGTGCATCCAATAAGTGATTTTGTGTCATTGGTTGAACATTTAGGTCATTTTCGTCCTCCCTAGGCTTATTCTAATCCACTTAGGGTTTTTAACCAATCTTGTGCATCCACTAAGTGATTTTGTGTCATTGGTTAAACATTTAGGTGTTTTTGGTTTCCCTAGGTTTATTGTAATCCAATTAGGGTTTTTTTTACCAATCTTGTGCATCCAATAAGTAATTTTGTTTCATTGGTTGAACATTTAGGTCATTTTCGTCCTCCCTAGGCATATTCTAATCCAATTAAGGTTTTTAATCAATCTTGTGCATCCAATAAGTGATTTTGTGTCATTGGTTGAACATTTAGGTCATTTTCGGTTTCCCCAAGCTTATTCTAATCCAATTAGGGTTTTTAACCAATCTTTGTGCATCCAATAAGTGATTTTGTGTCATTGGTTGAACATTTAGGTCATTTTCGTCCTCTGTAGGCTTATTCTATTTCAATTAGAGTTTTTAACCAATCTTGTGCATTCAATAAGTGATTTTGTGTAATTGGTTGAACATTTAGGTCATTTTTGTCCTCCCATGGCTTATTCTAATCCGATTAGGGTTTTTAAACAATCTTGTCTATCCAATAAGTGATTTTGTGTCATTGGTTGAACATTTAGGTCATTTTCGTCTTCCCTAGGCTTATTCAAATCGAATTAGGGTTTTTAACCAATCTTTTGCATCCAATAAGTGATTCTGTGTCAATTGTTGAACATTTAGGGCATTTTCTTCCTCCGTAGGCTTATTCTAATCCTATTAGGGTTTTTATAAAATCTTGTGCATCCAACAAGTGATTTTGTGTCATTGGTTGAACATTTAGGTGATATTCGGTTTCCCTAGGCTTATTCTAATCCAATTTATGGTTTTTGACCAATCTTGTGCATCCAATAAGTAATTTTGTGTCATTGATTGAACATTTAGGTCATTTTCATCCTCCCTAGCCATATTCTAATCCAATTAGGGTTTTTAACCAATCTTGTGCATCCAATAAGTGATTTTGTGTCATTGGTTGAACATTTAGGTCATTTTCGTCCTCCCTAGGCTTATTCTAATCCACTTAGGGTTTTTAACTAATCTTGTGCATCCACAAAGTGATTTTGTGTCATTGGTTAAACATTTAGGTGTTTTTGGTTTCCCTAGGCTTATTCTAATCCACTTAGGGTTTTTTTTACCAATCTTGTGCATCCAATAAGTAATTTTGTTTCATTGGTTGAACATTTAGGTTATTTACGTCCTCCCTAGGCATATTCTAATCTAATTAAGGTTTTTAACCAATCTTGTGCATCCAATAAGTGATTTTGTGTCATTGGTTGATCATTTAGGTGATATTCGGTTTCCCTAGGCTTATTCTATTCCAATTAGGGTTTTTAACCAATCTTGTGCATTCAATAAGTGATTTTGTGTTATTGGTTGAACATTTAGGTCATTTTCGGTTTCCCCAAGCTTACTATATTCCAATTAGGGTTTTTAACCAATCTTGTGCAACCAATAAGTGATTTTGTGTTATTGGTTGAACATTTAGGTCATTTTTGTCCTCCCATGGCTTATTCTAATCCGATTAGGGTTTTTAAACAATCTTGTCTATCCAATAAGTGATTTTGTGTCATTGGTTGAACATTTAGGTTATTTTCGTCTTCCCTAGGCTTATTCAAATCGAATTAGGGTTTTTAACCAATCTTTTGCATCCAATAAGTGATTTTGTGTCAATTGTTGAACATTTAGGGCATTTTCTTCCTCTGTAGGCTTATTCTAATCCTATTAGGGTTTTTATTTAATCTTGTGCATCCAACAAGTGATTTTGTGTCATTGGTTGAACATTTGGGTGATATTCGGTTTCCCTAGGCTTATTCTAATCCAATTTATGGTTTTTGACCAATCTTGTACATCCAATAAGTAATTTTGT
Source organism: Cicer chorassanicum (assembly GCA_037974735.1). Lineage (NCBI taxonomy): Eukaryota > Viridiplantae > Streptophyta > Magnoliopsida > Fabales > Fabaceae > Cicer > Cicer chorassanicum. The sequence goes on along the minus strand of JBBPBP010000004.1, from coordinate 38,157,781 downwards.
GTCATTGATTGAACATTTAGGTCATTTTCATCCTCCCTAGGCATATTCTAATCCAATTAGGGTTTTTAACCAATCTTGTGCATCCAATAAGTGATTTTGTGTCATTGGTTGAACATTTAGGTCATTTTCGTCCTCCCTAGGCTTATTCTAATCCACTTAGGGTTTTTAACCAATCTTGTGCATCCACTAAGTGATTTTGTGTCATTGGTTAAACATTTAGGTGTTTTTGGTTTCCCTAGGTTTATTGTAATCCAATTAGGGTTTTTTTTACCAATCTTGTGCATCCAATAAGTAATTTTGTTTCATTGGTTGAACATTTAGGTCATTTTCGTCCTCCCTAGGCATATTCTAATCCAATTAAGGTTTTTAATCAATCTTGTGCATCCAATAAGTGATTTTGTGTCATTGGTTGAACATTTAGTGATATTCGGTTTCCCTAGGCTTATTCTATTCCAATTAGGGTTTTTAACCAATCTTGTGCATTCAATAAGTGATTTTGTGTCATTGGTTGAACATTTAGGTCATTTTCGGTTTCCCCAGGCTTATTATATTCCAATTAGGGTTTTTAACCAATCTTGTGCAACCAATAGGTGATTTTGTGTTATTGGTTGATCATTTAGGTCATTTTGGTCCTCCCATGGCTTATTCTAATCCGATTAGGGTTTTTAAACAATCTTGTCTATCCAATAAGTGATTTTGTGTCATTGGTTGAACATTTAGAGATATTCGGTTTCCCTTGGCTTATTCTAATCCAATTAGGGTTTTTGACCAATCTTGTGCATCCAATAAGTAATTTTGTGTCATTGATTAACATTTTGGTCATTTTCATCCTCCCTAGGCATATTCTAATCCAATTAGGGTTTTTAACCAATCTTGTGCATCCAATAAGTGATTTTGTGTCATTGGTTGAACATTTTGGTCATTTTCGTCATCCTTAGGCTTATTCTAATCCACTTAGGGTTTTTAACCAATCTTGTGCATCCAATAAGTGATTTTGTGTCATTGGTTGAACATTTAGGTCATTTTCGTCCACCCTAGGCTTATTCTATTCCAATTAGGGTTTTTAACCAATCTTGTGCATTCAATAAGTGATTTTGTGTCATTGGTTGAACATTTAGGTCATTTTCGGTTTCCCCAGGCTTATTATAATCCAATTAGGGTTTTTAACCAATCTTGTGGATCCAATAAGTGATTTTGTGTTATTGGTTGAACATTTAGGTCATTTTTGTCCACCCAAGGCTTAATATAATTCAATTAGGGTTTTAAACCAATCTTGTGCATCCAATAAGTGATTTTGTGTCATTGGTTGAACATTTAGGTATTTTTCGGTTTCCCCAAGCTTATTCTAATCCAATTAGGGTTTTTAACCAATCTTTGTGCATCCAATAAGTGATTTTGTGTCATTGGTTGAACATTTAGGTCATTTTCGTCCTCTGTAGGCTTATTCTATTTCAATTAGAGTTTTTAACCAATCTTGTGCATTCAATAAGTGATTTTGTGTAATTGGTTGAACATTTAGGTCATTTTTGTCCTCCCATGGCTTATTCTAATCCGATTAGGGTTTTTAAACAATCTTGTCTATCCAATAAGTGATTTTGTGTCATTGGTTGAACATTAAGGTCATTTTCGTCTTCCCTAGGCTTATTCAAATTGAATTAGGGTTTTTAACCAATCTTTTGCATCCAATAAGTGATTCTGTGTCAATTGTTGAACATTTAGGGCATTTTCTTCCTCCATAGGCTTATTCTAATCCTATTAGGGTTTTTATTCAATCTTGTGCATCCAACAAGTGATTTTGTGTCATTGGTTGAACATTTAGGTGATATTCGGTTTCCCTAGGCTTATTCTAATCCAATTTATGGTTTTTGACCAATCTTGTGCATCCAATAAGTAATTTTGTGTCATTGATTGAACATTTAGGTCATTTTCATCCTCCCTAGCCATATTCTAATCCAATTAGGGTTTTTAACCAATCTTGTGCATCCAATAAGTGATTTTGTGTCATTGGTTGAACATTTAGGTCATTTTCGTCTTCCCTAGGCTTATTCAAATCGAATTAGGGTTTTTAACCAATCTTTTGCATCCAATAAGTGATTCTGTGTCAATTGTTGAACATTTAGGGCATTTTCTTCCTCCGTAGGCTTATTCTAATCCTATTAGGGTTTTTATAAAATCTTGTGCATCCAACAAGTGATTTTGTGTCATTGGTTGAACATTTAGGTGATATTCGGTTTCCCTAGGCTTATTCTAATCCAATTTATGGTTTTTGACCAATCTTGTGCATCCAATAAGTAATTTTGTGTCATTGATTGAACATTTAGGTCATTTTCATCCTCCCTAGCCATATTCTAATCCAATTAGGGTTTTTAACCAATCTTGTGCATCCAATAAGTGATTTTGTGTCATTGGTTGAACATTTAGGTCATTTTCGTCCTCCCTAGGCTTATTCTAATCCACTTAGGGTTTTTAACTAATCTTGTGCATCCACAAAGTGATTTTGTGTCATTGGTTAAACATTTAGGTGTTTTTGGTTTCCCTAGGCTTATTCTAATCCACTTAGGGTTTTTTTTACCAATCTTGTGCATCCAATAAGTAATTTTGTTTCATTGGTTGAACATTTAGGTCATTTTCGTCCTCCCTAGGCATATTCTAATCCAATTAAGGTTTTTAATCAATCTTGTGCATCCAATAAGTGATTTTGTGTCATTGGTTGAACATTTAGGTGATATTCGGTTTCCCTAGGCTTATTCTATTCCAATTAGGGTTTTTAACCAATCTTGTGCATTCAATAAGTGATTTTGTGTTATTGGTTGAACATTTAGGTCATTTTCGGTTTCCCCAGGCTTACTATATTCCAATTAGGGTTTTTAACCAATCTTGTGCAACCAATAAGTGATTTTGTGTTATTGGTTGAATATTTGGGTCATTTTTGTCCTCCCATGGCTTATTCAAATCCGATTAGGGTTTTTAAACAATCTTGTCTATCCAATAAGTGATTTTGTGTCATTGGTTGAACATTTAGGTCATTTTCGTCTTCCCTAGGCTTATTCAAATCGAATTAGGGTTTTTAACCAATCTTTTGCATCCAATAAGTGATTCTGTGTCAATTGTTGAACAATTAGGGCATTTTCTTACTCTGTAGGCTTATTCTAATCCTATTAGGGTTTTATTCAATCTTGTGCATCCAACAAGTGATTTTGAGTCATTGGTTGAACATTTAGGTGATATACGGTTTCCCTAGGCTTATTCTAATCCAATTTATGGTTTTTGACCAATCTTGTGCATCCAATAAGTAATTTTGTGTCATTGATTGAACATTTAGGTCATTTTCATCCTCCCTAGCCATATTCTAATCCAATTAGGGTTTTTAACCAATCTTGTGCATCCAATAAGTGATTTTGTGTCATTGGTTGAACATTTAGGTCATTTTCGTCCTCCCTAGGCTTATTCTAATCCACTTAGGGTTTTTAACCAATCTTGTGCATCCACTAAGTGATTTTGTGTCATTGGTTAAACATTTAGGTGTTTTTGGTTTCCCTAGGTTTATTGTAATCCAATTAGGGTTTTTTTTACCAATCTTGTGCATCCAATAAGTAATTTTGTTTCATTGGTTGAACATTTAGGTCATTTTCGTCCTCCCTAGGCATATTCTAATCCAATTAAGGTTTTTAATCAATCTTGTGCATCCAATAAGTGATTTTGTGTCATTGGTTGAACATTTAGGTCATTTTCGGTTTCCCCAAGCTTATTCTAATCCAATTAGGGTTTTTAACCAATCTTTGTGCATCCAATAAGTGATTTTGTGTCATTGGTTGAACATTTAGGTCATTTTCGTCCTCTGTAGGCTTATTCTATTTCAATTAGAGTTTTTAACCAATCTTGTGCATTCAATAAGTGATTTTGTGTAATTGGTTGAACATTTAGGTCATTTTTGTCCTCCCATGGCTTATTCTAATCCGATTAGGGTTTTTAAACAATCTTGTCTATCCAATAAGTGATTTTGTGTCATTGGTTGAACATTTAGGTCATTTTCGTCTTCCCTAGGCTTATTCAAATCGAATTAGGGTTTTTAACCAATCTTTTGCATCCAATAAGTGATTCTGTGTCAATTGTTGAACATTTAGGGCATTTTCTTCCTCCGTAGGCTTATTCTAATCCTATTAGGGTTTTTATTCAATCTTGTGCATCCAACAAGTGATTTTGTGTCATTGGTTGAACATTTAGGTGATATTCGGTTTCCCTAGGCTTATTCTAATCCAATTTATGGTTTTTGACCAATCTTGTGCATCCAATAAGTAATTTTGTGTCATTGATTGAACATTTAGGTCACTTTCATCCTCCCTAGCCATATTCTAATCCAATTATGGTTTTTAACCAATCTTGTGCATCCAATAAGTGATTTTGTGTCATTGGTTGAATATTTAGGTCATTTTCGTCCTCCCTAGGCTTATTCTAATCCACTTAGGGTTTTTAACTAATCTTGTGCATCCACTAAGTGATTTTGTGTCATTGGTTAAACATTTAGGTGTTTTTGGTTTCCCTAGGCTTATTCTAATCCACTTAGGGTTTTTTTTACCAATCTTGTGCATCCAATAAGTAATTTTGTTTCATTGGTTGAACATTTAGGTCATTTTCGTCCTCCCTAGGCATATTCTAATCCAATTAAGGTTTTTAACCAATCTTGTGCATCCAATAAGTGATTTTGTGTCATTGGTTGATCATTTAGGTGATATTCGGTTTCCCTAGGCTTATTCTATTCCAATAAGGGTTTTTAACCAATCTTGTGCATCCAATAAGTGATTTTGTGTCATTGGTTGATCATTTACGTGATATTCGGTTTCCCTAGGCTTATTCTATTCCAATTAGGGTTTTTAACCAATCTTGTGCATTCAATAAGTGATTTTGTGTTATTGGTTGAACATTTAGGTCATTTTCGGTTTCCCCAAGCTTACTATATTCCAATTAGGGTTTTTAACCAATCTTGTGCAACCAATAAGTGATTTTGTGTTATTGGTTGAACATTTAGGTCATTTTTGTCCTCCCATGGCTTATTCTAATCCGATTAGGGTTTTTAAACAATCTTGTCTATCCAATAAGTGATTTTGTGTCATTGGTTGAACATTTAGGTTATTTTCGTCTTCCCTAGGCTTATTCAAATCGAATTAGGGTTTTTAACCAATCTTTTGCATCCAATAAGTGATTTTGTGTCATTCGTTGAACATTTAGGTCATTTTCGTCCTCCGTAGGCTTATTCTAATCCTATTATGGATTTTAACCAATCTTGTGCATCCAACAAGTGATTTTGTGTCATTGGTTGAACATTTTGGTCATTTTCGTCATCCCTAGGCTTATTCTAATCCACTTAGGGTTTTTAACCAATCTTGTGCATCCAATAAGTGATTTTGTGTCATTGGTTGAACATTTAGGTCATTTTCGTCCACCCTAGGCTTATTCTATTCCAATTAGGGTTTTTAACCAATCTTGTGCATTCAATAAGTGATTTTGTGTCATTGGTTGAACATTTAGGTCATTTTCGGTTTCCCCAGGCTTATTATAATCCAATTAGGGTTTTTAACCCATCTTGTGGATCCAATAAGTGATTTTGTGTTATTGGTTGAACATTTAGGTCATTTTTGTCCACCCAAGGCTTAATATAATTCAATTAGGGTTTTAAACCAATCTTGTGCATCCAATAAGTGATTTTGTGTCATTGGTTGAACATTTAGGTCATTTTCGGTTTTCCCAAGCTTATTCTAATCCAATTAGGGTTTTTAACCAATCTTTGTGCATCCAATAAGTGATTTTGTGTCATTGGTTGAACATTTAGGTCATTTTCGTCCTCTATAGGCTTATTCTATTTCAATTAGAGTTTTTAACCAATCTTGTGCATTCAATAAGTGATTTTGTGTCATTGGTTGAACATTTAGGTGATATTCGGTTTCCCTAGGCTTATTCTATTTCAATTAGAGTTTTTAACCAATCTTGTGCATTCAATAAGTGATTTTGTGTCATTGGTTGAACATTTAGGTCATTTTCGGTTTCCCCAGGCTTATTATATTCCAATTAGGGTTTTTAACCAATCTTGTGCAACCAATAGGTGATTTTGTGTTATTGGTTGAACATTTAGGTCATTTTTGTCCTCCCATGGCTTATTCTAATCCGATTAGGGTTTTTAAACAATCTTGTCTATCCAATAAGTGATTTTGTGTCATTGGTTGAACATTTAGAGATATTCGGTTTCCCTTGGCTTATTCTAATCCAATTAGGGTTTTTGACCAATCTTGTGCATCCAATAAGTAGTTTTGTGTCATTGATTAACATTTTGGTCATTTTCATCCTCCCTAGGCATATTCTAATCCAATTAGGGTTTTTAACAAATCTTGTGCATCCAATAAGTGATTTTGTGTCATTGGTTGAACATTTTGGTCATTTTCGTCATCCCTAGGCTTATTCTAATCCACTTAGGGTTTTTAACCAATCTTGTGCATCCAATAAGTGATTTTGTGTCATTGGTTGAACATTTAGGTCATTTTCGTCCACCCTAGGCTTATTCTATTCCAATTAGGGTTTTTAACCAATCTTGTGCATTCAATAAGTGATTTTGTGTCATTGGTTGAACATTTAGGTCATTTTCGGTTTCCCCAGGCTTATTATAATCCAATTAGGGTTTTTAACCAATCTTGTGGATCCAATAAGTGATTTTGTGTTATTGGTTGAACATTTAGGTCATTTTTGTCCACCCAAGGCTTAATATAATTCAATTAGGGTTTTAAACCAACCTTGTGCATCCAATATGTGATTTTGTGTCATTGGTTGAACATTTAGGTCATTTTCGGTTTCCCCAAGCTTATTCTAATCCAATTAGGGTTTTTAACCAATCTTTGTGCATCCAATAAGTGATTTTGTGTCATTGGTTGAACATTTAGGTCATTTTCGTCCTCTGTAGGCTTATTCTATTTCAATTAGAGTTTTTAACCAATCTTGTGCATTCAATAAGTGATTTTGTGTCATTGGTTGAACATTTAGGTGATATTCGGTTTCCCTAGGCTTATTCTATTCCAATTAGGGTTTTTAACCAATCTTGTGCATTCAATAAGTGATTTTGTGTTATTGGTTGAATATTTAGGTCATTTTCGGTTTCCCTAGGCTTACTATATTCCAATTAGGGTTTTTAACCAATCTTGTGCAACCAATAAGTGATTTTGTGTTATTGGTTGAATATTTGAGTCATTTTTGTCCTCCCATGGCTTATTCAAATCCGATTAGGGTTTTTAAACAATCTTGTCTATCCAATAAGTGATTTTGTGTCATTGGTTGAACATTTAGGTCATTTTCGTCTTCCCTAGGATTATTCAAATCGAATTAGGGTTTTTAACCAATCTTTTGCATCCAATAAGTGATTTTGTGTCAATTGTTGAACATTTAGGGCATTTTCTTTCTCCGTAGGCTTATTCTAATCCTATTAGGGTTTTTATTCAATCTTGTGCATCCAACAAGTGATTTTGTGTCATTGGTTTAACATTTAGGTGATATTCGGTTTCCCTAGGCTTATTCTAATCCAATTTATGGTTTTTGACCAATGTTATGCATCCAATAAGTAATTTTGTGTCATTGATTGATTATTTAGGTCATTTTCATCCTCCCTATGCATATTCTAATCCAATTAGGGTTTTTAACCAATCTTGTGCATCCAATAAGTGAATTTTGTGTCATTGGTTGAACATTTAGGTCATTTTCGTCCTCCCTAGGCTTATTCTAATCCAATTAGGGTTTTTAACCAATCTTGTGCATCCACTAAGTGATTTTGTGTCATTGGTTAAACATTAAGGTGTTTTTGGTTTCCCTAGGCTTATTCTAATCCAATTAGGGTTTTTTTACCAATCTTGTGCATCCAATAAGTAATTTTGTTTCATTGGTTGGACATTTAGGTCATTTTCGTCCTCCCTAGGCATATTCTAATCCAATTAAGGTTTTTAATCAATCTTGTGCATCCAATAAGTGATTTTGTGTCATTGGTTGAACATTTAGGTGATATTCGGTTTCCCTAGGCTTATTCTATTCCAATTAGGGTTTTTAACCAATCTTGTGCATTCAATAAGTGATTTTGTGTTATTGGTTGAACATTTAGGTCATTTTCGGTTTCCCCAGGCTTACTATATTCCAATTAGGGTTTTTAACCAATCTTGTGCAACCAATAAGTGATTTTGTGTTATTGGTTGAATATTTGAGTCATTTTTGTCCTCCCATGGCTTATTCAAATCCGATTAGGGTTTTTAAACAATCTTGTCTATCCAATAAGTGATTTTGTGTTATTGGTTGAACATTTAGGTCATTTTCGTCTTCCCTAGGATTATTCAAATCGAATTAGGGTTTTTAACCAATCTTTTGCATCCAATAAGTGATTTTGTGTCAATTGTTGAACATTTAGGGCATTTTCTTTCTCCGTAGGCTTATTCTAATCCTATTAGGGTATTTATTCAATCTTGTGCATCCAACAAGTGATTTTGTGTCATTGGTTGAACATTTAGGTGATATTCGGTTTCCCTAGGCTTATTCTAATCCAATTTATGGTTTTTGACCAATGTTATGCATCCAATAAGTAATTTTGTGTCATTGATTGAACATTTAGGTCATTTTCATCCTCCCTATGCATATTCTAATCCAATTAGGGTTTTTAACCAATCTTGTGCATCCAATAAGTGAATTTTGTGTCATTGGTTGAACATTTAGGTAATTTTCGTCCTCCCTAGGCTTATTCTAATCCACTTAGTGTTTTTAACCAATCTTGTGCATCCACTAAGTGATTTTGTGTCATTGGTTAAACATTAAGGTGTTTTTGGTTTCCCTAGGCTTATTCTAATCCAATTAGGGTTTTTTTTACCAATCTTGTGCATCCAATAAGTAATTTTGTTTCATTGGTTGGACATTTAGGTCATTTTCGTCCTCCCTAGGCATATTCTAATCCAATTAAGGTTTTTAATCAATCTTGTGCATCCAATAAGTGATTTTGTGTCATTGGTTGAACTTTAGGTGATATTCGGTTTCCCTAGGCTTATTCTATTCCCATTAGGGTTTTTAACCAATCTTGTGCATTCAATAAGTGATTTTGTGTTATTGGTTGAACATTTAGGTCATTTTCGGTTTCCCCAGGCTTACTATATTCCAATTAGGGTTTTTAACCAATCTTGTGCAACCAATAAGTGATTTTGTGTTATTGGTTGAATATTTGGGTCATTTTTGTCCTCCCATGGCTTATTCAAATCCGATTAGGGTTTTTAAACAATCTTGTTTATCCAATAAGTGATTTTGTGTCATTGGTTGAACATTTAGGTCATTTTCGTCTTCCCTAGGCTTATTCAAATCGAATTAGGGTTTTTAACCAATCTTTTGCATCCAATAAGTGATTCTGTGTCAATTGTTGAACAATTAGGGCATTTTCTTACTCTGTAGGCTTATTCTAATCCTATTAGGGTTTTATTCAATCTTGTGCATCCAACAAGTGATTTTGAGTCATTGGTTGAACATTTAGGTGATATACGGTTTCCCTAGGCTTATTCTAATCCAATTTATGGTTTTTGACCAATCTTGTGCATCCAATAAGTAATTTTGTGTCATTGATTGAACATTTAGGTCATTTTCATCCTCCCTAGCCATATTCTAATCCAATTAGGATTTTTAACCAATCTTGTGCATCCATTAAGTGATTTTGTGTCATTGGTTGACCATTTAGGTTATTTTCGTCCTCCCTATGCTTATTCTAATCCAATTAGGGTTTTTAACCAATCTTGTGCATCCAATAAGTGATTTTGTGTCATTGGTTGAACATTTAGGTAATTTTCGTCCTCCCTTGGCTTACACTAATCCAATTAGGGTTTTTTTTACCAATCTTGTGCATCCAATAAGTAATTTTGTTTCATTGGTTGGACATTTAGGTCATTTTCGTCCTCCCTAGGCATATTCTAATCCAATTAAGGTTTTTAATCAATCTTGTGCATCCAATAAGTGATTTTGTGTCATTGGTTGAACATTTAGGTGATATTCGGTTTCCCTAGGCTTATTCTATTCCAATTAGGGTTTTTAACCAATCTTGTGCATTCAATAAGTGATTTTGTGTTATTGGTTGAACATTTAGGTCATTTTCGGTTTCCCCAGGCTTACTATATTCCAATTAGGGTTTTTAACCAATCTTGTGCAACCAATAAGTGATTTTGTGTTATTGGTTGAATATTTGGGTCATTTTTGTCCTCCCATGGCTTATTCAAATCCGATTAGGGTTTTTAAACAATCTTGTCTATCCAATAAGTGATTTTGTGTCATTGGTTGAACATTTAGGTCATTTTCGTCTTCCCTAGGCTTATTCAAATCGAATTAGGGTTTTTAACCAATCTTTTGCATCCAATAAGTGATTCTGTGTCAATTGTTGAACAATTAGGGCATTTTCTTACTCTGTAGGCTTATTCTAATCCTATTAGGGTTTTATTCAATCTTGTGCATCCAACAAGTGATTTTGAGTCATTGGTTGAACATTTAGGTGATATACGGTTTCCCTAGGCTTATTCTAATCCAATTTATGGTTTTTGACCAATCTTGTGCATCCAATAAGTAATTTTGTGTCATTGATTGAACATTTAGGTCATTTTCATCCTCCCTAGCCATATTCTAATCCAATTAGGGTTTTTAACCAATCTTGTGCATCCAATAAGTGATTTTGTGTCATTGGTTGAACATTTAGGTCATTTTCGTCTTCCCTAGGCTTATTCAAATCGAATTAGGGTTTTTAACCAATCTTTTGCATCCAATAAGTGATTCTGTGTCAATTGTTGAACATTTAGGGCATTTTCTTCCTCCGTAGGCTTATTCTAATCCTATTAGGGTTTTTATAAAATCTTGTGCATCCAACAAGTGATTTTGTGTCATTGGTTGAACATTTAGGTGATATTCGGTTTCCCTAGGCTTATTCTAATCCAATTTATGGTTTTTGACCAATCTTGTGCATCCAATAAGTAATTTTGTGTCATTGATTGAACATTTAGGTCATTTTCATCCTCCCTAGCCATATTCTAATCCAATTAGGGTTTTTAACCAATCTTGTGCATCCAATAAGTGATTTTGTGTCATTGGTTGAACATTTAGGTCATTTTCGTCCTCCCTAGGCTTATTCTAATCCACTTAGGGTTTTTAACTAATCTTGTGCATCCACAAAGTGATTTTGTGTCATTGGTTAAACATTTAGGTGTTTTTGGTTTCCCTAGGCTTATTCTAATCCACTTAGGGTTTTTTTTACCAATCTTGTGCATCCAATAAGTAATTTTGTTTCATTGGTTGAACATTTAGGTCATTTTCGTCCTCCCTAGGCATATTCTAATCCAATTAAGGTTTTTAATCAATCTTGTGCATCCAATAAGTGATTTTGTGTCATTGGTTGAACATTTAGGTGATATTCGGTTTCCCTAGGCTTATTCTATTCCAATTAGGGTTTTTAACCAATCTTGTGCATTCAATAAGTGATTTTGTGTTATTGGTTGAACATTTAGGTCATTTTCGGTTTCCCCAGGCTTACTATATTCCAATTAGGGTTTTTAACCAATCTTGTGCAACCAATAAGTGATTTTGTGTTATTGGTTGAATATTTGGGTCATTTTTGTCCTCCCATGGCTTATTCAAATCCGATTAGGGTTTTTAAACAATCTTGTCTATCCAATAAGTGATTTTGTGTCATTGGTTGAACATTTAGGTCATTTTCGTCTTCCCTAGGCTTATTCAAATCGAATTAGGGTTTTTAACCAATCTTTTGCATCCAATAAGTGATTCTGTGTCAATTGTTGAACAATTAGGGCATTTTCTTCCTCCGTAGGCTTATTCTAATCCTATTAGGGTTTTTATTCAATCTTGTGCATTCAACAAGTGATTTTGTGTCATTGGTTGAACATTTAGGTGATATTCGGTTTCCCTAGGCTTATTCTAATCCAATTTATGGTTTTTGACCAATGTTATGCATCCAATAAGTAATTTTGTGTCATTGATTGAACATTTAGGTCATTTTCATCCTCCCTATGCATATTCTAATCCAATTAGGGTTTTTAACCAATCTTGTGCATCCAATAAGTGAATTTTGTGTCATTGGTTGAACATTTAGGTCATTTTCGTCCTCCCTAGGCTTATTCTAATCCACTTAGGGTTTTTAACCAATCTTGTGCATCCACTAAGTGATTTTGTGTCATTGGTTAAACATTAAGGTGTTTTTGGTTTCCCTAGGCTTATTCTAATCCAATTAGGGTTTTTTTTACCAATCTTGTGCATCCAATAAGTAATTTTGTTTCATTGGTTGGACATTTAGGTCATTTTCGTCCTCCCTAGGCATATTCTAATCCAATTAAGGTTTTTAATCAATCTTGTGCATCCAATAAGTGATTTTGTGTCATTGGTTGAACATTTAGGTGATATTCGGTTTCCCTAGGCTTATTCTATTCCCATTAGGGTTTTTAACCAATCTTGTGCATTCAATAAGTGATTTTGTGTTATTGGTTGAACATTTAGGTCATTTTCGGTTTCCCCAGGCTTACTATATTCCAATTAGGGTTTTTAACCAATCTTGTGCAACCAATAAGTGATTTTGTGTTATTGGTTGAATATTTGGGTCATTTTTGTCCTCCCATGGCTTATTCAAATCCGATTAGGGTTTTTAAACAATCTTGTCTATCCAATAAGTGATTTTGTGTCATTGGTTGAACATTTAGGTCATTTTCGTCTTCCCTAGGCTTATTCAAATCGAATTAGGGTTTTTAACCAATCTTTTGCATCCAATAAGTGATTCTGTGTCAATTGTTGAACAATTAGGGCATTTTCTTACTCTGTAGGCTTATTCTAATCCTATTAGGGTTTTATTCAATCTTGTGCATCCAACAAGTGATTTTGAGTCATTGGTTGAACATTTAGGTGATATACGGTTTCCCTAGGCTTATTCTAATCCAATTTATGGTTTTTGACCAATCTTGTGCATCCAATAAGTAATTTTGTGTCATTGATTGAACATTTAGGTCATTTTCATCCTCCCTAGCGATATTCTAATCCAATTAGGATTTTTAACCAATCTTGTGCATCCATTAAGTGATTTTGTGTCATTGGTTGACCATTTAGGTTATTTTCGTCCTCCCTATGCTTATTCTAATCCAATTAGGGTTTTTAACCAATCTTGTGCATCCAATAAGTGATTTTGTGTCATTGGTTGAACATTTAGGTAATTTTCGTCCTCCCTTGGCTTACACTAATCCAATTAGGGTGTTTAACCAATCTTGTGCATCGAATAAGTGATTTTGTGTCATTGGTTGAACATTTAGGTCATTTTTGGTTTCTCTATGCTTATTCTAATCCAATTAGGGTTTTTAACCAATCTTGTGCATCCAATAAGTAATTTTGTGTCATTGGTTGAACATTTAGGTCATTTTTATCCTCCCTAGGTTTATTCTAATCCTATTACGGTGTTTAACAAATCTTGTGCATCCAATAAGTGTTTTTGTGTCATTGGTTGACCATTAAGGTCATTTTCGTCCTCCATAGGCTTATTCTATTCCAATTAGGGTTTTTAACCAATCTTGTGCATCCAATAAATGATTTTGTGTCATTGGTCGAACATTTAGGTCATTTTCGGTTTCCATAGGCTTATTCTAGTCCAATTAGGGTTTTTAACCAATCTTGTGCATCCAATAAGTGATTTTGTGTCATTGGTTGAGCATTTTGGTCATTTTCAGTTTCCCAATGCTTATTCTAATCCAATTAGGGTTTTTAACCAATCTTGTGCGTCCATTAAGTGATTTTGTGTCATTAGTTGACCATTTAGGTCATTTTCGTCCTCCATAGGCTTATTCTAATCCAATTAGGGTTTTTAACCAATCTTGTGCATCCAATAAGTGATTTTGTGTCATTGGTTGAATATTTAGGTCATTTTTGTCCTCCCTAAGCTTATTCTAATCCGATTAGGGTTTTTAACCAATCTTTTGCATCCAATAAGTGATTTTGTGTTGTTGGTTGAGCATTTAGGTCATTTTTGGTTTCTCTATGCTTATTCTAATCCAATTAGGGTTTTTAACCAATCTTGTGCATCCAATAAGTAATTTTGTGTCATTGGTTGAACATTTAGGTCATTTTTATCCTCCCTAGGCTTATTCTAATCCTATTACGGTGTTTAACAAATCTTGTGCATCCAATAAGTGTTTTTGTGTCATTGGTTGACCATTAAGGTCATCTTCGTCCTCCCTAGGCTTATTCTAATCCATTTAGGGTTTTTAACCAATCTAGTGCATCCAATAAGTAATTTTGTGTCATTGGATGAACATTTAGGTCATTTTCGGTTTCCCTAGGCTTATTCTAATCCAATTAGGGTTTTTAACCAATCATGTGCATCCAATAAGTGATTTTGTGTCATTGGTTGAGCATTTTGGTCATTTTCAGTTTCCTTATGCTTATTCTATTCCAATTAGGGTTTTTAACCAATCTTGTGCGTCCATTAAGTGATTTTGTGTCGTTAGTTGACCATTTAGGTCATTTTCGTCCTCCCTAGGCTTATTCTAATCCAATTAGGGTTTTTAACCAATCTTGTGCATCCAATAAGTGATTTTGTGTCATTGGTTGAACATTTAGGTAATTTTCGTCCTCCCTAGGCTTACTCTAATCCAATTAGGGTGTTTAACAAATCTTGTGCATCCAATAAGTGATTTTTTGTCATTGGTTGAACATTTTGGTAATTTTCGGTTTCCCTAGGCTTATTCTAATCCAATTATGGTTTTTAACCAATCTTGTGTATCCAATAAGTGATTTTGTGTCATTGGTTAGGCATTTAGGTCATTTTCAGTTTCCCTAGGCTTATTCTAATCCAATTAGGGTTTTTAACAAATCTTGTGCATCCATTAAGTAATTTTGTGTCATTAGTTGACCATTTAGGTCATTTACGTCCTCCCTAGGCTTATTCTAATCAAATTAGGGTTTTTAACCAATCTAGTGCATCCAATAAGTAATTTTGTGTCATTGGTTGAACATTTAGGTCATTTTCATCCTCCCTAGGCTTATTCTAATCCTATTACGGTTTTTAACAAATCTTGTGCATCCATTAAGTGTTTTTGTGTCATTGGTTGACCATTTAGGTCATTTTCGTCCTCCCTAGGCTTATTCTAATCCATTAAGGTTTTTAACCAAATATGTGCATCCAATAACTGATTTTGTGTCGTTGGTTGAACATTTAGGTCATTTTTGTCATCCCTAAGCTTATTCTAATCCAATTAGGGTTTTTAACCAAACTTGTGTATCCAATAAGTGATTTTGTGTCATTGGTTGAACATTTAGGTCATTTTCGTCGTCCCTAGGCTTATTCTAATCCAATTAGGGTTTTTAACAAATCTTGTGCATAAAATAAGTGATTTTGTGTCATTGGTTGAACATTCAGGTCATTTTCGGTTTGCCTAGGCTTATTCTAATCCAATTAGGGTTTTTAACCAGTCTTGTGCATCCAATAAGTTCTTTTGTGTCATTAGTTGAAAATTTAGGTCATTTTTATCCTCCCTAGGCTTATTTTAATCCTATAAGGATTTTTAACCAATCTTGTGCATCCAATAAGTCATTTTGTGTCATTGGTTGAGCATTTAGGTCATTTTCGGTTTCCATAGGCTTATTCTAATCCAATTAGGGTTTTTAACCAATCTTGTGCATCCAATAAGTGATTTTGTGTCATAGCTTTAACATTTAGGTCATGTTCGTCCTCCCTATGCATAATGTAATCCAATTAAGGTTTTTACCCAAACTTGGGCATCCAATAACTGATTTTGTGTCGTTGGTTGAACATTTAAGTTATTTTTGTCCTCCCTAAGCTTATTCTAATCTGATTAGGGTTTTTAACAAATCTTTTGCATCTAATAAGTGATTTTGTGTTGTTGGTTGAGCATTTAGGTCATTTTCGGTTTCCCTAGGTTTATTCTAATCCAATTAGGGTTTTTAACCAATCTTGTGCATCCATTAAGTGATTTTGTGTCATTGGTTGACCATTTAGGTTATTTTCGTCCTCCCTATGCTTATTCTAATCCAATTAGGGTTTTTAACCAATCTTGTGCATCCAATAAGTAATTTTGTGTCATTGGTTGAACATTTAGGTCATTTTTATCCTCCCTAGGCTTATTCTAATCCATTTAGGGTTTTTAACCAATCTTGTGTATCTAATTAGTGATTTTGTGTCATTCGTTGAGCATTTAGGTCATTTTCAGTTTCCCTAGGCTTATTCTAATCCAATTACGGTTTTTAACCAATCTTGTGCATCCATTAAGTGATTTTGTGTCATTAGTTGACCATTTAGGTCATTTTCGTCCTCCCTAGGCTTATTCTAATCCAATTAGGTTTTTTAACCAATCTTGTGTATCCAATAAGTGATTTTGTGTCATTGGTTGAACATTTAGGTCATTTTCATCCTCCCTAGGCTTATTCTAATCCTATTACGGTTTTTAACAAATCTTGTGCATCCATTAAGTGTTTTTGTGTCATTGGTTGACCATTTAGGTCATTTTCGTCCTCCCTAGGCTTATTCTAATCCATTAAGGTTTTTAACCAAATATGTGCATCCAATAACTGATTTTGTGTTGTTGGTTGAACATTTAGGTCATTTTTGTCATCCCTAAGCTTATTCTAATCCAATTAGGGTTTTTAACCAAACTTGTGTATCCAATAAGTGATTTTTTAACCAAAGACACAATATCACTTATTGGATGCACAAGATTGGTTAAAAACCCTAATTGGATTCGAATAAGCCTAGGGAGGATGAAAATGACCTAAATGTTCAAACAATGACACAAAATCACTTATTAGATGCACTAGATTGTTTAAAAACCATAAGTGGATTAGAATAAGTCTAGGGAGGATGAAAATGACCTAAATGTTCAACCAATGACACAAAATCACTTATTGGATGCACAAGATTGGTTAAAAACCGTAATAGGATTAGAATAAGCCTTGGGAGGACGAAAATGACCTAAATGTTCAACCAATGACACAAAATCACTTATTGGATGCACAAGATTGGTTAAAAACCCTAATTGGATTAGAATAAGCCTTGGGAGGACGAAAATGACCTAAATGTTCAACGAATGACACAAAATCACTTGTTGGATGCACAAGATTGGTTAAAAACCGTAATAGGATTAGAATAAGCCTAGGGAGGATGAAAAAGACCTAAATGTTTAACCAATGACACAAAATCACTTATTGGATGCACAAGATTGGTTAAAAACCCTAATTGGATTAGAATAAGCCTAGGGAGACCGAAAATGACCTAAATGTTCAACCAATGACACAAAATTACTTGTTGGATGCACAAGATTGGTTAAAAACCCTAATTGGATTAGAATAAGGCTTGGGAGGACGAAAATGACCTAAATGTTCAACCAATGACACAAAATTACTTGTTGGATGCACAAGATTGGTTAAAAACCCTAATTGGATTAGAATAAGCTTAGGGAGACCGAAAATGACCTAAAAGTTCAACCAATGACACAAAATTACTTCTTGGATGCACAAGATTGGTTAAAAACCCTAATTGGATTAGAATAAGGCTTGGGAGGACGAAAATGACCTAAATGTTCAACCAATGACACAAAATTACTTGTTGGATGCACAAGATTGGTTAAAAACCGTAATAGGATTAGAATAAGCCTAGGGAGGACGACAATGACCTAAATGTTCAACCAATGACACAATATCACTTATTGGATGCACAAGATTGGTTAAAAATCCTAATTGGATTCGAATAAGCCTAGGGAGGATGAAAATGACCTAAATGTTCACACAATGACACAAAATCACTTATTAGATGCACAAGATTGTTTAAAAACCATAAGTGGATTAGAATAAGTCTAGGGAGGATGAAAATGACCTAAATGTTCAACCAATGACAACAAACCACTGATTGGATTCACAAGATTGGTTAAAAAACCGAATTGGATTAGAATAAGCCTAGGGAGGACAAAAATGACCTAAATGTTCAACCAATGACACAAATCACTTATTGGATGCACAAGATTGTTTAAACACCCTAAGTGGATTAGAATAATCCTGGGGAGGACGAAAATGACCTAAATGTTCAATGAATGACACAAAATCACTTGTTGGATGCACAAGATTGGTTAAAATCCGTAATAGGATTAGAATAAGCCTTGGGAGGACGAAAATGACCTAAATGTTCAACGAATGACACAAAATCACTTGTTGGATGCACAAGATTGGTTAAAAACCCTAATTGGATTAGAATAAGCCTAGGGAGACCGAAAATGACCTAAATGTTCAACCAATGACACAAAATTACTTGTTAGATGCACACGATTGGTTAAAAACCCTAATTGGATTAGAATAAGGCTTGGGAGGACGAAAATGACCTAAATGTTCAACCAATGACACAAAATTACTTGTTGGATGCACAAGATTGGTTAAAAACCGTAATAGGATTAGAATAAGCCTAGGGAGGACGACAATGACCTAAATGTTCAACCAATGACACAATATCACTTATTGGATGCACAAGATTGGATAAAAACCCTAATTGGATTCGAATAAGCCTAGGGAGGATGAAAATGACCTAAATGTTCAAACAATGACACAAAATCACTTATTAGATGCACAAGATTGTTTAAAAACCATAAGTGGATTAGAATAAGTCTAGGGAGGATGAAAATGACCTAAATGTTCAACCAATGACAACAAACCACTCGTTGGATTCACAAGATTGGTTAAAAAACCGAATTGGATTAGAATAAGCCTAGGGAGGACAAAAATGACCTAAATGTTCAACCAATGACACAAAATCACTTATTGGATGCACAAGATTGGTTAAAACGCGAATTGGATTAGAATAAGCCTTGGGAGGACGAAATTGACCTAAATGTTCAACCAATGACACAAAATCACTTATTGGATGCACAAGATTGGTTAAAAACCCTAATTGGATTCGAATAAGCCTTGGGAGGACGACAATGACCTAAATGTTCAACCAATGACACAAAATTACTTATTGGATGCACAAGATTGGTTAAAAACCCTAATGGATTAGAATCAGCCTTAGGAGGAGGAAAACAACCTAAATGTTCAGCCAATGACACAAAATCACTTATTGGATGCACAAGATTGGTTAAAACCCGAATTGGATTAGAATAAGCCTTGGGAGGACGAAATTGACCTAAATGTTCAACCAATGACACAAAATCACTTATTGGATGCACAAGATTGGTTAAAAACCCTAATTGGATTAGAATAAGCCTTGGGAGGACGAAAATGACCTAAATGTTCAACCAATGACACAAAATTACTTATTGGATGCACAAGATTAATTAAAAACCCTAATTGGATTAGAATAAGCTTTACGAGGAGGAAAACGACCTAATTGTTCAGCCAATGACACAAAATCACTTATTGGATGCACAAGATTGGTTAAAAACCCGAATTGGATTAGAATAAGCCTTGGGAGGACGAAAATGAC
Organism: Cicer chorassanicum; assembly: GCA_037974735.1. NCBI lineage: Eukaryota > Viridiplantae > Streptophyta > Magnoliopsida > Fabales > Fabaceae > Cicer > Cicer chorassanicum. The sequence goes on along the minus strand of JBBPBP010000004.1, from coordinate 38,138,280 downwards.
CTAAATGTTCAACCAATGACACAAAATCACTTATTGGATGCACAAGATTGGTTAAAAACCCTAATTGGATTAGAATAAGCCTTGGGAGGACGAAAATGACCTAAATGTTCAACGAATGACACAAAATCACTTGTTGGATGCACAAGATTGGTTAAAAATCGTAATAGGATTAGAATAAGCCTAGGGAGGATGAAAATGACCTAAATGTTCAACCAATGACACAAAATCACTTATTGGATGCACAAGATTGGTTAAAAACCCTAATTGGATTAGAATAAGCCTAGGGAGACCGAAAATGACCTAAATGTTCAACCAATGACACAAAATTACTTGTTGGATGCACAAGATTGGTTAAAAACCCTAATTGGATTAGAATAAGGCTTGGGAGGACGAAAATTGCCTAAATGTTCAACCAATGACACAAAATTACTTGTTGGATGCACAAGATTGGTTAAAAACCCTAATTGGATTAGAATAAGCCTAGGGAGACCGAAAATGACTTAAAAGTTCAACCAATGACACAAAATTACTTCTTGGATGCACAAGATTGGTTAAAAACCCTAATTGGATTAGAATAAGGCTTGGGAGGACGAAAATGACCTAAATGTTCAACCAATGACACAAAATTACTTGTTGGATGCACAAGATTGGTTAAAAACCGTAATAGGATTAGAATAAGCCTAGGGAGGACGACAATGACCTAAATGTTCAACCAATAACACAATATCACTTATTGGATGCACAAGACTAGTTAAAAACCCTAATTGGATTCGAATAAGCCTAGGGAGGATGAAAATGACCTAAATGTTCAAACAATGACACAAAATCACTTATTAGATGCACAAGATTGTTTAAAAACCATAAGTGGATTAGAATAAGTCTAGGGAGGATGAAAATGACCTAAATGTTCAACCAATGACAACAAACCACTCGTTGGATTCACAAGATTGGTTAAAAAACCGAATTGGATTAGAATAAGCCTAGGGAGGACAAAAATGACCTAAATGTTCAACCAATGACACAAAATCACTTATTGGATGCACAAGATTGGTTAAAACGCGAATTGGATTAGAATAAGCCTTGGGAGGACGAAATTGACCTAAATGTTCAACCAATGACACAAAATCACTTATTGGATGCACAAGATTGGTTAAAAACCCTAATTGGATTCGAATAAGCCTTGGGAGGACGAAAATGACCTAAATGTTCAACCAATGACACAAAATTACTTATTGGATGCACAAGATTGGTTAAAAACCCTAATGGATTAGAATAAGCCTTAGGAGGAGGAAAACAACCTAAATGTTCAGCCAATGACACAAAATCACTTATTGGATGCACAAGATTGGTTAAAACCCGAATTGGATTAGAATAAGCCTTGGGAGGACGAAAATGACCTAAATGTTCAACCAATGACACAAAATCACTTATTGGATGCACAAGATTGGTTAAAAACCCTAATTGGAATAGAATAAGCCTTGGGAGGACGAAACTGACCTAAATGTTCAACCAATGACACCAAATCACTTGTTGGATGCACAAGATTGGTTAAAAACCGTAATAGGATTAGAATAAGCCTAGGGAGGACGAAAATGACCTAAATGTTCAACCAATGACACAAAATCACTTATTGGATGCACAAGATTGGTTAAAAACCCTAATTGGATTAGAATAAGCCTAGGGAGACCGAAAATGACCTAAATGTTCAACCAATGACACAAAATTACTTGTTGGATGCACAAGATTTGTTAAAAAACCCTAATTGGATTAGCATAAGGCTTGGGAGGACGAAAATGACCTAAATGTTCAACCAATGACACAAAATTACTTGTTGGATGCACAAGATTGGTTAAAAACCGTAATAGGATTAGAATAAGCCTAGGGAGGACGACAATGACCTAAATGTTCAACCAATGACACAATATCACTTATTGGATGCACAAGATTGGATAAAAACCCTAATTGGATTCGAATAAGCCTAGGGAGGATGAAAATGACCTAAATGTTCAAACAATGACACAAAATCACTTATTAGATGCACAAGATTGTTTAAAAACCATAAGTGGATTAGAATAAGCCTAGGGAGGACGACAATGACCTAAATGTTCAACCAATGACACAATATCACTTATTGGATGCACAAGATTGTTTAAAAACCATAAGTGGATTAGAATAAGTCTAGGGAGGATGAAAATGACCTAAATGTTCAACCAATGACGACAAACCACTCATTGGATTCACAAGATTGGTTAAAAACCGTAATAGGATTAGAATAAGCCTAGGGAGGATGAAAATGACCTAAATGTTCAACCAATGACACAAAATCACTTATTGGATGCACAAGATTGGTTAAAAACCGTAATAGGATTAGAATAAGCCTTGGGAGGACGAAAATGACCTAAATGTTCAACCAATGACACAAAATTACTTATTGGATGCACAAGATTGGTTAAAAACCCTAATGGATTAGAATAAGCCTTAGGAGGAGGAAAACAACCTAAATGTTCAGCCAATGACACAAAATCACTTATTGGATGCACAAGATTGGTTAAAACCCAAATTGGATTAGAATAAGCCTTGGGAGGACGAAATTGACCTAAATGTTCAACCAATGACACAAAATCACTTATTGGATGCACAAGATTGGTTAAAAACCCTAATTGGATTAGAATAAGCCTTGGGAGGACGAAAATGACCTAAATGTTCAACCAATGACACAAAATTACTTATTGGATGCACAAGATTGGTTAAAAACCCTAATTGGATTAGAATAAGCCTTAGGAGGAGGAAAACGACCTAAATGTTCAGCCAATGACACAAAATCACTTATTGGATGCACAAGATTGGTTAAAACCCGAATTGGATTAGAATAAGCCTTGGGAGGACGAAATTTACCTAAATGTTCAACCAATGACACAAAATCACTTATTGGATGCACAAGATTGGTTAAAAACCCTAATTGGATTAGAATAAGCCTTGGGAGGACGAAAATGACCTAAATGTTCAACGAATGACACAAAATCACTTGTTGGATGCACAAGATTAATTAAAAACCGTAATAGGATTAGAATAAGCCTAGGGAGGATGAAATTGACCTAAATGTTCAACCAATGACACAAAATGACTTATTGGATGCACAAGATTGGTTAAAAACCCTAATTGGATTAAAATAAGCCTAGGGAGACCGAAAATGACCTAAATGTTCAACCAATGACACAAAATTACTTGTTGGATGCACAAGATTGGTTAAAAACCGTAATAGGATTAGAATAAGCCTAGGGAGGACGACAATGACCTAAATGTTCAACCAATGACACAATATCACTTATTGGATGCACAAGATTGGTTAAAAACCCTAATTGGATTAGAATAAGCCTAGGGAGACCGAAAATGACCTAAATGTTCAACCAATGACACAAAATTACTTGTTGGATGCACAAGATTGGTTAAAAACCGTAATAGGATTAGAATAAGCCTATGGAGGACGACAATGACCTAAATGTTCAACCAATGACACAATATCACTTATTAGATGCACAAGATTGGTTAAAAACCCTAATTGGATTCAAATAAGCCTAGGGAGGATGAAAATGACCTAAATGTTCAAACAATGACACAAAATCACTTATTAGATGCACAAGATTGTTTAAAAACCATAAGTGGATTAGAATAAGTCTAGGGAGGACGAAAATGACCTAAATGTTCAACCAATGACAACAAACCACTCATTGGATTCACAAGATTGGTTAAAAAACCGAATTGGATTAGAATAAGCCTAGGGAGGACGAAAATGACCTAAATGTTCAACTAATGACACAAAATCACTTATTGGATGTACAAGATTGGTTAAAAACCCTAAATGGATTAGTATAAGCCTGGGGAAAACAACCTAAATGTTCAGCCAATGACACAAAATCACTTATTGGATGCACAAGATTGGTTAAAACCCGAATTGGATTAGAATAAGCCTTGGGAGGATGAAATTGACCTAAATGTTCAACCAATGACACAAAATCACTTATTGGATGCACAACATTGGTTAAAAACCCTAATTGGATTAGAATAAGCCTTGGGAGGACGAAAATGACTGAAATGTTCAACGAATGACACAAAATCACTTGTTGGATGCACAAGATTGGTTAAAAACCGTAATAGGATTAGAATAAGCCTAGGGAGGATGAAAATGACCTAAATGTTCAACCAATCACACAAAATCACTTATTGGATGCACAAGATTGGTTAAAAACCCTAATTGGATTAGAATAAGCCTTGGGAGGACGAAAATGACCTAAATGTTCAACGAATGACACAAAATCACTTCTTGGATGCACAAGATTGGTTAAAAACCGTAATAGGATTAGAATAAGCCTAGGGAGGATGAAAATGACCTAAATGTTCAACCAATGACACAAAATCACTTATTGGATGCACAAGATTGGTTAAAAACCCTAATTGGATTAGAATAAGCCTAGGGAGACCGAAAATGACCTAAATGTTCAACCAATGACACAAAATTACTTGTTGGATGCACAAGATTGGTTAAAAACCGTAATAGGATTAGAATAAGCCTATGGAGGACGACAATGACCTAAATGTTCAACCAATGACACAATATCACTTATTAGATGCACAAGATTGGTTAAAAACCCTAATTGGATTCAAATAAGCCTAGGGAGGATGAAAATGACCTAAATGTTCAAACAATGACACAAAATCACTTATTAGATGCACAAGATTGTTTAAAAACCATAAGTGGATTAGAATAAGTCTAGGGAGGACGAAAATGACCTAAATGTTCAACCAATGACAACAAACCACTCATTGGATTCACAAGATTGGTTAAAAAACCGAATTGGATTAGAATAAGCCTAGGGAGGACGAAAATGACCTAAATGTTCAACTAATGACACAAAATCACTTATTGGATGTACAAGATTGGTTAAAAACCCTAAATGGATTAGTATAAGCCTGGGGAAACCGAAAATGCCCTAAATGTTCAACAAATGACACCAAATCACTAATTGGATACACACGACTGGTTAAAAACCCTAAGTGGATTAGAATAAGCATGGGGTGACCGAAAATGACCTAAATGTTCAACCAATGACACAAAATCACTTATTGGATGCACAAGATTGGTTAAAAACCCTAATTGGATTATAATAAGCCTTGGGAGGTCGAAAATGACCTAAATGTTCAACCAATGACACAAAATTACTTATTGGATGCACAAGATTGGTTAAAAACCTTAATTGGATTAGAATAAGCCTTAGGAGGAGGAAAACAACCTAAATGTTCAGCCAATGACACAAAATCACTTATTGGATGCACAAGATTGGTTAAAACCCGAATTGGATTAGAATAAGCCTTGGGAGGACGAAATTGACCTAAATGTTCAACCAATGACACAAAATCACTTATTGGATGCACAACATTGGTTAAAAACCCTAATTGGATTAGAATAAGCCTTGGGAGGACGAAAATGACCTAAATGTTCAACGAATGACACAAAATCACTTGTTGGATGCACAAGATTGGTTAAAAACCGTAATAGGATTAGAATAAGCCTAGGGAGGATGAAAATGACCTAAATGTTCAACCAATGACACAAAATCACTTATTGGATGCACAAGAATGGTTAAAAACCCTAATTGGATTAGGATAAGCCTAGGGAGACCGAAAATGACCTAAATGTTCAACCAATGACAGAAAATTACTTGTTGGATGCACAAGATTGGTTAAAAACCCTAATTGGATTAGAATAAGGCTTGGGAGGACGAAAATGACCTAAATGTTCAACCAATGACACAAAATTACTTGTTGGATGCACAAGATTGGTTAAAAACCGTAATAGGATTAGAATAAGCCTAGGGAGGACGACAATGACCTAAATGTTCAACCAATAACACAATATCACTTATTGGATGCACAAGACTAGTTAAAAACCCTAATTGGATTCGAATAAGCCTAGGGAGGATGAAAATGACCTAAATGTTCAAACAATGACACAAAATCACTTATTAGATGCACAAGATTGTTTAAAAACCATAAGTGGATTAGAATAAGTCTAGGGAGGATGAAAATGACCTAAATGTTCAACCAATGACAACAAACCACTCGTTGGATTCACAAGATTGGTTAAAAAACCGAATTGGATTAGAATAAGCCTAGGGAGGACAAAAATGACCTAAATGTTCAACCAATGACACAAAATCACTTATTGGATGCACAAGATTGGTTAAAACGCGAATTGGATTAGAATAAGCCTTGGGAGGACGAAATTGACCTAAATGTTCAACCAATGACACAAAATCACTTATTGGATGCACAAGATTGGTTAAAAACCCTAATTGGATTCGAATAAGCCTTGGGAGGACGAAAATGACCTAAATGTTCAACCAATGACACAAAATTACTTATTGGATGCACAAGATTGGTTAAAAACCCTAATGGATTAGAATAAGCCTTAGGAGGAGGAAAACAACCTAAATGTTCAGCCAATGACACAAAATCACTTATTGGATGCACAAGATTGGTTAAAACCCGAATTGGATTAGAATAAGCCTTGGGAGGACGAAATTGACCTAAATGTTCAACCAATGACCCAAAATCACTTATTGGATGCACAAGATTGGTTAAAAACCCTATTTGGATTAGAATAAGCCTTGGGAGGACGAAAATGACCTAAATGTTCAACGAATGACACAAAATCACTTGTTGGATGCACAAGATTGGTTAAAAACCGTAATAGGATTAGAATAAGCCTAGGGAGGATGAAAATGACCTAAATGTTCAACCAATGACACAAAATCACTTATTGGATGCACAAGATTGGTTAAAAACCCTAATTGGATTAGAATAAGCCTAGGGAGACCGAAAATGACCTAAATGTTCATCCAATGACACAAAATTACTTGTTGGATGCACAAGATTGGTTAAAAACCCTAATTGGATTAGAATAAGGCTTGGGAGGACGAAAATGACCTAAATGTTCAACCAATGACACAAAATTACTTGTTGGATGCACAAGATTGGTTAAAAACCGTAATAGGATTAGAATAAGCCTAAGGAGGTCGAAAATGACCTAAATATGCAACCAATGACACAATATCACTTATTGGATGCACAAGATTGGTTAAAAACCCTAATTGGATTCGAATAAGCCTGGGGAGGACAAAAATGACCTAAATGTTCAACCAATGACACAAAATCACTTATTGGATGCACAAGATTGATTAAAAACCCGAATTGGATTAGAATAAGCCTTGGGAGGACGAAAATGACCTAAATGTTCAACCAATAACACAAAATCACTTATTGGATGCACAAGATTGGTTAAAAACCCGAATTGGATTAGAATAAGCCTTGGGAGGACGAAAATGACCTAAATGTTCAACCAATGACACAAAATCACTTATTGGATGCACAAGATTGGTTAAAAACCCTAATTGGATTAGAATAAGCCTAGGGAGGACGAAAATGACCTAAATGTTCAACCAATGACAGAAAATCACTTATTGGATGCACAAGATTGGTTAAAAACCCTAATTGGATTAGAATAAGCCTAGGGAGGACGAAAATGACCTAAATGTTCAACCAATGACACAAAATCACTTATTGGATGCACAAGATTGGTTAAAAACCCTAATTGGATTATAATAAGCCTAGGGAGGACGAAAATGACCTAAATGTTCAACCAATGACACAAAATCACTTATTGGATGCACAAGATTGGTTAAAAACCCTAATTGGATTATAATAAGCCTTGGGAGGACGAAAATGACCTAAATGTTCAACCAATGACACAAAATTACTTATTGGATGCACAAGATTGGTTAAAAACCCTAATTGGATTAGAATAAGCCTTAGGAGGAGGAAAACAACCTAAATGTTCAGCCAATGACACAAAATCACTTATTGGATGCACAAGATTGGTTAAAACCCGAATTGGATTAGAATAAGCCTTGGGAGGACGAAATTGACCTAAATGTTCAACCAATGACACAAATCACTTATTGGATGCACAAGATTGTTTAAAAACCCTAATTGGATTAGAATAAGCCTTGGGAGGACGAAAATGACTTAAATGTTCAACGAATGACACAAAATCACTTGTTGGATGCACAAGATTGGTTAAAAACCGTAATAGGATTAGAATAAGCCTAGGGAGGATGAAAATGACCTAAATGTTCAACCAATGACACAAAATCACTTATTGGATGCACAAGATTGGTTAAAAACCCTAATTGGATTAGAATAAGCCTAGGGAGACCGAAAATGACCTAAAAGATCAACCAATGACACAAAATTACTTCTTGGATGCACAAGATTGGTGAAAAACCCTAATTGGATTAGAATAAGGCTTGGGAGGACGAAAATGACCTAAATGTTCAACCAATGACACAAAATTACTTGTTGGATGCACAAGATTGGTTAAAAACCGTAATAGGATTAGAATAAGCCTAGGGAGGACGAAAATGACCTAAATGTTCAACCAATGACACAATATCACTTATTGGATGCACAAGATTGGTTAAAAACCCTAATTGGATTCGAATAAGCCTAGGGAGGATGAAAATGACCTAAATGTTCAAACAATGACACAAAATCACTTATTAGATGCACAAGATTGTTTAAAAACCATAAGTGGATTAGAATAAGTCTAGGGAGGACGAAAATGACCTAAATGTTCAACCAATGACAACAAACCACTCATTGGATTCACAAGATTGGTTAAAAAACCGAATTGGATTAGAATAAGCCTAGGGAGGACGAAAATGACCTAAATGTTCAACTAATGACACAAAATCACTTATTGGATGTACAAGATTGGTTAAAAACCCTAAATGGATTAGTATAAGCCTGGGGAAACCGAAAATGCCCTAAATGTTCAACAAATGACACCAAATCACTAATTGGATACACACGACTGGTTAAAAACCCTAAGTGGATTAGAATAAGCATGGGGTGACCGAAAATGACCTAAATGTTCAACCAATGACACAAAATCACTTATTGGATGCACAAGATTGGTTAAAAACCCTAATTGGATTATAATAAGCCTTGGGAGGTCGAAAATGACCTAAATGTTCAACCAATGACACAAAATTACTTATTGGATGCACAAGATTGGTTAAAAACCTTAATTGGATTAGAATAAGCCTTAGGAGGAGGAAAACAACCTAAATGTTCAGCCAATGACACAAAATCACTTATTGGATGCACAAGATTGGTTAAAACCCGAATTGGATTAGAATAAGCCTTGGGAGGACGAAATTGACCTAAATGTTCAACCAATGACACAAAATCACTTATTGGATGCACAACATTGGTTAAAAACCCTAATTGGATTAGAATAAGCCTTGGGAGGACGAAAATGACCTAAATGTTCAACGAATGACACAAAATCACTTGTTGGATGCACAAGATTGGTTAAAAACCGTAATAGGATTAGAATAAGCCTAGGGAGGATGAAAATGACCTAAATGTTCAACCAATGACACAAAATCACTTATTGGATGCACAAGATTGGTTAAAAACCCTAATTGGATTAGAATAAGCCTAGGGAGACCGAAAATGACCTAAATGTTCAACCAATGACACAAAATTACTTGTTGGATGCACAAGATTGGTTAAAAACCGTAATAGGATTAGAATAAGCCTAGGGAGGACGACAATGACCTAAATGTTCAACCAATGACACAATATCACTTATTGGATGCACAAGATTGGATAAAAACCCTAATTGGATTCGAATAAGCCTAGGGAGGATGAAAATGACCTAAATGTTCAAACAATGACACAAAATCACTTATTAGATGCACAAGATTGTTTAAAAACCATAAGTGGATTAGAATAAGCCTAGGGAGGACGACAATGACCTAAATGTTCAACCAATGACACAATATCACTTATTGGATGCACAAGATTGTTTAAAAACCATAAGTGGATTAGAATAAGTCTAGGGAGGATGAAAATGACCTAAATGTTCAACCAATGACGACAAACCACTCATTGGATTCACAAGATTGGTTAAAAACCGTAATAGGATTAGAATAAGCCTAGGGAGGATGAAAATGACCTAAATGTTCAACCAATGACACAAAATCACTTATTGGATGCACAAGATTGGTTAAAAACCGTAATAGGATTAGAATAAGCCTTGGGAGGACGAAAATGACCTAAATGTTCAACCAATGACACAAAATTACTTATTGGATGCACAAGATTGGTTAAAAACCCTAATGGATTAGAATAAGCCTTAGGAGGAGGAAAACAACCTAAATGTTCAGCCAATGACACAAAATCACTTATTGGATGCACAAGATTGGTTAAAACCCAAATTGGATTAGAATAAGCCTTGGGAGGACGAAATTGACCTAAATGTTCAACCAATGACACAAAATCACTTATTGGATGCACAAGATTGGTTAAAAACCCTAATTGGATTAGAATAAGCCTTGGGAGGACGAAAATGACCTAAATGTTCAACGAATGACACAAAATCACTTGTTGGATGCACAAGATTGGTTAAAAACCGTAATAGGATTAGAATAAGCCTAGGGAGGATGAAAAAGACCTAAATGTTTAACCAATGACACAAAATCACTTATTGGATGCACAAGATTGGTTAAAAACCCTAATTGGATTAGAATAAGCCTAGGGAGACCGAAAATGACCTAAATGTTCAACCAATGACACAAAATTACTTGTTGGATGCACAAGATTGGTTAAAAACCCTAATTGGATTAGAATAAGGCTTGGGAGGACGAAAATGACCTAAATGTTCAACCAATGACACAAAATTACTTGTTGGATGCACAAGATTGGTTAAAAACCCTAATTGGATTAGAATAAGCTTAGGGAGACCGAAAATGACCTAAAAGTTCAACCAATGACACAAAATTACTTCTTGGATGCACAAGATTGGTTAAAAACCCTAATTGGATTAGAATAAGGCTTGGGAGGACGAAAATGACCTAAATGTTCATCCAATGACACAAAATTACTTGTTGGATGCACAAGATTGGTTAAAAACCGTAATAGGATTAGAATAAGCCTAGGGAGGACGACAATGACCTAAATGTTCAACCAATGACACAATATCACTTATTGGATGCACAAGATTGGTTAAAAACCCTAATTGGATTCGAATAAGCCTAGGGAGGATGAAAATGACCTAAATGTTCAAACAATGACACAAAATCACTTATTAGATGCACAAGATTGTTTAAAAACAATAAGTGGATTAGAATAAGTCTAGGGAGGACGGAAATGACCTAAATGTTCAACCAATGACAACAAACCACTCATTGGATTCACAAGATTGGTTAAAAAACCGAATTGGATTAGAATAAGCCTAGGGAGGACGAAAATGACCTAAATGTTCAACTAATGACACAAAATCACTTATTGGATGTACAAGATTGGTTAAAAACCCTAAATGGATTAGTATAAGCCTGGGGAAACCGAAAATGCCCTAAATGTTCAAAAAATGACACCAAATCACTAATTGGATACACACGACTGGTTAAAAACCCTAAGTGGATTAGAATAAGCATGGGGTGACCGAAAATGACCTAAATGTTCAACCAATGACACAAAATCACTTATTGGATGCACAAGATTGGTTAAAAACCCTAATTGGATTATAATAAGCCTTGGGAGGTCGAAAATGACCTAAATGTTCAACCAATGACACAAAATTACTTATTGGATGCACAAGATTGGTTAAAAACCTTAATTGGATTAGAATAAGCCTTAGGAGGAGGAAAACAACCTAAATGTTCAGCCAATGACACAAAATCACTTATTGGATGCACAAGATTGGTTAAAACCCGAATTGGATTAGAATAAGCCTTGGGAGGACGAAATTGACCTAAATGTTCAACCAATGACACAAATCACTTATTGGATGCACAAGATTGTTTAAAAACCCTAATTGGATTAGAATAAGCCTTGGGAGGACGAAAATGACTTAAATGTTCAACGAATGACACAAAATCACTTGTTGGATGCACAAGATTGGTTAAAAACCGTAATAGGATTAGAATAAGCCTAGGGAGGATGAAAATGACCTAAATGTTCAACCAATGACACAAAATCACTTATTGGATGCACAAGATTGGTTAAAAACCCTAATTGGATTAGAATAAGCCTAGGGAGACCGAAAATGACCTAAAAGATCAACCAATGACACAAAATTACTTCTTGGATGCACAAGATTGGTGAAAAACCCTAATTGGATTAGAATAAGGCTTGGGAGGACGAAAATGACCTAAATGTTCAACCAATGACACAAAATTACTTGTTGGATGCACAAGATTGGTTAAAAACCGTAATAGGATTAGAATAAGCCTAGGGAGGACGAAAATGACCTAAATGTTCAACCAATGACACAATATCACTTATTGGATGCACAAGATTGGTTAAAAACCCTAATTGGATTCGAATAAGCCTAGGGAGGATGAAAATGACCTAAATGTTCAAACAATGACACAAAATCACTTATTAGATGCACAAGATTGTTTAAAAACCATAAGTGGATTAGAATAAGTCTAGGGAGGATGAAAATGACCTAAATGTTCAACCAATGACAACAAACCACTCGTTGGATTCACAAGATTGGTTAAAAAACCGAATTGGATTAGAATAAGCCTAGGGAGGACAAAAATGACCTAAATGTTCAACCAATGACACAAAATCACTTATTGGATGCACAAGATTGGTTAAAACGCGAATTGGATTAGAATAAGCCTTGGGAGGACGAAATTGACCTAAATGTTCAACCAATGACACAAAATCACTTATTGGATGCACAAGATTGGTTAAAAACCCTAATTGGATTCGAATAAGCCTTGGGAGGACGACAATGACCTAAATGTTCAACCAATGACACAAAATTACTTATTGGATGCACAAGATTGGTTAAAAACCCTAATGGATTAGAATCAGCCTTAGGAGGAGGAAAACAACCTAAATGTTCAGCCAATGACACAAAATCACTTATTGGATGCACAAGATTGGTTAAAACCCGAATTGGATTAGAATAAGCCTTGGGAGGACGAAATTGACCTAAATGTTCAACCAATGACACAAAATCACTTATTGGATGCACAAGATTGGTTAAAAACCCTAATTGGATTAGAATAAGCCTTGGGAGGACGAAAATGACCTAAATGTTCAACGAATGACACAAAATCACTTCTTGGATGCACAAGATTGGTTAAAAACCGTAATAGGATTAGAATAAGCCTAGGGAGGATGAAAATGACCTAAATGTTCAACCAATGACACAAAATCACTTATTGGATGCACAAGATTGGTTAAAAACCCTAATTGGATTAGAATAAGCCTAGGGAGACCGAAAATGACCTAAATGTTCAACCAATGACACAAAATTACTTGTTGGATGCACAAGATTTGTTAAAAAACCCTAATTGGATTAGCATAAGGCTTGGGAGGACGAAAATGACCTAAATGTTCAACCAATGACACAAAATTACTTGTTGGATGCACAAGATTGGTTAAAAACCGTAATAGGATTAGAATAAGCCTAGGGAGGACGACAATGACCTAAATGTTCAACCAATGACACAATATCACTTATTGGATGCACAAGATTGGTTAAAAACCCTAATTGGATTAGAATAAGCCTTGGGAGGACGAAAATGACCTAAATGTTCAACGAATGACACAAAATCACTTGTTGGATGCACAAGATTAATTAAAAACCGTAATAGGATTAGAATAAGCCTAGGGAGGATGAAATTGACCTAAATGTTCAACCAATGACACAAAATGACTTATTGGATGCACAAGATTGGTTAAAAACCCTAATTGGATTAAAATAAGCCTAGGGAGACCGAAAATGACCTAAATGTTCAACCAATGACACAAAATTACTTGTTGGATGCACAAGATTGGTTAAAAACCGTAATAGGATTAGAATAAGCCTAGGGAGGACGACAATGACCTAAATGTTCAACCAATGACACAATATCACTTATTGGATGCACAAGATTGGTTAAAAACCCTAATTGGATTAGAATAAGCCTAGGGAGACCGAAAATGACCTAAATGTTCAACCAATGACACAAAATTACTTGTTGGATGCACAAGATTGGTTAAAAACCGTAATAGGATTAGAATAAGCCTATGGAGGACGACAATGACCTAAATGTTCAACCAATGACACAATATCACTTATTAGATGCACAAGATTGGTTAAAAACCCTAATTGGATTCAAATAAGCCTAGGGAGGATGAAAATGACCTAAATGTTCAAACAATGACACAAAATCACTTATTAGATGCACAAGATTGTTTAAAAACCATAAGTGGATTAGAATAAGTCTAGGGAGGACGAAAATGACCTAAATGTTCAACCAATGACAACAAACCACTCATTGGATTCACAAGATTGGTTAAAAAACCGAATTGGATTAGAATAAGCCTAGGGAGGACGAAAATGACCTAAATGTTCAACTAATGACACAAAATCACTTATTGGATGTACAAGATTGGTTAAAAACCCTAAATGGATTAGTATAAGCCTGGGGAAACCGAAAATGCCCTAAATGTTCAACAAATGACACCAAATCACTAATTGGATACACACGACTGGTTAAAAACCCTAAGTGGATTAGAATAAGCATGGGGTGACCGAAAATGACCTAAATGTTCAACCAATGACACAAAATCACTTATTGGATGCACAAGATTGGTTAAAAACCCTAATTGGATTATAATAAGCCTTGGGAGGTCGAAAATGACCTAAATGTTCAACCAATGACACAAAATTACTTATTGGATGCACAAGATTGGTTAAAAACCTTAATTGGATTAGAATAAGCCTTAGGAGGAGGAAAACAACCTAAATGTTCAGCCAATGACACAAAATCACTTATTGGATGCACAAGATTGGTTAAAACCCGAATTGGATTAGAATAAGCCTTGGGAGGACGAAATTGACCTAAATGTTCAACCAATGACACAAAATCACTTATTGGATGCACAACATTGGTTAAAAACCCTAATTGGATTAGAATAAGCCTTGGGAGGACGAAAATGACCTAAATGTTCAACGAATGACACAAAATCACTTGTTGGATGCACAAGATTGGTTAAAAACCGTAATAGGATTAGAATAAGCCTAGGGAGGATGAAAATGACCTAAATGTTCAACCAATGACACAAAATCACTTATTGGATGCACAAGATTGGTTAAAAACCCTAATTGGATTAGAATAAGCCTTGGGAGGACGAAATTGACCTAAATGTTCATCCAATGACACAAAATTACTTGTTGGATGCACAAGATTGGTTAAAAACCGTAATAGGATTAGAATAAGCTTAGGGAGGATGAAAATGACCTAAATGTTCAACCAATGACACAAAATCACTTATTGGATGCACAAAATTGGTTAAAAACCCTAATTGGATTAGAATAAGCCTAGGGAGACCGAAAATGACCTAAATGTTCAACCAATGACACAAAATTACTTGTTGGATGCACAAGATTGGTTAAAAACCCTAATTGGACTAGAATAAGGCTTGGGAGGACGAAAATGACCTAAATGTTCAACCAATGACACAAAATTACTTGTTGGATGCATAAGATTGGTTAAAAACCGTAATAGGATTAGAATAAGCCTAGGGAGGACGACAATGACCTAAATGTTCAACCAATGACACAATATCACTTATTGGATGCACAAGATTGGATAAAAACCCTAATTGGATTCGAATAAGCCTAGGGAGGATGAAAATGACCTAAATGTTCAAACAATGACACAAAATCACTTATTAGATGCACAAGATTGTTTAAAAACCATAAGTGGATTAGAATAAGCCTAGGGAGGACGACAATGACCTAAATGTTCAACCAATGACACAATATCACTTATTGGATGCACAAGATTGTTTAAAAACCATAAGTGGATTAGAATAAGTCTAGGGAGGATGAAAATGACCTAAATGTTCAACCAATGACGACAAACCACTCATTGGATTCACAAGATTGGTTAAAAACCGTAATAGGATTAGAATAAGCCTAGGGAGGATGAAAATGACCTAAATGTTCAACCAATGACACAAAATCACTTATTGGATGCACAAGATTGGTTAAAAACCGTAATAGGATTAGAATAAGCCTTGGGAGGACGAAAATGACCTAAATGTTCAACCAATGACACAAAATTACTTATTGGATGCACAAGATTGGTTAAAAACCCTAATGGATTAGAATAAGCCTTAGGAGGAGGAAAACAACCTAAATGTTCAGCCAATGACACAAAATCACTTATTGGATGCACAAGATTGGTTAAAACCCGAATTGGATTAGAATAAGCCTTGGGAGGACGAAATTGACCTAAATGTTCAACCAATGACACAAAATCACTTATTGGATGCACAAGATTGGTTAAAAACCCTAATTGGATTAGAATAAGCCTTGGGAGGACGAAAATGACCTAAATGTTCAACGAATGACACAAAATCACTTGTTGGATGCACAAGATTGGTTAAAAACCGTAATAGGATTAGAATAAGCCTAGGGAGGATGAAAATGACCTAAATGTTCAACCAATGACACAAAATCACTTATTGGATGCACAAGATTGGTTAAAAACCCTAATTGGATTAGAATAAGCCTAGGGAGACCGAAAATGACCTAAATGTTCAACCAATGACACAAAATTACTTGTTGGATGCACAAGATTTGTTAAAAAACCCTAATTGGATTAGCATAAGGCTTGGGAGGACGAAAATGACCTAAATGTTCAACCAATGACACAAAATTACTTGTTGGATGCACAAGATTGGTTAAAAACCGTAATAGGATTAGAATAAGCCTAGGGAGGACGACAATGACCTAAATGTTCAACCAATGACACAATATCACTTATTGGATGCACAAGATTGGTTAAAAACCCTAATTGGATTAGAATAAGCCTTGGGAGGACGAAAATGACCTAAATGTTCAACGAATGACACAAAATCACTTGTTGGATGCACAAGATTAATTAAAAACCGTAATAGGATTAGAATAAGCCTAGGGAGGATGAAATTGACCTAAATGTTCAACCAATGACACAAAATGACTTATTGGATGCACAAGATTGGTTAAAAACCCTAATTGGATTAAAATAAGCCTAGGGAGACCGAAAATGACCTAAATGTTCAACCAATGACACAAAATTACTTGTTGGATGCACAAGATTGGTTAAAAACCGTAATAGGATTAGAATAAGCCTAGGGAGGACGACAATGACCTAAATGTTCAACCAATGACACAATATCACTTATTGGATGCACAAGATTGGTTAAAAACCCTAATTGGATTAGAATAAGCCTAGGGAGACCGAAAATGACCTAAATGTTCAACCAATGACACAAAATTACTTGTTGGATGCACAAGATTGGTTAAAAACCGTAATAGGATTAGAATAAGCCTATGGAGGACGACAATGACCTAAATGTTCAACCAATGACACAATATCACTTATTAGATGCACAAGATTGGTTAAAAACCCTAATTGGATTCAAATAAGCCTAGGGAGGATGAAAATGACCTAAATGTTCAAACAATGACACAAAATCACTTATTAGATGCACAAGATTGTTTAAAAACCATAAGTGGATTAGAATAAGTCTAGGGAGGACGAAAATGACCTAAATGTTCAACCAATGACAACAAACCACTCATTGGATTCACAAGATTGGTTAAAAAACCGAATTGGATTAGAATAAGCCTAGGGAGGACGAAAATGACCTAAATGTTCAACTAATGACACAAAATCACTTATTGGATGTACAAGATTGGTTAAAAACCCTAAATGGATTAGTATAAGCCTGGGGAAACCGAAAATGCCCTAAATGTTCAACAAATGACACCAAATCACTAATTGGATACACACGACTGGTTAAAAACCCTAAGTGGATTAGAATAAGCATGGGGTGACCGAAAATGACCTAAATGTTCAACCAATGACACAAAATCACTTATTGGATGCACAAGATTGGTTAAAAACCCTAATTGGATTATAATAAGCCTTGGGAGGTCGAAAATGACCTAAATGTTCAACCAATGACACAAAATTACTTATTGGATGCACAAGATTGGTTAAAAACCTTAATTGGATTAGAATAAGCCTTAGGAGGAGGAAAACAACCTAAATGTTCAGCCAATGACACAAAATCACTTATTGGATGCACAAGATTGGTTAAAACCCGAATTGGATTAGAATAAGCCTTGGGAGGACGAAATTGACCTAAATGTTCAACCAATGACACAAATCACTTATTGGATGCACAAGATTGTTTAAAAACCCTAATTGGATTAGAATAAGCCTTGGGAGGACGAAAATGACTTAAATGTTCAACGAATGACACAAAATCACTTGTTGGATGCACAAGATTGGTTAAAAACCGTAATAGGATTAGAATAAGCCTAGGGAGGATGAAAATGACCTAAATGTTCAACCAATGACACAAAATCACTTATTGGATGCACAAGATTGGTTAAAAACCCTAATTGGATTAGAATAAGCCTAGGGAGACCGAAAATGACCTAAAAGATCAACCAATGACACAAAATTACTTCTTGGATGCACAAGATTGGTGAAAAACCCTAATTGGATTAGAATAAGGCTTGGGAGGACGAAAATGACCTAAATGTTCAACCAATGACACAAAATTACTTGTTGGATGCACAAGATTGGTTAAAAACCGTAATAGGATTAGAATAAGCCTAGGGAGGACGGCAATGACCTAAATGTTCAACCAATGACACAATATCACTTATTGGATGCACAAGATTGGTTAAAAACCCTAATTGGATTCGAATAAGCCTAGGGAGGATGAAAATGACCTAAATGTTCAAACAATGACACAAAATCACTTATTAGATGCACAAGATTGTTTAAAAACCATAAGTGGATTAGAATAAGTCAAGGGAGGACGAAAATGACCTAAATGTTCAACCAATGACAACAAACCACTCATTGGATTCACAAGATTGGTTAAAAAACCGAATTGGATTAGAATAAGCCTAGGGAGGACGAAAATGACCTAAATGTTCAACTAATGACACAAAATCACTTATTGGATGTACAAGATTGGTTAAAAACCCTAAATGGATTAGTATAAGCCTGGGGAAACCGAAAATGCCCTAAATGTTCAACAAATGACACCAAATCACTAATTGGATACACACGACTGGTTAAAAACCCTAAGTGGATTAGAATAAGCATGGGGTGACCGAAAATGACCTAAATGTTCAACCAATGACACAAAATCACTTATTGGATGCACAAGATTGGTTAAAAACCCTAATTGGATTATAATAAGCCTTGGGAGGTCGAAAATGACCTAAATGTTCAATCAATGACACAAAATTACTTATTGGATGCACAAGATTGGTTAAAAACCTTAATTGGATTAGAATAAGCCTTAGGAGGAGGAAAACAACCTAAATGTTCAGCCAATGACACAAAATCACTTATTGGATGCACAAGATTGGTTAAAACCCGAATTGGATTAGAATAAGCCTTGGGAGGACGAAATTGACCTAAATGTTCAACCAATGACACAAATCACTTATTGGATGCACAAGATTGTTTAAAAACCCTAATTGGATTAGAATAAGCCTTGGGAGGACGAAAATGACTTAAATGTTCAACGAATGACACAAAATCACTTGTTGGATGCACAAGATTGGTTAAAAACCGTAATAGGATTAGAATAAGCCTAGGGAGGATGAAAATGACCTAAATGTTCAACCAATGACACAAAATCACTTATTGGATGCACAAGATTGGTTAAAAACCCTAATTGGATTAGAATAAGCCTAGGGAGACCGAAAATGACCTAAAAGATCAACCAATGACACAAAATTACTTCTTGGATGCACAAGATTGGTGAAAAACCCTAATTGGATTAGAATAAGGCTTGGGAGGACGAAAATGACCTAAATGTTCAACCAATGACACAAAATTACTTGTTGGATGCACAAGATTGGTTAAAAACCGTAATAGGATTAGAATAAGCCTAGGGAGGACGACAATGACCTAAATGTTCAACCAATGACACAATATCACTTATTGGATGCACAAGATTGGTTAAAAACCCTAATTGGATTCAAATAAGCCTAGGGAGGATGAAAATGACATAAATGTTCAAACAATGACACAAAATTACTTGTTGGATGCACAAGATTGGTTAAAAACCCTAAGTGGATTAGAATAAGTCTAGGGAGGACGAAAATGACCTAAATGTTCAACCAATGACAACAAACCACTCATTGGATTCACAAGATTGGTTAAAAAACCGAATTGGATTAGAATAAGCCTAGGGAGGACGAAAATGACCTAAATGTTCAACTAATGACACAAAATCACTTATTGGATGTACAAGATTGGTTAAAAACCCTAAATGGATTAGTATAAGCCTGGGGAAACCGAAAATGCCCTAAATGTTCAACAAATGACACCAAATCACTAATTGGATACACACGACTGGTTAAAAACCCTAAGTGGATTAGAATAAGCATGGGGTGACCGAAAATGACCTAAATGTTCAACCAATGACACAAAATCACTTATTGGATGCACAAGATTGGTTAAAAACCCTAATTGGATTATAATAAGCCTTGGGAGGACGAAAATGACCTAAATGTTCAACCAATGACACAAAATTACTTATTGGATGCACAAGATTGGTTAAAAACCCTAATTGGATTAGAATAAGCCTTAGGAGGAGGAAAACGACCTAAATGTTCAGCCAATGACACAAAATCACTTATTGGATGCACAAGATTGGTTAAAACCCGAATTGGATTAAAATAAGCCTTGGGAGGACGAAATTGACCTAAATGTTCAACCAATGACACAAAATCACTTATTGGATGCACAAGATTGGTTAAAAACCCTAATTGGATTAGAATAAGCCTTGGGAGGACGAAAATGACCTAAATGTTCAACGAATGACACAAAATCACTTCTTGGATGCACAAGATTGGTTAAAAACCGTAATAGGATTAGAATAAGCCTAGGGAGGATGAAAATGACCTAAATGTTCAACCAATCACACAAAATCACTTATTGGATGCACAAGATTGGTTAAAAACCGTAATAGGATTAGAATAAGCCTAGGGAGGACGACAATGACCTAAATGTTCAACCAATGACACAATATCACTTATTGGATGCACAAGATTGGTTAAAAACCCTAATTGGACTAGAATAAGGCTTGGGAGGACGAAAATGACCTAAATGTTCAACCAATGACACAAAATTACTTGTTGGATGCATAAGATTGGTTAAAAACCGTAATCGGATTAGAATAAGCCTAGGGAGGACGACAATGACCTAAATGTTCAACCAATGACACAATATCACTTATTGGATGCACATGATTGGATAAAAACCCTAATTGGATTCGAATAAGCCTAGGGAGGATGAAAATGACCTAAATGTTCAAACAATGACACAAAATCACTTATTAGATGCACAAGATTGTTTAAAAACCATAAGTGGATTAGAATAAGCCTAGGGAGGACGACAATGACCTAAATGTTCAACCAATGACACAATATCACTTATTGGATGCACAAGATTGTTTAAAAACCATAAGTGGATTAGAATAAGTCTAGGGAGGATGAAAATGACCTAAATGTTCAACCAATGACGACAAACCACTCATTGGATTCACAAGATTGGTTAAAAACCGTAATAGGATTAGAATAAGCCTAGGGAGGATGAAAATGACCTAAATGTTCAACCAATGACACAAAATCACTTATTGGATGCACAAGATTGGTTAAAAACCGTAATAGGATTAGAATAAGCCTTGGGAGGACGAAAATGACCTAAATGTTCAACCAATGACACAAAATTACTTATTGGATGCACAAGATTGGTTAAAAACCCTAATGGATTAGAATAAGCCTTAAGAGGAGGAAAACAACCTAAATGTTCAGCCAATGACACAAAATCACTTATTGGATGCACAAGATTGGTTAAAACCCAAATTGGATTAGAATAAGCCTTGGGAGGACGAAATTGACCTAAATGTTCAACCAATGACACAAAATCACTTATTGGATGCACAAGATTGGTTAAAAACCCTAATTGGATTAGAATAAGCCTTGGGAGGACGAAAATGACCTAAATGTTCAACGAATGACACAAAATCACTTGTTGGATGCACAAGATTGGTTAAAAACCGTAATAGGATTAGAATAAGCCTAGGGAGGATGAAAATGACCTAAATGTTTAACCAATGACACAAAATCACTTATTGGATGCACAAGATTGGTTAAAAACCCTAATTGGATTAGAATAAGCCTAGGGAGACCGAAAATGACCTAAATGTTCAACCAATGACACAAAATTACTTGTTGGATGCACAAGATTGGTTAAAAACCCTAATTGGATTAGAATAAGGCTTGCGAGGACGAAAATGACCTAAATGTTCAACCAATGACACAAAATTACTTGTTGGATGCACAAGATTGGTTAAAAACCCTAATTGGATTAGAATAAGCCTAGGGAGACCGAAAATGACCTAAAAGTTCAACCAATGACACAAAATTACTTCTTGGATGCACAAGATTGGTTAAAAACCCTAATTGGATTAGAATAAGGCTTGGGAGGACGAAAATGACCTAAATGTACAACCAATGACACAAAATTACTTGTTGGATGCACAAGATTGGTTAAAAACCGTAATAGGATTAGAATAAGCCTAGGGAGGACGACAATGACCTAAATGTTCAACCAATGACACAATATCACTTATTGGATGCACAAGATTGGTTAAAAACCCTAATTGGATTCGAATAAGCCTAGGGAGGATGAAAATGACCTAAATGTTCAAACAATGACACAAAATCACTTATTAGATGCACAAGATTGTTTAAAAACCATAAGTGGATTAGAATAAGTCTAGGGAGGACGGAAATGACCTAAATGTTCAACCAATGACAACAAACCACTCATTGGATTCACAAGATTGGTTAAAAAACCGAATTGGATTAGAATAAGCCTAGGGACGACGAAAATGACCTAAATGTTCAACTAATGACACAAAATCACTTATTGGATGTACAAGATTGGTTAAAAACCCTAAATGGATTAGTATAAGCCTGGGGAAACCGAAAATGCCCTAAATGTTCAACAAATGACACCAAATCACTAATTGGATACACACGACTGGTTAAAAACCCTAAGTGGATTAGAATAAGCATGGGGTGACCGAAAATGACCTAAATGTTCAACCAATGACACAAAATCACTTATTGGATGCACAAGATTGGTTAAAAACCCTAATTGGATTATAATAAGCCTTGGGAGGTCGAAAATGACCTAAATGTTCAATCAATGACACAAAATCACTTATTGGATGCACAAGATTGGTTAAAACCCGAATTGGATTAGAATAAGCCTTGGGAGGACGAAATTGACCTAAATGTTCAACCAATGACACAAAATCACTTATTGGATGCACAAGATTGGTTAAAAACCCTAATTGGATTAGAATAAGCCTTGGGAGGACGAAAATGACCTAAATGTTCAACGAATGACACAAAATCACTTGTTGGATGCACAAGATTGGTTAAAAACCGTAATAGGATTAGAATAAGCCTAGGGAGGATGAAAATGACCTAAATGTTCAACCAATGACACAAAATCACTTATTGGATGCACAATATTGGTTAAAAACCCTAATTGGATTAGAATAAGCCTAGGGAGACCGAAAATGACCTAAATGTTCAACCAATGACACAAAATTACTTGTTGGATGCACAAGATTGGTTAAAAACCATAATTGGATTATAATAAGGCTTGGGAGGACGAAAATGACCTAAATGTTCAACCAATGACACAATATCACTTATTGGATGCACAAGATTGGTTAAAAACCCTAATTGGATTCGAATAAGCATAGGGAGGATGAAAATGACCTAAATGTTCAAACAATGTCACAAAATCACTTATTAGATACACAAGATTGTTTAAAAACCATAAGTGGATTAGAATAAGTCTAGGGAGGACGAAAATGACCTAAATGTTCAACCAATGACAACAAACCATTCATTGGATTCACAAGATTGGTTAAAAAACCGAATTGGATTAATATAAGCCTAGGGAGGACAAAAATGACCTAAATGTTCAACCAATGACACAAAATCACTTGTTGGATGCACAAGATTGGTTAAAAACCCTAAATGGATTAGAATAAGCCTTGGGAGACCAAAAATGACCTAAATGTTCAACCAATGACACAAAATCACTTGTTGAAGCACACGACTGGGTAAAAACCCTAAGTAGATTAGAATAAGCATGGGGTGACCGAAAATGACCTTAATGTTCAACCAATGACACAAAATCACTTGTTGGATGCACAAGATTGGTTAAAATCCGTAATAGGATTAGAATAAGCCTTGGGAGGACGAAAATGACCTAAATGTTCAACCAATGACACAAACTCACTTATTGGATGTACAAGATTGGTTAAAAACCCTAAATGGATTAGTATAAGCCTGGGGAGACCGAAAATGACCTAAATGTTCAACCAATGACACCAAATCACTAATTGGATACACACGACTGGTTAAAAACCCTAAGTGGATTAGAATAAGCATGGCGTGACCAAAAATGACCTAAATGTTCAACCAATGACACAAAATCACTTATTGGATGCAAAAGATTGGTTAAAAACCCTAATTGGATTAGAATAAGCCTTGGGAGGACGAAAATGACCTAAATGTTCAACGAATGACACAAAATCACTTGTTGGATGCACAAGATTGGTTAAAAACCGTAATAGGATTAGAATAAGCCTAGGGAGGAAGAAAATGACCTAAATGTTCAACCAATGACACAAAATCACTTATTGGATGCACAATATTGTTTAAAAACCCTAATTGGATTAGAATAAGCCTAGGGAGACCGAAAATGACCTAAATGTTCAACCAATGACACAAAATTACTTGTTGGATGCACAAGATTGGTTAAAAACCATAATTGGATTATAATAAGGCATGGGAGGACGAAAATGACCTAAATGTTCAACCAATGACACAATATCACTTATTGGATGCACAAGATTGGTTAAAAACCCTAATTGGATTCGAATAAGCATAGGGAGGATGAAAATGACCTAAATGTTCAAACAATGTCACAAAATCACTTATTAGATGCACAAGATTGTTTAAAAACCATAAGTGGATTAGAATAAGTCTAGGGAGGACGAAAATGACCTAAATGTTCAACCAATGACAACAAACCACTCATTGGATTCACAAGATTGGTTAAAAAACCGAATTGGATTAACATAAGCCTAGGGAGGACAAAAATGACCTAAATGTTCAACCAATGACACAAAATCACTTGTTGGATGCACAAGATTGGTTAAAAACCCTAAATGGATTAGAATAAGCCTTGGGAGACCAAAAATGACCTAAATGTTCAACCAATGACACAAAATCACTTGTTGAAGCACACGACTGGGTAAAAACCCTAAGTAGATTAGAATAAGCATGGGGTGACCGAAAATGACCTAAATGTTCAACCAATGACACAAAATCACTTGTTGGATGCACAAGATTGGTTAAAATCCGTAATAGGATTAGAATAAGCCTTGGGAGGACGAAAATGACCTAAATGTTCAACCAATGACACAAACTCACTTATTGGATGTACAAGATTGGTTAAAAACCCTAAATGGATTAGTATAAGCCTGGGGAGACCGAAAATGACCTAAATGTTCAACCAATGACACCAAATCACTAATTGGATACACACGACTGGTTAAAAACCCTAAGTGGATTAGAATAAGCATGGCGTGACCAAAAATGACCTAAATGTTCAACCAATGACACAAAATCACTTATTGGATTCACAAGATTGGTTAAAAACCCTAATTGGATTATAATAAGCCTTGGGAGGATGAAAATGACCTAAATGTTCAACCAATGACACAAAATTACTTATTGGATGCACAAGATTGGTTAAAAACCCTAATTGGATTAGAATAAGCCTTAGGAGGCGGAAAACGACCTAAATGTTCGGCCAATGACACAAAATCACTTATTGGATGCACAAGATTGGTTAAAACCCGAATTGGATTAGAATAAGCCTTGGGAGGACGAAATTGACCTAAATGTTCAATCAATGACACAAAATCACTTATTGGATGCACAAGATTGGTTAAAAACCCTAATTGGATTAGAATAAGCCTTGGGAGGACGAAAATAACCTAAATGTTCAACGAATGACACAAAATCACTTGTTGGATGCACAAGATTGGTTAAAAACCGTAATAGGATTAGAATAAGCCTAGGGAGGATGAAAACGACCTAAATGTTCAACCAATGACACAAAATTACTTGTTGGATGCACAAGATTGGTTAAAAACCCTAATTGGATTAGAATAAGGCTTGGGAGGACGAAAATGACCTAAATGTTCAACCAATGACACAAAATTACTTGTTGGATGCACAAGATTGGTTAAAAACCGTAATAGGATTAGAATAAGCCTAGGGAGACCGAAAATGACCTAAATGTTCAACCAATGACACAAAATTACTTGTTGGATGCACAAGATTGGTTAAAAACCCAAATTGGATTAGAATAAGGCTTGGGAGGACGAAAATGACCTAAATGTTCAACCAATGACACAAAATTACTTGTTGGATGCACAAGATTGGTTAAAAACCGTAATAGGATTAGAATAAGCCTAGGGAGGACGACAATGACCTAAATGTTCAAACAATGACACAAAATCACTTATTAGATGCACAAGATTGTTTAAAAACCATAAGTGGATTAGAATAAGTCTAGGGAGGAGGAAAATGACCTAAATGTTCAACCAATGACAACAAACCACTCATTGGATTCACGAGATTCGTTAAAAAACCGAATTGGATTAGAATAAGCCTAGGGAGGACAAAAATGACCTAAATGTTCAACCAGTGATACAAAATCACTTATTGCATGCACAAGATTGGTTAAAACCCGAATTGGATTAGAATAAGCCTTGGGAGGACGAAATTGACCTAAATGTTCAACCAATGACACCAAATCACTAATTGGATACACACGACTGGTTAAAAACCCTAAGTGGATTAGAATAAGCATGGGGTGACCGAAAATGACCTAAATGTTCAACCAATGACATAAAATCACTTATTGGATGCACAAGATTGGTTAAAAACCCTAATTGGATTATAATAAGCCTTGGGAGGAAGAAAATGACCTAAATGTTCAACCAATGACACAAAATTACTTACTGGATGCACAAGATTGGTAAAAAACCCTAATTGGATTAGAATAAGCCTTGGGAGGAGGAAAACGACCTAAATGTTCAACCAATGACACAAAATCACTTATTGGATGCACAAGATTGGTTAAAAACCCTAATTGGATTAGAATAAGCCTAGGGAGCATGAAAATGACCTAAATGTTCAACCAATGACACAAAATCACTTATTGGAAGCACAAGATTGGTTAAAAACCCTAAATGGATTAGAATAAGCCTTGGGAGACCAAAAATGACCTAAATGTTCAACCAATGACAAAAAATCACTTGTTGGATGCACACGACTGGTTAAAAACCCTAAGTGGATTAGAATAAGCATGGGGTGACCGAAAATGACCTAAATGTTTAACCAATGACACAAAATCACTTATTGGATGCACAAGATTGGATAAAAACCCTAATTGGATTAGAATACGTCGAAGGATGACGAAAAAGACCTAAATGTTCAACCAATGGCACAATGTTACTTGTTGGATGCACAAGTTTGGTTAAAATCCGTAATAGGATTAGAATAAGCCTAGGGAGGACGAAAATGACCTAAATGTTCAACCAATGACACAAAATCACTTATTGGATGCACAAGATTGGTTAAAAACCCTAAGTGGATTAGAATAAGCATGGGGTGACCGAAAATGACCTAAATGTTCAACCAATGACACAAAATCACTTATTGGATGCACAAGATTGGTTAAAAACCCTAATTGGATTATAATAAGCCTTGGGAGGACGAAAATGACCTAAATGTTCAACCAATGACACAAAATTACTTATTGGATGCACAAGATTGGTTAAAAACCCTAATTGGATTAGAATAAGCCTTAGGAGGAGGAAAACAACCTAAATGTTCAGCCAATGACACAAAATCACTTATTGGATGCACAAGATTGGTTAAAACCCGAATTGGATTAGAATAAGCCTTGGGAGGACGAAATTGACCTAAATGTTCAACCAATGACACAAAATCACTTATTGGATGCACAAGATTGGTTAAAAACCCTAATTGGATTAGAATAAGCCTTGGGAGGACGAAAATGACCTAAATGTTCAACCAATGACACAAAATTACTTATTGGATGCACAAGATTGGTTAAAAACCCTAATTGGATTAGAATAAGCCTTAGGAGGAGGAAAACGACCTAAATGTTCAGCCAATGACACAAAATCACTTATTGGATGCACAAGATTGGTTAAAACTTGAATTGGATTAGAATAAGCCTTGGGAGGACGAAATTGACCTAAATGTTCAACCAATGACACAAAATCACTTATTGGATGCACAAGATTGGTTAAAAACCCTTATTGGATTAGAATAAGCCTAGGGAGACCGAAAATGACCTAAATGTTCAACCAATGACACAAAATTACTTGTTAGATGCACACGATTGGTTAAAAACCCTAATTGGATTAGAATAAGGCTTGGGAGGACGAAAATGACCTAAATGTTCAACCAATGACACAAAATTACTTGTTGGATGCACAAGATTGGTTAAAAACCGTAATAGGATTAGAATAAGCCTAGGGAGGACGACAATGACCTAAATGTTCAACCAATGACACAATATCACTTATTGGATGCACAAGATTGGTTAAAAACCCTAATTGGATTAGAATAAGCCTTGGGAGGACGAAAATGACCTAAATGTTCAACGAATGACACAAAATCACTTGTTGGATGCACAAGATTAATTAAAAACCGTAATAGGATTAGAATAAGCCTAGGGAGGATGAAATTGACCTAAATGTTCAACCAATGACACAAAATGACTTATTGGATGCACAAGATTGGTTAAAAACCCTAATTGGATTAAAATAAGCCTAGGGAGACCGAAAATGACCTAAATGTTCAACCAATGACACAAAATTACTTGTTGGATGCACAAGATTGGTTAAAAACCGTAATAGGATTAGAATAAGCCTAGGGAGGACGACAATGACCTAAATGTTCAACCAATGACACAATATCACTTATTGGATGCACAAGATTGGTTAAAAACCCTAATTGGATTAGAATAAGCCTAGGGAGACCGAAAATGACCTAAATGTTCAACCAATGACACAAAATTACTTGTTGGATGCACAAGATTGGTTAAAAACCGTAATAGGATTAGAATAAGCCTATGGAGGACGACAATGACCTAAATGTTCAACCAATGACACAATATCACTTATTAGATGCACAAGATTGGTTAAAAACCCTAATTGGATTCAAATAAGCCTAGGGAGGATGAAAATGACCTAAATGTTCAAACAATGACACAAAATCACTTATTAGATGCACAAGATTGTTTAAAAACCATAAGTGGATTAGAATAAGTCTAGGGAGGACGAAAATGACCTAAATGTTCAACCAATGACAACAAACCACTCATTGGATTCACAAGATTGGTTAAAAAACCGAATTGGATTAGAATAAGCCTAGGGAGGACGAAAATGACCTAAATGTTCAACTAATGACACAAAATCACTTATTGGATGTACAAGATTGGTTAAAAACCCTAAATGGATTAGTATAAGCCTGGGGAAACCGAAAATGCCCTAAATGTTCAACAAATGACACCAAATCACTAATTGGATACACACGACTGGTTAAAAACCCTAAGTGGATTAGAATAAGCATGGGGTGACCGAAAATGACCTAAATGTTCAACCAATGACACAAAATCACTTATTGGATGCACAAGATTGGTTAAAAACCCTAATTGGATTATAATAAGCCTTGGGAGGACGAAAATGACCTAAATGTTCAACCAATGACACAAAATTACTTATTGGATGCACAAGATTGGTTAAAAACCCTAATTGGATTAGAATAAGCCTTAGGAGGAGGAAAACGACCTAAATGTTCAACCAATGACACAAAATCACTTATTGGATGCACAAGATTGGTTAAAACTCGAATTGGATTAGAATAAGCCTTGGGAGGACGAAATTGACCTAAATGTTCAACCAATGACACAAAATCACTTATTGGATGCACAAGATTGGTTAAAAATCCTAATTGGATTAGAATAAGCCTTGGGAGGACGAAAATGACCTAAATGTTCAACGAATGACACAAAATCACTTGTTGGATGCACAAGATTGGTTAAAAACCCTAATTGGATTAGAATAAGCCTAGGGAGACCGAAAATGACCTAAATGTTCAACCAATGACACAAAATTACTTGTTAGATGCACACGATTGGTTAAAAACCCTAATTGGATTAGAATAAGGCTTGGGAGGACGAAAATGACCTAAATGTTTAACCAATGACACAAAATTACTTGTTGGATGCACAAGATTGGTTAAAAACCGTAATAGGATTAGAATAAGCCTAGAGAGGACGACAATAACCTAAATGTTCAACCAATGACACAATATCACTTATTGGATGCACAAGATTGGTTAAAAACCCTAATTGGATTCGAATAAGCCTAGGGAGGATGAAAATGACCTAAATGTTCAAACAATGACACAAAATCACTTATTAGATGCACAAGATTGTTTAAAAACCATAAGTGGATAAGAATAAGATTAGGGAGGACGAAAATGACCTAAATGTTCAACCAATGACAACAAACCACTCATTGGATTCACAAGATTGGTTAAAAAACCGAATTGGATTAGAATAAGCCTAGGGAGGACAAAAATTACCTAAATGTTCCACCAATGACACAAAATCACTTATTGGATGCACAAGATTGTTTAAAAACCCTAAGTGTATTAGAATAATCCTGGGGAGGACGAAAATGACCTAAATGTTCAACAATTGACACAAAATCACTTATTGGATGCACAAGATTGGTTAAAAACCCTAAATGGATTAGAATAAGCCTGGGGAGACCGAAAATGACTTAAATGTTCAACGAATGACACAAAATCACTTGTTGGATGCACAAGATTGGTTAAAAACCGTAATAGGATTAGAATAAGCCTAGGGAGGATGAAAATGACCTAAATGTTCAACCAATGACACAAAATCACTTATTGGATACACAAGATTGGTTAAAAACCCTAATTGGGTTAGAATAAGCCTAGGGAGACCGAAAATGACCTAAATGTTCAACCAATGAGACAAAATTACTTGTTGGATGCACAAGATTGGTTAAAAACCCTAATTGGATTAGAATAAGGCTTGGGAGGACGAAAATGACCTAAATGTTCAACCAATGACACAAAATTACTTGTTGGATGCACAAGATTGGTTAAAAACCGTAATAGAATTAGAATAAGCCTAGGGAGGACGACAATGACCTAAATGTTCAACCAATGACACAATATCACTTATTGGATGCACAAGATTGGTTAAAAACCCTAATTGGATTCGAATGAGCCTAGGGAGGATGAAAATGACCTAAATATTCACACAATGACACAAAATCACTTATTAGATGCACAAGATTGTTTAAAAACCATAAGTGGATTAGAATAAGTCTAGGGAGGATGAAAATGACCTAAATGTTCAACCAATGACAACAAACCACTCATTGGATTCACAAGATTGGTTAAAAAACCAAATTGGATTAGAATAAGCCTAGGGAGGACAAAAATGACCTAAATGTTCAACCAATGACACAAATCACTTATTGGATGCACAAGATTGTTTAAAAACCCTAAGTGGATTAGAATAATCCTGGGGAGGACAAAAATGACCTAAATGTTCAACGAATGACACAAAATCACTTGTTGGATGCACAAGATTGGTTAAAATCCGTAATAGGATTAGAATAAGCCTTGGGAGGACGAAAATGACCTAAATGTTCAACGAATGACACAAAATCACTTGTTGGATGCACAAGATTGGTTAAAAACCCTAATTGGATTAGAATAAGCCTAGGGAGACCGAAAATGACCTAAATGTTCAACCAATGACACAAAATTGCTTGTTAGATGCACACGATTGGTTAAAAACCCTAATTGGATTAGAATAATCCTTGGGAGGACGAAAATGACCTAAATGTTCAACCAATGACACAAAATCACTTATTGGATGAACAAGATTGGTTAAAAACGCTAATTGGATTAGAATAAGCCTTAGGAGGAGGAAAACGACCTAATTGTTCAACCAATGACAAAAAATCACTTATTGGATGCACAAGATTGGTTAAAAACCCTAATTGGATTAGAATAAGCCTAGGGAGGACGAAAATGACCTAAATGTTCAACCAATGACACAAAATCACTTATTAATGCACAAGATTGGTTAAAAACCCTAAATGGATTAGAATAAGCCTTGGGAGACCAAAAATGACCTAAATGTTGAACCAATGACACAAAATCACTTGTTGGATGCACACGACTGGTTAAAAACCCTAAGTGGATTGGAATAAGCATGGGGTGACCGAAAATGACCTAAATGTTTAACCAATGACACAAAATCACTTATTGGATGCACAAGATTGGATAAAAACCCTAATTGGATTAGAATAAGTCGAAGGATGACGAAAATGACCTAAATGTTCAACCAATGACACAAAGTTACTTGTTGGATGCACAAGATTGGTTAAAATCCGTAATAGGATTAGAATAAGCCTAGGGAGGACGAAAATGACCTAAATGTTCAACCAATGACACAAAATCACTTATTGGATGCACAAGATTGGTTAAAAACCCTAAATGGATTAGAATAAGCCTTGGGAGACCGAAAATGACCTGAATGTTCAACCAATGACACCAAAATACTAATTGGATACACACGACTGGTTAAAAACCCTAAGTGGATTAGAATAAGCATGGGGTGACCGAAAATGACCTAAATGTTCAACCAATGACACAAAATCACTTATTGGATGCACAAGATTGGTTAAAAACCCTAATTGGATTATAATAAGCCTTGGGTGGACGAAAATGACCTAACTGTTCAACCAATGACACAAAATTACTTATTGGATGCACAAGATTGGTTAAAAACCCTAATTGGATTAGAATAAGCCTTAGGAGGAGGAAAACGACCTAAATGTTCAGCCAATGACACAAAATCACTTATTGGATGCACAAGATTGGTTAAAACTTGAATTGGATTAGAATAAGCCTTGGGAGGACGAAATTGACCTAAATGTTCAACCAATGACACAAAATCACTTATTGGATGCACAAGATTGGTTAAAACCCCTAATTGGATTAGAATAAGGCTTGGGAGGACGAAAATGACCTAAATGTTCAACCAATGACACAAAATTACTTGTTGGATGCACAAGATTGGTTAAAAACCGTAATAGGATTAGAATAAGCCTAGGGAGGACGACAATGACCTAAATGTTCAACCAATGACACAATATCACTTATTGGATGCACAAGATTGGTTAAAAACCCTAATTGGATTCGAATAAGCCTAGGGAGGATGAAAATGACCTAAATGTTCAAACAATGACACAAAATCACTTATTAGATGCACAAGATTGTTTAAAAACCATAATTGGATTAGAATAAGATTAGGGAGGACGAAAATGACCTAAATGTTCAACCAATGACAACAAACCACTCATTGGATTCACAAGATTGGTTAAAAAACCGAATTGGATTAGAATTAGCCTAGGGAGGACAAAAATTACCTAAATGTTCCACCAATGACACAAAATCACTTATTGGATGCACAAGATTGTTTAAAAACCCTAAGTGGATTAGAATAATCCTGGGGAAGACGAAAATGACCTAAATGTTCAACAATTGACACAAAATCACTTATTGGATGCACAAGATTGGTTAAAAACCCTTATTGGATTAGAATAAGCCTAGGGAGAGCGAAAATGACCTAAATGTTCAACCAATGACACAAAATTACTTGTTAGATGCACACGATTGGTTAAAAACCCTAATTGGATTAGAATAAGGCTTGGGAGGACGAAAATGACCTAAATGTTCAACCAATGACACAAAATTACTTGTTGGATGCACAAGATTGGTTAAAAACCGTAATAGGATTAGAATAAGCCTAGGGAGGACGACAATGACCTAAATGTTCAACCAATGACACAATATCACTTATTGGATGCACAAGATTGGTTAAAAACCCTAATTGGATTCGAATAAGCCTAGGGAGGATGAAAATGACCTAAATGTTCAAACAATGACACAAAATCACTTATTAGATGCACAAGATTGTTTAAAAACCATAACTGGATTAGAATAAGATTAGGGAGGACGAAAATGACCTAAATGTTCAACCAATGACAACAAACCACTCATTGGATTCACAAGATTGGTTAAAAAACCGAATTGGATTAGAATAAGCCTAGGGAGGACAAAAATTACCTAAATGTTCCACCAATGACACAAAATCTTTTATTGGATGCACAAGATTGTTTAAAAACCCTAAGTGGATTAGAATAATCCTGGGGAGGACGAAAATGACCTAAATGTTCAACAATTGACACAAAATCACTTATTGGATGCACAAGATTGGTTAAAAACCCTAAATGGATTAGAATAAGCCTGGGGAGACCGAAAATGACCTAAATGTTCAACGAATGACACAAAATCACTTGTTGGATGCACAAGATTGGTTAAAAACCGTAATAGGATTAGAATAAGCCTAGGGAGGAAGAAAATGACCTAAATGTTCAACCAATGACACAAAATCACTTATTGGATACACAAGATTGGTTAAAAACCCTAATTGGATTAGAATAAGCCTAGGGAGACCGAAAATGACCTAAATGTTCAACCAATGACACAAAATTACTTGTTGGATGCACAAGATTGGTTAAAAACCCTAATTGCATTAGAATAAGGCTTGGGAGGACGAAAATGACCTAAATGTTCAACCAATGACACAAAATTACTTGTTGGATGCACAAGATTGGTTAAAAACCGTAATAGGATTAGAATAAGCCTAGGGAGGACGACAATGACCTAAATGTTCAACCAATGACACAATATCACTTATTGGAGGCACAAGATTGGTTAAAAACCCTAATTGGATTCGAATAAGCCTAGGGAGGATGAAAATGACCTAAATGTTCACACAATGACACAAAATCACTTATTATATGCACAAGATTGTTTAAAAACCATAAGTGGATTAGAATAAGTCTAGGGAGGATGAAAATGACCTAAATGTTCAACCAATGACAACAAACCACTCATTGGATTCACAAGATTGGTTAAAAAACCGAATTGGATTAGAATAAGCCTAGGGAGGACAAAAATGATCTAAATGATCAACTAATGACACAAATCACTTATTGGATGCACAAGATTGTTTAAAAACCCTAAGTGGATTAGAATAATCCTGGGGAGGACGAAAATGACCTAAATGTTCAACGAATGACACAAAATCACTTGTTGGATGCACAAGATTGGTTAAAATCCGTAATAGGATTAGAATAAGCCTTGGGAGGACGAAAATGACCTAAATGTTCAACGAATGACACAAAATCACTTGTTGAATGCACAAGATTGGTTAAAAACCCTAATTGGATTAGAATAAGCCTAAGGAGACCGAAAATGACCTAAATGTTCAACCAATGACACAAAATTGCTTGTTAGATGCACACGATTGGTTAAAAACCCTAATTGGATTAGAATAAGGCTTGGGAGGACGAAAATGACCTAAATGTTCAACGAATGACACAAAATTACTTGTTGGATGCACAAGATTGGTTAAAAACCGTAATAGGATTAGAATAAGCCTAGGGAGGACGACAATGACCTAAATGTTCAACCAATGACACAATATCACTTATTGGATGCACAAGATTGGTTAAAAACCCTAATTGGATTCGAATCAGCCTAGGAAGGATGAAAGTGACCTAAATGCTCAACCAATGACACAAATCACTTATTGGATGCACAAGATTGTTTAAAAACCCTAAGTGGATTAGAATATTCCTGAGGAGGACGAAAATAACCTAAATGTTCAACGAATGACACAAAATCACTTGTTGGATGCACAAGATTGGTTAAAATCCGTAATAGGATTAGAATAAGCCTACGGAGGACGAAAATGACCTAAATGTTCAACGAATGACACAAATCACTTATTGGATGCACAAGATTGTTTAAAAACCCTAAGTGGATTAGAATAATCCTGGGGAGGACGAAAATGACCTAAATGTTCAACGAATGACACAAAATCACTTGTTGGATGCACAAGATTGGTTAAAATCCGTAATAGGATTAGAATAAGCCTTGGGAGGCAAAAAATGACCTAAATGTTCAACGAATGACACAAAATCACTTGTTGAATGCACAAGATTGGTTAAAAACCCTAATTGGATTAGAATAAGCCTAGGGAGACCGAAAATGACCTAAATGTTCAACCAATGACGCAAAATTGCTTGTTAGATGCACACGATTGGTTAAAAACCCTAATTGGATTAGAATAAGGCTTGGGAGGACGAAAATGACCTAAATGTTCAACGAATGACACAAAATTACTTGTTGGATGCACAAGATTGGTTAAAAACCGTAATAGGATTAGAATAAGCCTAGGGAGGACGACAATGACCTAAATGTTCAACCAATGACACAATATCACTTATTGGATGCACAAGATTGGTTAAAAACCCTAATTGGATTCGAATCAGCCTAGGAAGGATGAAAGTGACCTAAATGTTCAACCAATGACACAAATCACTTATTGGATGCACAAGATTGTTTAAAAACCCTAAGTGGATTAGAATATTCCTGAGGAGGACGAAAATAACCTAAATGTTCAACGAATGACACAAAATCACTTGTTGGATGCACAAGATTGGTTAAAATCCGTAATAGGATTAGAATAAGCCTACGGAGGACGAAAATGACCTAAATGTTCAACCAATGACACAAAATTACTTGTTGGATGCACAAGATTGGTTAAAAACCCTAATTGGATTAGAATAAGGCTTGGGAGGACGAAAATGACCTAAATGTTCAACCAATGACACAAAATTACTTGTTTGATGCACAAGATTGGTTAAAAACCGCAATAGGATTAGAATAAGCCTAGGGAGGACGACAATGACCTAAATGTTCAACCAATGACACAATATCACTTATTGGATGCACAAGATTGGTTAAAAACCCTAATTGGATTCGAATAAGCCTAGGGAGGATGAAAATGACCTAAATGTTCAAACAATGACACAAAATCACTTATTAGATGCACAAGATTGTTTAAAAACCATAAGTGGATTAGAATAAGATTAGGGAGGACGAAAATGACCTAAATGTTCAACCAATGACAACAAACCACTCATTGGATTCACAAGATTGGTTAAAAAACCGAATTGGATTAGAATAAGCCTAGGGAGAACAGAAATTACCTAAATGTTCCACCAATGACACAAAATCACTTATTGGATGCACACGATTGTTTAAAAACCCTAAGTGGATTAGAATAATCCTGGGGAGGACGAAAATGACCTAAATGTTTAACAATTGACACAAAATCACTTATTGGATGCACAAGATTGGTTAAAAACCCTAAATGGATTAGAATAAGCCTGGGGAGACCGAAAATGACCTAAATGTTCAACGAATGACACAAAATCACTTGTTGGATGCACAAGATTGGTTAAAAACCGTAATAGGATTAGAATAAGCCTAGGGAGGATGAAAATGACCTAAATGTTCAACCAATTACACAAAATCACTTATTGGATACACAAGATTGGTTAAAAACCCTAATTGGATTAGAATAAGCCTAGGGAGACCGAAAATGACCTAAATGTTCAACCAATGACACAAAATTACTTGTTGGATGCACAAGATTGGTTAAAAACCCTAATTGGATTAGAATAAGGCTTGGGAAGACGAAAATGACCTAAATGTTCAACCAATGACACAAAATTACTTGTTGGATGCACAAGATTGGTTAAAAACCGTTATAGGATTAGAATAAGCCTGGGGAGGACGACAATGACCTAAATGTTCAACCAATGACACAATATCACTTATTGGATGCACAAGATTGGTTAAAAACCCTAATTGGATTCGAATAAGCCTAGGGAGGATGAAAATGACCTAAATGTTCAAACAATGACACAAAATCACTCATTAGATGCACAAGATTGTTTAAAAACCATAAGTGGATTAGAATAAGATTAGGGAGGACGAAAATGACCTAAATGTTCAACCAATGACAACAAACCACTCATTGGATTCACAAGATTGGTTAAAAAACCGAATTGGATTAGAATAAGCCTAGGGAGAACAAAAATTACCTAAATGTTCCACCAATGACACAAAATCACTTATTGGATGCACACGATTGTTTAAAAACCCTAAGTGGATTAGAATAATCCTGGGGAGGTCGAAAATGACCTAAATGTTCAACAATTGACACAAAATCACTTATTGGATGCACAAGATTGGTTAAAAACCCTAAATGGATTAGAATAAGCCTGGGGAGACCGAAAATGACCTAAATGTTCAACGAATGACAAAAAATCACTTGTTGGATGCACAAGATTGGTTAAAAACCGTAATAGGATTAGAATAAGCCTAGGGAGGATGAAAATGACCTAAATGTTCAACCAATTACACAAAATCACTTATTGGATACACAAGATTGGTTAAAAACCCTAATTGGATTAGAATAAGCCTAGGGAGACCGAAAATGACCTAAATGTTCAACCAATGACACAAAATTACTTGTTGGATGCACAAGATTGGTTAAAAACCCTAATTGGATTAGAATAAGGCTTGGGAAGACGAAAATGACCTAAATGTTCAACCAATGACACAAAATTACTTGTTGGATGCACAAGATTGGTTAAAAACCGTAATAGGATTAGAATAAGCCTGGGGAGGACGACAATGACCTAAATGTTCAACCAATGACACAATATCACTTATTGGATGCACAAGATTGGTTAAAAACCCTAATTGGATTCGAATAAGCCTAGGGAGGATGAAAATGACCTAAATGTTCAAACAATGACACAAAATCACTTATTAGATGCACAAGATTGTTTAAAAACCATAAGTGGATTAGAATAAGATTAGGGAGGACGAAAATGACCTAAATGTTCAACCAATGACAACAAACCACTCATTGGATTCACAAGATTGGTTAAAAAACCGAATTGGATTAGAATAAGCCTAGGGAGAACAAAAATTACCTAAATGTTCCACCAATGACACAAAATCACTTATTGGATGCACACGATTGTTTAAAAACCCTAAGTGGATTAGAATAATCCTGGGGAGGTCGAAAATGACCTAAATGTTCAACAATTGACACAAAATCACTTATTGGATGCACAAGATTGGTTAAAAACCCTAAATGGATTAGAATAAGCCTGGGGAGACCGAAAATGACCTAAATGTTCAACGAATGACAAAAAATCACTTGTTGGATGCACAAGATTGGTTAAAAACCGTAATAGGATTAGAATAAGCCTAGGGAGGATGAAAATGACCTAAATGTTCAACCAATTACACAAAATCACTTATTGGATACACAAGATTGGTTAAAAACCCTAATTGGATTAGAATAAGCCTAGGGAGACCGAAAATGACCTAAATGTTCAACCAATGACACAAAATTACTTGTTGGATGCACAAGATTGGTTAAAAACCCTAATTGGATTAGAATAAGGCTTGGGAAGACGAAAATGACCTAAATGTTCAACCAATGACACAAAATTACTTGTTGGATGCACAAGATTGGTTAAAAACCGTAATAGGATTAGAATAAGCCTGGGGAGGACGACAATGACCTAAATGTTCAACCAATGACACAATATCACTTATTGGATGCACAAGATTGGTTAAAAACCCTAATTGGATTCGAATAAGCCTAGGGAGGATGAAAATGACCTAAATGTTCAAACAATGACACAAAATCACTTATTAGATGCACAAGATTGTTTAAAAACCATAAGTGGATTAGAATAAGATTAGGGAGGACGAAAATGACCTAAATGTTCAACCAATGACAACAAACCACTCATTGGATTCACAAGATTGGTTAAAAAACCGAATTGGATTAGAATAAGCCTAGGGAGAACAAAAATTACCTAAATGTTCCACCAATGACACAAAATCACTTATTGGATGCACACGATTGTTTAAAAACCCTAAGTGGATTAGAATAATCCTGGGGAGGTCGAAAAAGACCTAAATGTTCAACAATTGACACAAAATCACTTATTGGATGCACAAGATTGGTTAAAAACCCTAAATGGATTAGAATAAGCCTGGGGAGACCGAAAATGACCTAAATGTTCAACGAATGACAAAAAATCACTTGTTGGATGCACAAGATTGGTTAAAAACCGTAATAGGATTAGAATAAGCCTAGGGAGGATGAAAATGACCTAAATGTTCAACCAATGACACAAAATCACTTATTGGATACACAAGATTGGTTAAAAACCCTAATTGGATTAGAATAAGCCTAGGGAGACCGAAAATTACCTAAATGTTCAACCAATGACACAAAATTACTTGTTGGATGCACAAGATTGGTTAAAAACCCTAATTGGATTAGAATAAGGCTTGGGAGGACGAAAATGACCTAAATGTTCAACCAATGACACAAAATTACTTGTTGGATGCACAAGATTGGTTAAAAACCGTAATAGGATTAGAATAAGCCTAGAGAGGACGACAATGACCTAAATGTTCAACCAATGACACAATATCACTTATTGGATGCACAAGATTGGTTAAAAACCCTAATTGGATTCGAATAAGCCTAGGGAGGATGAAAATGACCTAAATATTCACACAATGACACAAAATCACT
Organism: Cicer chorassanicum; assembly: GCA_037974735.1. NCBI lineage: Eukaryota > Viridiplantae > Streptophyta > Magnoliopsida > Fabales > Fabaceae > Cicer > Cicer chorassanicum. The sequence goes on along the minus strand of JBBPBP010000004.1, from coordinate 38,097,298 downwards.
TATTAGATGCACAAGATTGTTTAAAAACCATAAGTGGATTAGAATAAGTCTAAGGGGGATGAAAATGACCTAAATGTTCAACCAATGACAACAAACCACTCATAGGATTCACAAGATTGGTTAAAAAACCAAATTGGATTAGAATAAGCCTAGGGAGGACAAAAATGACCTAAATGTTCAACCAATGACACAAATCACTTATTGGATGCACAAGATTGTTTAAAAACCCTATGTGGATTAGAATAATCCTGGGGAGGACGAAAATGACCTAAATGTTCAACGAATGACAAAAAATCACTTGTTGGATGCACAAGATTGGTTAAAATCCGTAATAGGATTAGAATAAGCCTTGGGAGGACGAAAATAACCTAAATGTTCAACGAATGACACAAAATCACTTGTTGGATGCACAAGATTGGTTAAAAACCCTAATTGGATTAGAATAAGCCTAAGGAGACCGAAAATGACCTAAATGTTGAACCAATGACACAAAATTGCTTGTTAGATGCACACGATTGGTTAAAAACCCTAATTGGATTAGAATAAGCCTTGGGAGGACGAAAATGACCTAAATGTTCAACCAATGACACAAAATCACTTATTGGATGCACAAGATTGGTTAAAAACGCTAATTGGATTAGAATAAGCCTTAGGAGGAGGAAAACGACCTAATTGTTCAACCAATGACACAAAATCACTTATTGGATGCACAAGATTGGTTAAAAACCCTAATTGGATTAGAATAAGCATAGGGAGGACGAAAATGACCTAAATGTTCAACCAATGACACAAAATCACTTATTGGATGCACAAGATTGGTTAAAAACCCTAAATGGATTTGAATAAGCCTTGGGAGACCAAAAATGACCTAAATGTTGAACCAATGACACAAAATCACTTGTTGGATGCACACGACTGGTTAAAAACCTTAAGTGGATTAGAATAAGCATGGGGTGACCGAAAATGACCTAAATGTTTAACCAATGACACAAAATCACTTATTGGATGCACAAGATTGGATAAAAACCCTAATTGGATTAGAATAAGTCGAAGGATGCAGAAAATGACCTAAATGTTCAACCAATGACACAAAGTTACTTGTTGGATGCACAAGATTGGTTAAAATCCGTAATAGGATTAGAATAAGCCTAGGGAGGACGAAAATGACCTAAATGTTCGACCAATGACACAAAATCACTTATTGGATGCACAAGATTGGTTAAAAACCCTAAATGGATTAGAATAAGCCTTGGGAGACCGAAAATGACCTAAATGTTCAACCAATGACACCAAAATACTAATTGGATACACACGACTGGTTAAAAACCCTAAGTGGATTAGAATAAGCATGGGGTGACCGAAAATGACCTAAATGTTCAACCAATGACACAAAATCACTTATTGGATGCACAAGATTGGTTAAAAACCCTAATTGGATTATAATAAGCCTTGGGTGGACGAAAATGACCTAACTGTTCAACCAATGACACAAAATTACTTATTGGATGCACAAGATTGGTTAAAAACCCTATAATTGGATTAGAATAAGCCTTAGGAGGAGGAAAACGACCTAAATGTTTAGCCAATGACACAAAATCACTTATTGGATGCACAAGATTGGTTAAAACTTGAATTGGATTAGAATAAGCCTTGGGAGGACGAAATTGACCTAAATGTTCAACCAATGACACAAAATCACTTATTGGATGCACAAGATTGGTTAAAAACCCTTATTGGATTAGAATAATCCTAGGGAGACCGAAAATGACCTAAATGTTCAACCAATGACACAAAATTACTTGTTAGATGCACACGATTGGTTAAAAACCCTAATTGGATTAGAATAAGGCTTGGGAGGACGAAAATGACCTAAATGTTCAACCAATGACACAAAATTACTTGTTGGATGCACAAGATTGGTTAAAAACCGTAATAGGATTAGAATAAGCCTAGGGAGGACGACAATGACCTAAATGTTCAACCAATGACACAATATCACTTATTGGATGCACAAGATTGGTTAAAAACCCTAATTGGATTCGAATAAGCCTAGGGAGGATGAAAATGACCTAAATGTTCAAACAATGACACAAATTCACTTATTAGATGCACAAGATTGTTTAAAAACCATAAGTGGATTAGAATAAGATTAGGGAGGACGAAAATGACCTAAATGTTCAACCAATGACAACAAACCACTCAATGGATTCACAAGATTGGTTAAAAAACCGAATTGGATTAGAATAAGCCTAGGGAGGACAAAAATTACCTAAATGTTCCACCAATGACACAAAATCACTTATTGGATGCAAAAGATTGTTTAAAAACCTTAAGTGGATTAGAATAATCCTGGGGAGGACGAAAATGACCTAAATGTTCAACAATTGACACAAAATCACTTATTGGATGCACAAGATTGGTTAAAAACCCTAAATGGATTAGAATAAGCCTGGGGAGACCGAAAATGACTTAAATGTTCAACGAATGACACAAAATCACTTGTTGGATGCACACGATTGGTTAAAAACCCTAATTGGATTAGAATAAGCCTTGGGAGGACGAAAATGACCTAAATGTTCAACCAATGACACAAAATCACTTATTGGATGCACAAGATTGGTTAAAAACGCTAATTGGATTGGAATAAGCCTTAGGAGGAGGAAAACGACCTAATTGTTCAACCAATGACACAAAATCACTTATTGGATGCACAACATTGGTTAAAAACCCTAATTGGATTAGAATAAGCCTAGGGAGGACGAAAATGACCTAAATGTTCAACCAATGACACAAAATCACTTATTGGATACACAAGATTGGTAAAAAACCCTAAAGGGATTTGAATAAGCCTTGGGAGACCAAAAATGACCTAAATGTTGAACCAATGACACAAAATCACTTGTTGGATGCACACGACTGGTTAAAAACCCTAAGTGGATTAGAATAAGCATGGGGTGACCGAAAATGACCTAAATGTTTAACCATTGACAAAAAATCACTTATTGGATGCACAAGATTGGATAAAAACCCTAATTGGATTAGAATAAGTCGAAGGATGACGAAAATGACCTAAATGTTCAACCAATGATACAAAGTTACTTGTTGGATGCACAAGATTGGTTAAAATCCGTAATAGGATTAGAATAAGCCTAGGGAGGACGAAAATGACCTAAATGTTCAACCAATGACACAAAATCACTTATTGGATGCACAAGATTGGTTAAAAACCCTAAATGGATTAGAATAAGCCTTGGGAGACCGAAAATGACCTAAATGTTCAACCAATGACACCAAAATACTAATTGGATACACACGACTGGTTAAAAACCCTAAGTGGCTTAGAATAAGCATGGGGTGACCGAAAATGACCTAAATGTTCAACCAATGACACAAAATCACTTATTGGATGCACAAGATTGGTTAAAAACCCTAATTGGATTATAATAAGCCTTGGGTGGACGAAAATGACCTAAATGTTCAACCAATGACACAAAATTACTTATTGGATGCACAAGATTGGTTAAAAACCCTATAATTGGATTAGAATAAGCCTTAGGAGGAGGAAAACGACCTAAATGTTCAGCCAATGACACAAAATCACTTATTGGATGCACAAGATTGGTTAAAACTTGAATTGGATTAGAATAAGCCTTGGGAGGACGAAATTGACCTAAATGTTCAACCAATGACACAAAATCACATATTGGATGCACAAGATTGGTTAAAAACCCTTATTGGATTAGAATAAGCCTAGGGAGACCGAAAATGACCTAAATGTTCAACCAATGACACAAAATTACTTGTTAGATGCACACGATTGGTTAAAAACCCTAATTGGATTAGAATAAGGCTTGGGAGGACGAAAATGACCTAAATGTTCAACCAATGACACAAAATTACTTGTTGGATGCACAAGATTGGTTAAAAACCGTAATAGGATTAGAATAAGCCTAGGGAGGACGACAATGACCTAAATGTTCAACCAATGACACAATATCACTTATTGGATGCACAAGATTGGTTAAAAACCCTAATTGGATTCGAATAAGCCTAGGGAGGATGAAAATGACCTAAATGTTCAAACAATGACACAAAATCACTTATTAGATGCACAAGATTGTTTAAAAACCATAAGTGGATTAGAATAAGATTAGGGAGGACGAAAATGACCTTAATGTTCAACCAATGACAACAAACCACTGAATGGATTCACAAGATTGGTTAAAAAACCGAATTGGATTAGAATAAGCCTAGGGAGGACAAAAATTACCTAAATGTTCCACCAATGACACAAAATCACTTATTGGATGCACAAGATTGGTTAAAAACCCTAAATGGATTAGAATAAGCCTGGGGAGACCGAAAATGACCTAAATGTTCAACGAATGACACAAAATCACTTGTTGGATGCACAAGATTGGTTAAAAACCGTAATAGGATTAGAAAAAGCCTAGGGAGGATGAAAATGACCTAAATGTTCAACCAATGACACAAAATCACTTATTGGATACACAAGATTGGTTAAAAACCCTAATTGGATTAGAATAAGCCTAGGGAGACCGAAAATGACCTAAATGTTCAACCAATGACACAAAATTACTTGTTGGATGCACAAGATTGGTTAAAAACCCTAATTGGATTAGAATAAGGCTTGGGAGGACGAAAATGACCTAAATGTTCAACCAATGACACAAAATTAATTGTTGGATGCACAAGATTGGTTAAAAACCGTAATAGGATTAGAATAAGCCTAGGGAGGACGATAATGACCTAAATGTTCAACCAATGACACAATATCACTTATTGGAGGCACAAGATTGGTTAAAAACCCTAATTGGATTCGAATAAGCCTAGGGAGGATGAAAATGACCTAAATGTTCACACAATGACACAAAATCACTTATTATATGCACAAGATTGTTTAAAAACCATAAGTGGATTAGAATAAGTCTAGGGAGGATGAAAATGACCTAAATGTTCAACCAATGACAACAAACCACTCATTGGATTCACAAGATTTGTTAAAAAACCAAATTGGATTAGAATAAGCCTAGGGAGGACAAAAATGACCTAAATGTTCAACCAATGACACAAATCACTTATTGGATGCACAAGATTGTTTAAAAACCCTAAGTGGATTAGAATAATCCTGGGGAGGACGAAAATGACCTAAATGTTCAACGAATGACACAAAATCACTTGTTGGATGCACAAGATTGGTTAAAATCCGTAATAGGATTAGAATAAGCCTTGGGAGGCAAAAAATGACCTAAATGTTCAACGAATGACACAAAATCACTTGTTGGATGCACAAGATTGGTTAAAAACCCTAATTGGATTAGAATAAGCCTAGGGAGACCGAAAATGACCTAAATGTTCAACCAATGACACAAAATTGCTTGTTAGATGCACACGATTGGTTAAAAACCCTTATTGGATTAGAATAAGGCTTGGGAGGACGAAAATGACCTAAATGTTCAACGAATGACACAAAATCACTTGTTGGATGCACAAGATTGGTTAAAAACCCTAATTGGATTAGAATAAGCCTAGGGAGACCGAAAATGACCTAAATGTTCAACCAATGACACAAAACTACTTTTTAGATGCACACGATTGGTTCAAAACCCTAATTGGATTACAATAAGGCTTGGGAGGACGAAAATGACCTAAATGTTCAACCAATGACACAAAATTAATTGTTGGATGCACAAGATTGGTTAAAAACCTTAATAGGATTAGAATAAGCCTAGGGAGGACGACAATGACCTAAATGTTCAACCAATGACACAATATCACTTATTGGAGGCACAAGATTGGTTAAAAACCCTAATTGGATTCGAATAAGCCTAGGGAGGATGAAAATGACCTAAATGTTCACACAATGACACAAAATCACTTATTATATGCACAAGATTGTTTAAAAACCATAAGTGGATTAGAATAAGTCTAGGGAGGATGAAAATGACCTAAATGTTCAACCAATGACAACAAACCACTCATTCGATTCACAAGATTGGTTAAAAAACCAAATTGGATTAGAATAAGCCTAGGGAGGACAAAAATGACCTAAATGTTCAACCAATGACACAAATCACTTATTGGATGCACAAGATTGTTTAAAAACCCTAAGTGGATTAGAATAATCCTGGGGAGGACGAAAATGACCTAAATGTTCAACGAATGACACAAAATCACTTGTTGGATGCACAAGATTGGTTAAAATCCGTAATAGGATTAGAATAATCCTTGGGAGGACGAAAATGACCTAAATGTTCAACGAATGACACAAAATCACTTGTTGGATGCACAAGATTGGTTAAAAACCCTAATTGGATTAGAATAAGCCTAGGGAGACCGAAAATGACCTAAATGTTCAACCAATGACACAAAATTGCTTGTTAGATGCACACGATTGGTTAAAAACCTTTATTGGATTAGAATAAGGCTAAGGAGGACGAAAATGACCTAAATGTTCAACGAATGACACAAAATCACTTGTTGGATGCACAAGATTGGTTAGAAACCCTAATTGGATTAGAATAAGCCTAGGGAGACCGAAAATGACCTAAATGTTCAACCAATGACACAAAACTACTTTTTAGATGCACACGATTGGTTAAAAACCCTAATTGGATTACAATAAGGCTTGGGAGGACGAAAATGACCTAAATGTTCAACCAATGACACAAAATTACTTGTTGGATGCACAAGATTGGTTAAAAACCGTAATAGGATTAGAATAAGCCTAGGGAGGACGACAATGACCTAAATGTTCAACCAATGACACAATATCACTTATTGGATGCACAAGATTGGTTAAAAACCCTAATTGGATTCGAATAAGCCTAGGGAGGATGAAAATGACCTAAATGTTCAAACAATGACACAAAATCACTTATTAGATGCACAAGATTGTTTAAAAACCATAAGTGGATTAGAATAAGATTAGGAAGGACGAAAATGACCTAAATGTTCAACCAATGACAACAAACCACTCATTGGATTCACAAGATTGGTTAAAAAACCGAATTGGATTAGAATAAGCCTAGGGAGGACAAAAATTACCTAAATGTTCCACCAATGACACAAAATCACTTATTAGATGCACAAGATTGTCTAAAAACCCTAAGTGGATTAGAATAATCCTGGGGAGGACGAAAATGACCTAAATGTTCAACAATTGACACAAAATCACTTATTGGATGCACAAGATTGGTTAAAAACCCTAAATGGATTAGAATAAGCCTGGGGAGACCGAAAATGACCTAAATGTTCAACGAATGACACAAAATAACTTGTTGGATGCACAAGATTGGTTAAAAACCCTAATTGGATTAGAATAAGCCTAGGGAGACCGAAAATGACCTAAATGTTCAACCAATGACACAAAATTGCTTGTTAGATGCACACGATTGGTTAAAAATCCTAATTGGATTAGAATAAGGCTTGGGAGGACGAAAATGACCTAAATGTTCAACCAATGACACAAAATTACTTGTTGGATGCACAAGATTGTTTAAAAACCGTAATTGGATTAGAATAAGGCTTGGGAGGACGAAAATGACCTAAATGTTCAACGAATGACACAAAATCACTTGTTGGATGCACAAGAATGGTTAAAAACCCTAATTGGATTAGAATAAGCCTAGGGAGACCGAAAATGACCTAAATGTTCAACCAATGACACAAAATTGCTTGTTAGATGCACACGATTGGTTAAAAACCCTTATTGGATTAGAATAAGGCTTGGGAGGACGAAAATGACCTAAATGTTCAACGAATGACCCAAAATCACTTATTGGACGCACAAGATTGGTTAAAAACCCTAATTGGATTAGAATAAGCCTAGGGAGACCGAAAATGACTTAAATGTTCAACCAATGACACAAAATTGCTTGTTAGATGCACACGATTGGTTAAAAACCCTAATTGGATTAGAATAAGGCTTGGGAGGACGAAAATGACCTAAATGTTCAACCAATGACACAAAATTACTTGTTGGATGCACAAGATTGGTTAAAAACCGTAATAGGATTAGAATAAGCCTAGGGAGGACGACAATGACCTAAATGTTCAACCAATGACACAATATCACTTATTGGATGCACAAGATTGGTTAAAATCCGTAGTAGGATTAGAATAAGCCTTGGGAGGACGAAAATGACCTAAATGTTCAACGAATGACACAAAATCACTTGTTGGATGCACAAGATTGATTAAAAACCCTAATTGGATTAGAATAAGCCTACGGATACCGAAAATGACCTAAATGTTCAACCAATGACACAAAATTGCTTGTTAGATTCACACGATTGGTTAAAAACCCTAATTGGATTAGAATAAGGCTTGGGAGGACGAAAATGACCTAAATGTTCAACCAATGACACAAAATTACTTGTTGGATGCACAAGATTGGTTAAAAACCGTAATAGGATTAGAATAAGCCTAGGGAGGACGACAATGACGTAAATGTTCAACCAATGACACAATATCACTTATTGGATGCACAAGATTGGTTAAAATTCCTAATTGGATTCGAATAAGCCTAGGGAGGATGAAAATGACCTAAATGTTCACACAATGACACAAAATCACATATTAGATGCACAAGATTGTTTAAAAACCATAAGTGGATTAGAATAAGTCTAGGGAGGATGAAAATGACCTAAATGTTCAACCAATGACAACAAACCACTCATTGGATTCACAAGATTAGTTAAAAAACCGAATTGGATTAGAATAAGCCTAGGGAGGACAAAAATGACCTAAATGTTCAACCAATGACACAAATCACTTATTGGATGCACAAGATTGTTTAAACACCCTAAGTAGATTAGAATAATCCTGGGGAGGACGAAAATGACCTAAATGTTCAACGAATGACACAAAATCACTTCTTGGATGCACAAGATTGGTTAAAATCCGTAATAGGATTAGAATAAGCCTTGGGAGGACGAAAATGACCTAAATGTTCAACGAATGACACAAAATCACTTGTTGGATGCACAAGATTGGTTAAAAACCCTAATTGGATTAGAATAAGCCTAGGGAGACCGAAAATGACCTAAATGTTCAACCAATGACATAAAATTGCTTGTTGGATTCACAAGATTGGTTAAAAACCGTAATAGGATTAGAATAAGCCTAGGGAGGACGACAATGACCTAAATGTTCAACCAATGACACAATATCACTTATTGGATGCACAAGATTGGTTAAAAACCCTAATTGGATTCGAATAAGCCTAGGAAGGATGAAAATGACCTAAATGTTCACACAATGACACAAAATCACTTATTAGATGCACAAGATTGTTTAAAAACCATAAGTGGATTAGAATTAGTCTAGGGAGGATGAAAATGACCTAAATGTTCAACCAATGACACCAAATCACTTATTGGATGCACAAGATTGGTTAAAAACCCTAAATGGATTAGAATAAGCCTGGGGAGACCGAAAATGACCTAAATGTTCAACCAATGACACCAAACCACTAATTGGATACACACGACTGTTTAAAAACCCTAAGTGGATTAGAATAAGCATGGGGTGACCGAAAATGACCTAAATGTTCAACCAATGACACAAAATTACTTGTTGGATGCACAAGATTGGTTAAAAACCCTAATTGGATTAGAATAAGGCTTGGGAGGACGAAAATGACCTAAATGTTCAAGCAATGACACCAAATTACTTGTTGGATGCACAAGATTGGTTAAAAACCGTAATAGGATTAGAATAAGCCTAGGGAGGACGACAATGACCTAAATGTTCAACCAATGACACAATATCACTTATTGGATGCACAAGATTGGTTAAAAACCCTAATTGGATTCGAATAAGCCTAGGGAGGATGAAAATGACCTAAATGTTCACACAATGACACAAAATCACTTATTAGATGCACAAGATTGTTTAAAAACCATAAGTGGATTAGAATAAGTCTAGGGAAGATGAAAATGATCTAAATGTTTAACCAATGACAACAAACCACTCATTGGATTCACAAGATTGGTTAAAAAACCGAATTGGATTAGAATAAGCCTAGGGAGGACAAAAATGACCTAAATGTTCAACCAATGACATAAATCACTTATTGGATGCACAAGATTGTTTAAAAATCCTAAGTGGATTAGAATAATCCTGGGGAGGACGAAAATGACCTAAATGTTCAATGAATGACACAAAATCACTTGTTGGATGCACAAGATTGGTTAAAATCCGTAATAGGATTAGAATAAGCCTTGGGAGGACGAAAATGACCTAAATGTTCAACGAATGACACAAAATCACTTGTTGGATGCACAAGATTGGTTAAAAACCCTAATTGGATTAGAATAAGCCTAGGGAGACAGAAAATGACCTAAATGTTCAACCAATGACACAAAATTGCTTGTTAGATTCACACGATTGGTTAAAAACCCTAATTGGATTAGAATAAGGCTTGGGAGGACAAAAATGACCTAAATGTTCAACCAATGACACAAAATTACTTGTTGGATGCACAAGATTGGTTAAAAACCGTAATAGGATTAGAATAAGCCTAGGGAGGACGACAATGACGTAAATGTTCAACCAATGACACAATATCACTTATTGGATGCACAAGATTGGTTAAAAATCCTAATTGGATTCGAATAAGCCTAGGGAGGATGAAAATGACCTAAATGTTCACACAATGACACAAAATCACTTATTAGATGCACAAGATTGTTTAAAAACCATAAGTGGATTAGAATAAGTCTAGGGAGGATGAAAATGACCTAAATGTTCAACCAATGACAACAAACCACTCATTGGATTCACAAGATTGGTTAAAAAACCGAATTGGATTAGAATAAGCCTAGGGAGGACAAAAATGACCTAAATGTTCAACCAATGACACAAATCACTTATTGGATGCACAAGATTGTTTAAACACCCTAAGTGGATTAGAATAATCCTGGGGAGGACGAAAATGACCTAAATGTTCAACGAATGACACAAAATCACTTGTTGGATGCACAAGATTGGTTAAAATCCGTAATAGGATTAGAATAAGCCTTGGGAGGACGAAAATGACCAAAATGTTCAACGAATGACACAAAATCACTTGTTGGATGCACAAGATTGGTTAAAAACCCTAATTGGATTAGAATAAGCCTAGGGAGACCGAAAATGACCTAAATGTTCAACCAATGACACAAAATTGCTTGTTGGATGCACACGATTGGTTAAAAACCCTAATTGGATTAGAATAAGGCTTGGGAGGACGAAAATGACCTAAATGTTCAACCAATGACACAAAATTACTTAATGGATGCACAAGATTGGTTAAAAACCGTAATAGGATTAGAATAAGCCTAGGGAGGACGACAATGACCTAAATGTTCAACCAATGACACAATATCACTTATTGGATGCACAAGATTGTTTAAAAACCCTATGTGGATTAGAATAATCCTGGGGAGGACGAAAATGACCTAAATGTTCAACGAATGACACAAAATCACTTGTTGGATGCACAAGATTGGTTAAAATCCGTAATAGGATTAGAATAAGCCTTGGAAGGACGAAAATGACCTAAATGTTCAACGAATGACACAAAATCACTTGTTGGATGCACAAGATTGGTTAAAAACCCTAATTGGATTAGAATCAGCCTAGGGAGGACAAAAATGACCTAAATGTTCAACCAATGACACAAATCACTTATTGGGTGCACAAGATTGTTTAAACACCATAAGTGGATTAGAATAACATTAGGGAGGACGAAAAATGACCTAAATGTTCAACCAATGAAAACAAACCACTCATCGGATTCACAAGATTGGTTAAAAAACCGAATTGGATTAGAATCAGCCTAGGGAGGACAAAAATGACCTAAATGTTCAACCAATGACACAAATCACTTATTGGATGCACAAGATTGTTTAAACACCCTAAGTGGATTAGAATAATCCTGGGGAGGACGAAAATGACCTAAATGTTCAACGAATGACACAAAATCACTTGTTGGATGCACAAGATTGGTTAAAATCCGTAATAGGATTAGAATAAGCCTTGGGAGGACGAAAATGACCTAAATATTCAACGAATGACACAAAATAACTTGTTGGATGCACAAGATTGGTTAAAAACCCTAATTGGATTAGAATAAGCCTAGGGAGACCGAAAATGACCTAAATGTTCAACCAATGACACAAAATTGCTTGCTGGATGCACACGATAGGTTAAAAACGCTAATTGGATTAGAATAAGGCTTGGGAGGACGAAAATGACCTAAATGTTTAACCAATGACACAAAATTACTTGTTGGATGCACAAGATTGGTTAAAAACCGTAATAGGATTAGAATAAGCCTAGGGAGGACGACAATGACCTAAATGTTCAACCAATGACACAATATCACTTATTGGATGCACAAGATTGGTTAAAAACCCTAATTGGATTCGAATAAGCCTAGCGAGGATGAAAATGACCTAAATGTTAACACAATGACACAAAATCACTTATTAGATGCACAAGATTGTTTAAAAACCATAAGTGGATTAGAATAAGTCTAGGGAGGATGAAAATGACCTAAATGTTTAACCAATGACAACAAACCACTCATTGGATTCACAAGATTGGTTAAAAAACCGAATTGGATTAGAATAAGCCTAGGGAGGACAAAAATGAGCTAAATGTTCAACCAATGACATAAATCACTTATTGGATGCACAAGATTGTTTAAAAATCCTAAGTGGATTAGAATAATCCTGGGGAGGACGAAAATGACCTAAATATTTAATGAATGACACAAAATCACTTGTTGGATGCACAAGATTGGTTAAAATCCGTAATAGGATTAGAATAAGCCTTGGGAGGACGAAAATGACCTAAATGTTCAACGAATGACACAAAATCACTTGTTGGATGCACAAGATTGGTTAAAATCCGTAATAGGATTAGAATAAGCCTTGGAAGGACGAAAATGACCTAAATGTTCAACGAATGACACAAAATCACTTGTTGGATGCACAAGATTGGTTAAAAACCCTAATTGGATTAGAATCAGCCTAGGGAGGACAAAAATGACCTAAATGTTCAACCAATGACACAAATCACTTATTGGGTGCACAAGATTGTTTAAACACCATAAGTGGATTAGAATAACATTAGGGAGGACGAAAAATGACCTAAATGTTCAACCAATGAAAACGAACCACTCATCGGATTCACAAGATTGGTTAAAAAACCGAATTGGATTAGAATCAGCCTAGGGAGGACAAAAAAAAACTAAATGTTCCACCAATGACACAAAATCACTTATTGGATGCACAAGATTGTTTAAAAACCCTAAGTGGATTAGAATAAGCCTTGGGAGACCAAAAATGACCTAAATGTTCAACCAATGACACAAAATCACTTGTTGATGCACACGACTGGGTAAAAACCCTAAGTGGATTAGAATAAGCATGCGCTGACCGAAAATGACCTAAATGTTCAACCAATGACACAAAATCACTTGTTGGATGCACAAGATTGGTTAAAATCCGTAATAGGATTAGAATAAGCCTTGGGAGGACGAAAATGACCTAAATGTTCAACCAATGACACAAACTCACTTATTGGATGTACAAGATTGGTTAAAAACCCTAAATGGATTAGTATAAGCTTGGGGAGACCGAAAATGACCTAAATGTTCAACCAATGACACCAAACCACTAATTGGATACACACGACTGGTTAAAAACCCTAAGTGGATTAGAATAAGCATGGCGTGACCGAAAATGACCTAAATGTTCAACCAATGACACAAAATCACTTATTGGATGCACAAGATTGGTTAAAAACCCTAATTGGATTATAATAAGCCTTGGGAGGACGAAAATGACCTAAATGTTCAACCAATGACACAAAATTACTTATTGGATGCACAAGATTGGTTAAAAACCCTATTTGGATTAGAATTAGCCTTAGGAGGAGGAAAACGACCTAAATATTCGGCCAATGACACAAAATCACTTATTGCATGCACAAGATTGGTTAAAACCCGAATTGGATTAGAATAAGCTTTGGGAGGACGAAATTGACCTAAATGTTCAACCAATGACACAAAATCACTTATTGGATGCACAAGATTGGTTAAAAACCCTAATTGGATTAGAATAAGGCTTGGGAGGACGAAAATGACCTAAATGTTCAACCAATGACACAAAATCACTTATTGGATGCACAAGATTGGTTAAAAACCCTAATTGGATTAGAATAAGCCTTAGGAGGAGGAAAACGACCTAATTGTTCAACCAATGACACAAAATCACTTATTGGATGCACAAGATTGGTTAAAAACCCTAATTGGATTAGAATAAGCCTAGGGAGGACGAAAATGACCTAAATGTTCAACCAATGACACAAAATCACTTATTGGATGCACAAGATTGGTTAAAAACCCTAAATGGATTAGAATAAGCCTTGGGAGACCAAAAATGACCTAAATGTTTAACCAATGACACAAAATCACTTGTTGGATGCACACGACTGGTTAAAAACCCTAAGTGGATTAAAATAAGTCGAAGGATGACGAAAATGACCTCAATGTTCAACCAATGACACAAAGTTACATGTTGGATGCACAAGATTGGTTAAAATCCTTAATAGGATTAGAATAAGCCTAGGGAGGACGAAAATGACCTAAATGTTCACCAATGACACAAAATCACTTATTGGATGCACAAGATTGGTTAAAAACCCTAAATGGATTAGAATAAGCCTAGGGAGACTGAAATTGACCTAAATGTTCAACCAATGACACCAAATCACTAATTGGATACACACGACTGGTTAAAAACCCTAAGTGGATTAGAATAAGCATGGGGTGACCGAAAATGACCTAAATGTTCAACCAATGACACAAAATCACTTATTGGATGCACAAGATTGGTTAAAAACCCTAATTGGATTATAATAAGCCTTGGGAGGACGAAAATGACCTAAATGTTCAACCAATGACACAAAATTTCTTATTGGATGCACAAGATTGGTTAAAAACCCTAATTGGATTAGAATAATCCTAGGGAGGAGGAAAACGACCTAAATGTTCAGCCAATGACACAAAATCACTTATTGGATGCACAAGATTGGTTAAAAACCCTAAATGGATTAGAATAAGCCTGGGGAGACCGAAAATGACCTAAATGTTCAACCAATGACACCAAACCACTAATTGGATACACACGACTGTTTAAAAACCCTAAGTGGATTAGAATAAGCATGGGGTGACCAAAAATGACCTAAATGTTCAACCAATGACATAAAATCACTTATTGGATACACAAGATTGGTTAAAAACCCTAATTGGATTATAATAAGCCTTGGGAGGACGAAAATGACCTAAATGTTCAACCAATGACACAAAATTACTTATTGGATGCACAAGATTGGTTAAAAACCCTAATTGGATTAGAATAAGCCTTAGGAGGAGGAAAACGATCTAAATGTTCAGCCAATGACACAAAATCACTTATTGCATGCACAAGATTGGTTAAAACCCGAATTGGATTAGAATAAGCCTTGGGAGGACGAAATTGACCTAAATGTTCAACCAATGACACAAAATCACTTATTGGATTCACAAGATTCGTTAAAAACCCTAATTGGATTAGAATAAGCCTTGGGAGGACAAAAATAACCTAAATGTTCAACCAATGACACAAAATCACTGATTGGATGCACAAGATTGGTTAAAAACCCTAATTGGATTAGAATAAGCCTTAGGAGGAGGAAAACGACCTAATTGTTCAACCAATGACACAAAATCACTTATTGGATGCACAAGATTGGTTAAAAACCCTAATTGGATTAGAATAAGCCTAGGGAGGACGAAAATGACCTAAATGTTCAACCAATGACACAAAATCACTTATTGGATGCACAAGATTGGTTAAAAACCCTACATGGATTAGAATAAGCCTTGGGAGACAAAAATGACCTAAATGTTCAACCAATGACACAAAATCACTTGTTGGATGCACACGACTGGTTAAAAACCCTAAGTGGATTAGAATAAGTCGAAGGATGACGAAAATGACCTAAATGTTCAACCAATGACACCAAGTTACATGTTGGATGCACAAGATTGGTTAAAATCCGTAATAGGATTAGAATAAGCCTAGGGAGGACGAAAATGACCTAAATGTTCACCAATGACACAAAATTACTTATTGGATGCACAAGATTGGTTAAAAACCCTAATTGGATTAGAATAAGCCTTAGGAAGAGGAAAACGATCTAAATGTTCAGCCAATGACACAAAATCACTTATTGCATGCACAAGATTGGTTAAAACCCGAATTGGATTAGAATAAGCCTTGGGAGGACGAAATTGACCTAAATGTTCAACCAATGACACAAAATCACTTATTGGATTCACAAGATTCGTTAAAAACCCTAATTGGATTAGAATAAGCCTTGGGAGGACAAAAATAACCTAAATGTTCAACCAATGACACAAAATCACTGATTGGATGCACAAGATTGGTTAAAAACCCTAATTGGATTAGAATAAGCCTTAGGAGGAGGAAAACGACCTAATTGTTCAACCAATGACACAAAATCACTTATTGGATGCACAAGATTGGTTAAAAACCCTAATTGGATTAGAATAAGCCTAGGGAGGACGAAAATGACCTAAATGTTCAACCAATGACACAAAATCACTTATTGGATGCACAAGATTGGTTAAAAACCCTAATTGGAAGAGAATAAGCCTAGGGAGGACATAAATGACCTAAATGTTCAACCAATGACACAAATGTACTTATTGGATGCACAAGATTGGTTAAAAACCCTAATTGGACGAGAATAAGCCTTGGGAGGACGAAAATGACCTAAATGTTCAACCAATGACACAAACGTAGTTATTGGATGCACAAGATTGGTTAAAAACCCTAATTGGACGAGAATAAGCCTTGGGAGGACGAAAATGACCTAAATGTTCAACCAACGACACAAAATCACTTATTGGATGCACAAGATTGGTTAAAAACCCTAATTGGACGAGAATAAGCCTTGGGAGGACGAAAATGACCTAAATGTTCAACCAATGACAGAAAATCACTTATTGGATGCACAACATTTGTTAAAAACCCTAATTGGACGAGAATAAGCCTTGGGAGGACGAAAATGACCTAAATGTTCAACCAATGACACAAAATCACTTATTGGATGCACAAGATTGGTTAAAAACCCTAATTGGACGAGAATAAGCCTTAAGAGGACGAAAATGACCTAAAAGTTCAACGAATGACACAAATGTACTTATTGGATGCACAAGATTGGTTAAAAACCCTAATTGGACGAGAATAAGCCTTGGGAGGACGAAAATGACCTAAATGTTCAACCAATGACACAAATGTACTTATTTGATGCACAAGATTGGTTAAAAACCCTAATTGGACAAGAATAAACCTTGGGAGGACGAAAATGACCTAAATGTTCAACCAATGACACAAATGTACGTATTGGATGCACAAGATTGGTTAAAAACCCTAATTGGACGAGAATAAGCCTTGGGAGGACGAAAATGACCTAAATGTTCAACCAATGACAGAAATGTACTTATTGGATGCACAAGATTGGTTAAAAACCCTAATTGGACGAGAATAAGCCTTGGGAGGAAGAAAATGACCTAAATGTTCAACCAATGACACAAAATCACTTATTGGATGCACAAGATTGGTTAAAAACCCTAATTGGACGAGAATAAGCCTTGGGAGGACGAAAATGACCTAAATGTTCAACCAATGACACAAATGTACTTATTAGATGCACAAGATATGTTAAAAACCCTAATTGGACGAGAATTAGCCTTGGGAGGACGAAAATGACCTAAATGTTCAACCAATGACACAAATGTACTTATTGGATGCACAAGATTGGTTAAAAACCCTAATTGGACGAGAATAAGCCTTGGGAGGACGAAAATGACCTAAATGTTCAACCAATTACACAAATGTACTTATTGGATGCACAAGATTGGTTAAAAATCCTAATTGGACGAGAATAAGCCTTGGGAGGACGAAAATGACCTAAATGTTCAACCAACGACACAAAATCACTTATTGGATGCACAAGATTGGTTAAAAACCCTAATTGGACGAGAATAAGCCTTGGGAGGACGAAAATGACCTAAATGTTCAACCAATGACACAAATGTACTTATTGGATGCACAAGATTGGTTAAAAACCCTAATTGGACGAGAATAAGCCTTGGGAGGACGAAAATGACCTATATGTTCAACCAAGGACACAAAATCACTTATTGGATGCACAAGATTGGTTAAAAACCCTAATTGGACGTGAATAAGCCTTAGGAGGACGAAAATAACATAAATGTTCAACCAATGACACAAATGTACTTATTGGATGCACAAGATTGGTTAAAAACCCTAATTGGACGAGAATAAGCCTTGGGAGGACGAAAATGACCTAAATGTTCAACCAACGACACAAAATCACTTATTGGATGCACAAGATTGGTTAAAAACCCTAATTGGACGAGAATAAGCCTTGGGAGGACGAAAATGACCTAAATGTTCAACCAATGACACAAATGTACTTATTGGATGCACAAATTGGTTAAAAACCATAATTGGACGAGAAAAAGCATTGGGAGGACAAAAAAATGACCTAAATGTTCAACCAATGACACAAATGTACTGATTGGATGCACAAGATTGGTTAAAAACCCTAATTGGACGAGAATAAGCCTTGGGAGGACGAAAATGACCTAAATGTTCAACCAACGACACAAAATCACTTATTGGATGCACAAGATTGGTTAAAAACCCTAATTGGACGAGAATAAGCCTTGGGAGGACGAAAATGACCTAACTGTTCAACCAATGACACAAATGTACTTATTGGATGCACAAGATTGGTTAAAAACCCTAATTGGACGAGAATAAGCCTTGGGAGGAAGAAAATGACCTAAATGTTCAACCAATGACACAAAATCACTTATTGGATGCACAAGATTGGTTAAAAACACTAATTGGACGAGAATAAGCCTTGGGAGGACGAAAATGACCTAAATGTTCAACCAATGACACAAAATCACTTATTGGATGCACAAGATTGGTTAAAAACCCTAATTGGAGGAGAATAAGCCTTGGGAGGACGAAAATGACCTAAATGTTCAAACAATGACACAAATGTACTTATTGGATGCACAAGATTGGTTAAAAACCCTAATTGGACGAGAATAAGCCTTGGGAGGACGAAAATGACCTAAAAGTTCAACGAATGACACAAATGTACTTATTGGATGCACAAGATTGGTTAAAAACCCTAATTGGACGAGAATAAGCCTTGGGAGGACGAAAATGACCTAAATGTTCAACCAATGACACAAAATCACTTATTGGATGCACAAGATTGGTTAAAAACCCTAATTGGATTAGGATAAGCCTTGGGAGGACGAAAATGACGTAAATGTTCAACCAATGACACAAAATCACTTATTGGATGCACAAGATTGGTTAAAAACCCTAATTGGATGAGAATAAGCATTTGGAGGACAATAATGACCTAAATGTTCAACCAATGACACAAAATCACTTATTGGATGCACAAGATTGGTTAAAAACCCTAATTGGATTAGAATAAGCCTTGGGAGGACGAAAATGACCTAAATGTTCAACCAATGACACAAAATCACTTATTGGATGCACAAGATTGGTTAAAAACCCTAATTGGATTAGAATAAGCCTTGGGAGGACGAAAATGACCTAAATATTCAACCAATAACACAAAATCACTTATTGGATGCACAAGATTGGTTAAAAACCCTAATTGGATTAGAATAAGCCTTGGGAGGACGAAAATGACCTAAATGTTCAACCAATGACACAAAATCACTTATTGGATGCACAAGATTGGTTAAAAACCCTAATTGGATTAGAATAAGCCTAGGGAGGACGAAAATGACCTAAATGTTCAACCAATGACACAAAATCACTTATTGGATGCACAAGATTGGTTAAAAACCCTACATGGATTAGAATAAGCCTTGGGAGACAAAAATGACCTAAATGTTCAACCAATGACACAAAATCACTTGTTGGATGCACACGACTGGTTAAAAACCCTAAGTGGATTAGAATAAGTCGAAGGATGACGAAAATGACCTAAATGTTCAACCAATGACACCAAGTTACATGTTGGATGCACAAGATTGGTTAAAATCCGTAATAGGATTAGAATAAGCCTAGGGAGGACGAAAATGACCTAAATGTTCACCAATGACACAAAATCACTTATTGGATACACAAGATTGGTTAAAAACCCTAAATGGATTAGAATAAGCCTTGGGAGACCCAAAATGACCTAAATGTTCAACCAATGACACCAAATCACTAATTGGATACACACGACTGGTTAAAAACCCGAAGTGGATTAGAATAAGCATGGGGTGACCGAAAATGACCTAAATGTTCAACCAATGACACAAAATTGCTTGTTGGATGCACAAGATTGGTTAAAAACCCTAATTGGATTATAATAAGGCTTGGGAGGACGAAAATGACCTAAATGTTCAACCAATGACACAAAATTTCTTATTGGATGCACAAGATTGGTTAAAAACCCTAATTGGATTAGAATAAGCCTTAGGAGGAGGAAAACGACCTAAATGTTCAGCCAATGACACAAAATTACTTATTGGATGCACAAGATTGGTTAAAACTCGAATTGGATTAGAATAAGCCTTGGGAGGACGAAATTGACCTAAATGTTCAACGAATGACACAAAATCACTTGTTGGATGCACAAGATTGGTTAAAAACCGTAATAGGATTAGAATAAGCCTAGGGAGGATGAAAATGACCTAAATGTTCAACCAATGACACAAAATCACTTATTGGATGCACAAGAATGGTTAAAAACCCTAATTGGATTAGGATAAGCCTAGGGAGACCGAAAATGACCTAAATGTTCAACCAATGACAGAAAATTACTTGTTGGATGCACAAGATTGGTTAAAAACCCTAATTGGATTAGAATAAGGCTTGGGAGGACGAAAATGACCTAAATGTTCAACCAATGACACAAAATTACTTGTTGGATGCACAAGATTGGTTAAAAACCGTAATAGGATTAGAATAAGCCTAGGGAGGACGACAATGACCTAAATGTTCAACCAATAACACAATATCACTTATTGGATGCACAAGACTAGTTAAAAACCCTAATTGGATTCGAATAAGCCTAGGGAGGATGAAAATGACCTAAATGTTCAAACAATGACACAAAATCACTTATTAGATGCACAAGATTGTTTAAAAACCATAAGTGGATTAGAATAAGTCTTGGGAGGACAAAAATGACCTAAATGTTCAACCAATGACAACAAACCACTCATTGGATTCACAAGATTGGTTAAAAAACCGAATTGGATTAGAATAAGCCTAGGGAGGACAAAAATGACCTAAATGTTCAACCAGTGACACAAAATCACTTATTGCATGCACAAGATTGGTTAAAACCCGAATTGGATTAGAATAAGCCTTGGGAGGACGAAATTGACCTAAATGTCGAACCAATGACACCAAATCACTAATTGGATACACACGACTGGTTAAAAACCGTAAGTGGATTAGAATAAGCATGGGGTAACCGAAAATGACCTAAATGTTCAACCGATGACACAAAATCACTTATTGGATGCACAAGATTGTTTAAAAACCATAAGTGGATTAGAATAATCCTAGGGAGGACGAAAATGACCTAAATGTTCAACCAATGACACCAAATCACTTATTGGATGCACAAGATTGGTTAAAAACCCTAAATGGATTAGAATAAGCCTGGGGAGACCGAAAATGACCTAAATGTTCAACCAATGACACCAAACCACTAATTGGATACACACGACTGTTTAAAAACCCTAAGTGGATTAGAATAAGCATGGGGTGACCGAAAATGACCTAAATGTTCAACCAATGACATAAAATCACTTATTGGATGCACAAGATTGGTTAAAAACCCTAATTGGATTATAATAAGCCTTGGGAGGACGAAAATGACCTTAATGTTCAACCAATCACACAAAATTACTTATTGGATACACAAGATTGGTTAAAAACCCTAATTGGATTAGAATAAGCCTTAGGAGGAGGAAAACGATCTAAATGTTCAGCCAATGACACAAAATCACTTATTGGATGCACAAGATTGGTTAAAAACCCTAATTGGATTAGAATAAGCCTTAGGAGGAGGAAAACGACGTAAATGTTCAGCCAATGACACAAAATCACTTATTGGATGCACAAGATTGGTTAAAACTCGAATTGGATTAGAATAAGCCTTGGGAGGACGAAATTGACCTAAATGTTCAACGAATGACACAAAATCACTTGTTGGATGCACAAGATTGGTTAAAAACCGTAATAGGATTAGAATAAGCCTAGGGAGGACGAAAATGACCTAAATGTTCAACCAATGACACAAAATCACTTATTGGATGCACAAGAATGGTTAAAAACCCTAATTGGATTAGAATAAGCATTAGGAGGAGAAAAACGACCTAGGATAAGCCTAGGGAGACCGAAAATGACCTAAATGTTCAACCAATGACAGAAAATTACTTGTTGGATGCACAAGATTGGTTAAAAACCCTAATTGGATTAGAATAAGGCTTGGGAGGACGAAAATGACCTAAATGTTCAACCAATGACACAAAATTACTTGTTGGATGCAGAAGATTGGTTAAAAAGCGTAATAAGATTAGAATAAGCCTAGGGAGGACGACAATGACCTAAATGTTCAACCAATGACACAATGTCACTTATTGGATGCACAAGACTGGTTAAAAACCCTAATTGGATTCGAATAAGCCTAGGGAGGATCAAAATGACCTAAATGTTCAAACAATGACACAAAATCACTTATTAGATGCACAAGATTGATTAAAAACCATAAGTGGATTAGAATAAGTCTAGGGAGTACAAAAATGACCTAAATGTTCAACCAATGACAACAAACCACTCATTGGATTCACAAGATTGGTTAAAAAACCGAATTGGATTAGAATAAGCCTAGGGAGGACAAAAATGACCTAAATGTTCAACCAGTGACACAAAATCACTTATTGCATGCACAAGATTGGTTAAAACCCGAATTGGATTAGAATAAGCCTTGGGAGGACGAAATTTGACCTAAATGTCCAACCAATGACACCAAATCACTAATTGGATACACACGACTGGTTAAAAACCGTAAGTGGATTAGAATAAGCATAGGGTAACCGAAAATGACCTAAATGTTCAACCGATGACACAAAATCACTTATTGGATGCACAAGATTGTTTAAAAACCATAAGTGGATTAGAATAATCCTAGGGAGGACGAAAATGACCTAAATGTTCAACCAATGACACCAAATCACTTATTGGATGCACAAGATTGGTTAAAAACCCTAAATGGATTAGAATAAGCCTGGGGAGACCGAAAATGACCTAAATGTTCAACCAATGACACCAAACCACTAATTGGATACACACGACTGTTTAAAAACCCTAAGTGGATTAGAATAAGCATGGGGTGACCGAAAATGACCTAAATGTTCAACCAATGACATAAAATCACTTATTGGATGCACAAGATTGGTTAAAAACCCTAATTGGATTATAATAAGCCTTGGGAGGACGAAAATGACCTAAATGTTCAACCAATGACACAAAATTACTTATTGGATACACAAGATTGGTTAAAAACCCTAATTGGATTAGAATAAGCCTTAGGAGGAGGAAAACGATCTAAATGTTCAGCCAATGACACAAAATCACTTATTGCATGCACAAGATTGGTTAAAACCCGAATTGGATTAGAATAAGCCTTGGGAGGACGAAATTGACCTAAATGTTCAACCAATGACACAAAATCACTTATTGGATGCACAAGATTGGTTAAAAACCCTAATTGGATTAGAATAAGCCTTGGGAGGACGAAAATGACCTAAATGTTCAACCAATGACACAAAATCACTTATTGGATGCACAAGATTGGTTAAAAACCCTAATTGGATTAGAATAAGCATTAGGAGGAGAAAAACGACCTAATTGTTCAACCAATGACACAAAATCACTTATTGGATGCACAAGATTGGTTAAAAACCCTAAGTGGATTAGAATAAGCCTTGGGAGGACGAAATTGACCTAAATGTTCAACCAATGACACAAAATCACTTATTGGATGCACAAGGTTGGCTAAAAACCCTAATTGGATTAGAATAAGCCTTGGGAGGACGAAAATGACCTAAATGTTTAACCAATGACACAAAATCACTTGTTGGATGCACAAGATTGGTTAAAAACCGTAATAGGATTAGAATAAGCCTAGGGAGGATGAAAATGACCTAAATGTTCAACCAATGACAAAAAATCACTTATTTGATACACAAGATTGGCTAAAAACCCTAACTGGATTAGAATAAGCCTAGGGAGACCGAAAATGACCTAAATGTTCAACCAATGACACAAAATTACTTGTTGGATGCACAAGATTGGTTAAAAACCCTAATTGGATTAGAATAAGGCTTGGGAGGACGAAAATGACCTTAATGTTCAACCAATGACACAAAATTACTTGTTGGATGCACAAGATTGGTTAAAAACCGTAATAGGATTAGAATAAGCCTAGGGAGGACGACAATGAACTAAATGTTCAACCAATGACACAATATCACTTATTGGATGCACAAGATTGGTTAAAAACCCTAATTAGATTCGAATAAGCCTAGGGAGGATGAAAATGACCTAAATGTTCACACAATGACACAAAATCACTTATTAGATGCACAAGATTGTTTAAAACCCATAAGTGGATTAGAATAAGTCTAGGGAGGACGAAAATGACCTAAATGTTCACCCAATGACAACAAACCACTCATTGGATTCACAAGATTGGTTAAAAAACCGAATTGGATTAGAATAAGCCTAGGGAGGACAAAAATGACCTAAATGTTCAACCAATGACACAAAATCACTTATTGGATGCACAAGATTGTTTAAAAACCCTAAGTGGATTAGAATAAGCCTAGGGAGGACGAAAATGACCTAAATGTTCAACCAATGAAACAAAATCACTTATTGGATGCACAAGATTGGCTAAAAGTCCTAATTGGATTTGAATAAGCCTAGGGATGACGAAAATGACCTAAATGTTCAACCAATGACACAAAATCACTTGTTGGATGCACAAGATTGGTTAAAAACCCTAATTGGATTAGAATAAGCCTAGGGAGGACGAAAATGACCTAAATGTTCAACCAATGACACAAAATCACTTGTTGGATGCACAAGATTGGTTAAAAACCCTAATTGGATTAGAATAAGCCTAGGGAGGACGAAAATGACCTAAATGTTCAACCAATGACACAAAATCACTTCTTGGATGCGAAATATTGTTTAAAACCCCTAATTGGATTTGAATAAGCCTAGGGAGGACGAAAATGACCTAAATGTTCAACCAATGACACAAAATCACTTATTGGATGCACAAGATTGGTTAAAAACCCTAATTGGATTAGAACAAGCCTAGGGAGGACGAAAATGACCTAAATGTTCAACCAATGACACAAAATCACTTATTGGATGCACAAGATTGGTTAAAAACCCTAATTGGATTAGAATAAGCCTAGGGAGGACGAAAATGACCTAAATGTTCAACCAATAACACAAAATCACTTATTGGATGCACAAGATTGGTTAAAAACCCTAATTGGATTAGAATAAGCCTTGGGAGGACGAAAATGACCTAAATGTTCAACCAATGACACAAAATCACTTATTGGATGCACAAGATTGGTTAAAAACCCTAATTGGAATATAATAAGCCTTGGGAGGACGAAAATAACCTAAATGTTCAACCAATGATTCAAAATCACTTATTGGATGCACAAGATTGGTTAAAAACTCTATTTGGATTATAATAAGCCTGGGGAAAGCGAAAATGACCTAAATGTTCAACCAATGACACAAAATCACTTATTGAATGCACAAGATTGGTTAAAAACCCTAATTGGATTAGAATAAGCCTTGGGAGGACGAAAATGACCTAAATGTTCAACCAATAACACAAAATCACTTATTGGATGCACAAGATTGGTTAAAAACCCTAATTGGATTAGAATAAGCCTTGGGAGGACGAAAATGACCTAAATGTTCAACCAATGACACAAAATCACTTATTGGATGCACAAGATTGGTTAAAAACCCTAATTGGATTAGAATAAGCCTTGGGAGGACGAAAATGACCTAAATATTCAACCAATAACACAAAATCACTTATTGGATGCACAAGATTGGTTAAAAACCCTAATTGGATTAGAATAAGCCTTGGGAGGACGAAAATGACCTAAATGTTCAACCAATGACACAAAATCACTTATTGGATGCACAAGATTGGTTAAAAACCCTAATTGGATTAGAATAAGCCTTAGGAGGAGGAAAACGACCTAAATGTTCAGCCAATGACACAAAATCACTTATTGGATGCACAAGATTGGTTAAAACCCGAATTGGATTAAAATAAGCCTTGGGAGGACGAAATTGACCTAAATGTTCAACCAATGACACAAAATCACTTATTGGATGCACAAGATTGGTTAAAAACCCTAATTGGATTAGAATAAGCCTTGGGAGGACGAAAATGACCTAAATGTTCAACGAATGACACAAAATCACTTGTTGGATGCACAAGATTGGTTAAAAACCGTAATAGGATTAGAATAAGCCTAGGGAGGATGAAAATGACCTAAATGTTCAACCAATGACACAAAATCACTTATTGGATGCACAAGAATGGTTAAAAACCCTAATTGGATTAGGATAAGCCTAGGGAGACCGAAAATGACCTAAATGTTCAACCAATGACAGAAAATTACTTGTTGGATGCACAAGATTGGTTAAAAACCCTAATTGGATTAGAATAAGGCTTGGGAGGACGAAAATGACCTAAATGTTCAACCAATGACACAAAATTACTTGTTGGATGCACAAGATTGGTTAAAAACCGTAATAGGATTAGAATAAGCCTAGGGAGGACGACAATGACCTAAATGTTCAACCAATAACACAATATCACTTATTGGATGCACAAGACTAGTTAAAAACCCTAATTGGATTCGAATAAGCCTAGGGAGGATGAAAATGACCTAAATGTTCAAACAATGACACAAAATCACTTATTAGATGCACAAGATTGTTTAAAAACCATAAGTGGATTAGAATAAGTCTAGGGAGGACGAAAATGACCTAAATGTTCAACCAATGACAACAAACCACTCATTGGATTCACAAGATTGGTTAAAAAACCGAATT
Source organism: Cicer chorassanicum (assembly GCA_037974735.1). Taxonomy (NCBI): domain Eukaryota; kingdom Viridiplantae; phylum Streptophyta; class Magnoliopsida; order Fabales; family Fabaceae; genus Cicer; species Cicer chorassanicum. The sequence goes on along the minus strand of JBBPBP010000004.1, from coordinate 38,069,951 downwards.
GGATTAGAATAAGCCTAGGGAGGACAAAAATGACCTAAATGTTCAACCAATGACACAAAATCACTTATTGGATGCACAAGATTGTTTAAAAACCCTAAGTGGATTAGAATAATCCTGGGGAGGACGAAAATGACCTAAATGTTCAACCAATGACACAAAATCACTTATTGGATGCACAAGATTGGTTAAAAACCCTAAATGGATTAGAATAAGCCTGGGGAGACCGAAAATGACCTAAATGTTCAACCAATGACACCAAATCACTTATTGGATGCACACGACTGGTAAAAAACCCAAAGTGGATTAGAATAAGCATGGGGTGACCGAAAATGACCTAAATGTTCAACCAATGACTCAAAATCACTTATTCGATGCACAAGATTGGTTAAAAACCCTAATTGGATTCGAGTAAGCCTTGGGAGGACGAAAATGACCTAAATGTTCAACCAATGATACAAAATTACTTATTGGATGCACAAGATTGGTTAAAAACCCTAATTGGATTAGAATAAGCCTTAGGAGGTGGAAAACGACCTAAATGTTCAACCAATGACACAAAATCACTTATTGGATGCACAAGATTGGTTAAAAACCCTAATTGGATTAGAATAAGCCTAGGGAGGACGAAAATGACCTAAATGTTCAACCAATGACACAAAATCACTTGTTGGATGCACAAGATTGGTTAAAAACCCTAATTGGATTAGAATAAGCCTAGGGAGGACGAAAATGACCTAAATGTTCAACCAATGACACAAAATCACTTATTGGATGCACAAGATTGGTTAAAAACCCTAACTAGATTAGAATAAGTCTAGGGAGGACGAAATTGACCTAAATGTTAAACTAATGACATAAAGTAACTTATTGGATGCACAAGAGTCGTTAAAAACCCTAATTGGATTAGAATAAGTCTAGGGAACACGAAAATGAGCAAAATATTCAACCAATGATACAAAATCACTGATTGGATGCACAAGATTGGTTAAAAACCCTAATTGGCTTAGAATAAGCCTAGGATGGACGAAAATGACCTAATTGTTCAACCAATGACACAAAATCACTTATTGGATGCACAAGATTGGTTAAAAACCCTAATTGGATTAGAATAAGCCTAGGGAGGACGAAAATGACCTAAATGTTGAACCAATGACACAAAATCACTTATTGGATGCACAAGATTGGTTAAAGACCCTAATTGGATTAGAATAAGCCTAAGAAGGACGAAAATTACCTAAATGTTCAACCAATGACACAAAATCAATTATTGTATGCACAAGATTGATTTAAAACCCTAATTGGATTAAAATAAGCCTAGGGAGGACAAAATTGACCTTAATGTTCAACCAATGACAGAAAATCACATTTTCGATGCACAAGATTGGTTAAAAACCCTAATTGGATAAGCATAAGCCTAGGGAGGACGAAAATGATCTAAATGTTTAAACATTGACACAAAATCACTTGTTGGATGCACTAGATTGGCTAAAAACCCTAATTGGATTAGAATAAGCCTAAGAAGGACGAAAATTAACTAAATGTTCAACCAATGACACAAAATCACTTCTTGGATGCACAAGATTGGTGAAAAACCCTAATTGGATTTGTATAAGCCTAGGGAGGACGAAGTTGACCTAAATGATCAACCAATGACACAAAATCACTTATTGGATGCACAAGATTGGTTAAAAACCCTAATTGGATTAGAATAAGCCTTGGGAGGACGAAAATGACCTAAATGTTCAACCAATGACACAAAATCACTTATTGGATGCACAAGATTGGTTAAAAACCCTAATTGGATTAGAATAAGCCTTGGGAGGACGAAAATGACCTAAATATTCAACCAATAACACAAAATCACTTATTGGATGCACAAGATTGGTTAAAAACCCTAATTGGATTAGAATAAGCCTTGGGAGGACGAAAATGACCTAAATGTTCAACCAATGACACAAAATCACTTATTGGATGCACAAGATTGGTTAAAAACCCTAATTGGATTAGAATAAGCCTAGGGAGGACGAAAATGACCTAAATGTTCAATCAATGACACAAAATCACTTATTGGATGCAAAAGATTGGTTGAAAACCCTAATTGGATGAGAATAATCCTAGGGAGGACGTAAATGACATAAATATTCAACCAATGACACAAATGTACTTATTGGATGCACAAGATTGGTTAAAAACCCTAATTGGACGAGAATAAGCCTAGGGATGACAAAAATGACCTAAATGTTCAACCAATGACACAAAATCACTTATTGGATGCAAAAGATTGGTTAAAAACCCTAATTGGACGAGAATAAGCCTTGGGAGGACGAAAATGACCTAAATGTTCAACCAATGACACAAATGTACTTATTGGATGCACAAGATTGGTTAAAAACCCTAATTATACGAGAATAACCCATGGGAGGACGAAAATGACCTAAATGTTCAACCAATGACACAAATGTACTTATTGGATGCACAAGATTGGTTAAAAACCCTAATTGGACGAGAATAAGCCTTGGGAGGACGAAAATGACCTAAATGTTCAACCAATGACACAATGTACTTATTGGATGCACAAGATTGGTTAAAAACCCTAATTGGACGAGAATAAGCCTTGGGAGGACGAAAATGACCTAAATGTTCAACCAATGACACAAATGTACTTATTGGATGCACAAGATTGGTTAAAAACCCTAGTTGGACGAGAATAAGCCTTGGGAGAATGAAAATGACCTAAATGTTCAACCAATGACACAAATGTACTTATTCGATGCACAAGAATAGTTAAAAATCCTAATTGGACGAGAATAAGCCTTGGGAGGACGAAAATGACCTAAATGTTCAACCAATGACACAAATGTACTTATTTGATGCACAAGATTGGTTAAAAACCCTAATTGGATTAGAATAAGCCTTGGGAGGACGAAAATGACCTAAATGTTCAACCAATGACACAAAATCACTTATTGGATGCACAAGATTGGTTAAAAACCCTAATTGGACGAGAATAAGCCTTGGGAGGACGAAAATGACCTAAATGTTCAACCAATGACACGAATGTACTTATTGGATGCACAAGATTGGTTAAAAACCCTAATTGGACGAGAATAAGCATTGGGAGGACGAAAATGACCTAAATGTTCAACCAATGACACAAAATCACTTATTGGATGCACAAGATTGGTTAAAAACCCTAATTGGATGAGAATAAGCCTAGGGAGGACGAAAATGACCTAAATGTTCAACCAATAACACAAAATCACTTATTAGATGCACAAGATTGGTTAAAAACCCTAATTGGATTAGAATAAGCCTTGGGAGGACGAAAATGACCTAAATGTTCAACCAATGACACAAAATCACTTATTGGATGCACAAGATTGGTTAAAAACCCTAATTGGATTAGGATAAGCCTTGGGAGGCAAAAATGACGTAAATGTTCAACCAATGACACAAAATCACTTATTGGATGCACAAGATTGGTTAAAAACCCTAATTGGATGAGAATATGCTTTTGGAGGATGAAAATGACCTAAATGTTCAATAATGACACAAACGTACTTATTGGATGCACAAGATTGGTTAAAAACCCTAATTGGATGAGAATAAGCCTAGGAAGGACGAAAATGACCTAAATGTTCAACCAATGACACAAAATCACTTATTGGATGCACAAGATTGGTTAAAAACCCTAATTGGATTAGAATAAGCCTAGGGAGGACGAAAATGACCTAAATGTTCAACCAATGACACAAAATCACTTGTTGGATGCACAACATTGGTTAAAAACCCTAATTGGATTAGAATAAGCCTTGGGAGGACGAAAATGACCTAAATGTTCAACCAATGACACAAAATCACTTGTTGGATGCACAAGATAGGTTAAAAACCGTAATACGATTAGAATAAGCCTAGGGAGGATGAAAATGACCTAAATGTTCAACCAATGACACAAAATCACTTATTGGATGCACAAGATTGGTTAAAAACCCTAATTGGATTAGAATAAGCCTAGGGAGACCGAAAATGACCTAAATGTTCAACCAATGACACAAAATCACTTGTTGGATGCACAACATTGGTTAAAAACCCTAATTGGATTAGAATAAGCCTAGGGAGGATGAAAATGACCTAAATGTTCAACCAATGACACCAAATTACTTGTTGGATGCATAAGATTGGTTAAAAACCGTAATAGGATTAGAATAAGCCTAGGGAGACCGAAAATGACCTAAATGTTCACACAATGACACAAAATTACTTATTAGATGCACATGATTGTTTAAACACCATAAATGGATTAGAATAAGTCTAGGGAGGACGAAAATGACCTAAATGTTCAACCAATAACAACAAACCACTCATTGGATTCAAAAGATTTGTTAAAAAACCGAATTGGATTAGAATAAGCCTAGGGAGGACAAAAATGACCTAAATGTTCAACCAATGACACAAAATCACTTATTGTATGCCCAAGATTGTTTAAAAACCCTAAGTGGATTAGAATAATCTTGGGGAGGACGAAAATGACCTAAATGTTCAACCAATGACACAAAATCACTTATTGGATGCACAAGATTGGTTAAAAACACTAAATGGATTAGAATAAGCCTGGGGAGACCCAAAATGACCTAAATGTTCAACCAATGACACCAAATAACTTATTGGATGCACACGAATGGTTAAAAACCCTAAGTGGATTAGAATAAGCATGGGGTGACCGAAAATGACCTAAATGTTCATCCAATGACACAAAATCACTTATTGGATGCACAAGATTGGTTAAAAACCCTAATTGGATTCGAGTAAGCCTTGGGAGGACAAAAAAGACCTAAATGTTCAACCAATGACACAAAATTACTTATTGGATGCACAAGATTGGTTAAAAACCCTAATTGGATTAGAATAAGCCTTAGGAGGAGGAAAACGACCTAAATGTTCAACCAATGTCACAAAATCACTTATTGGATGCACAAGATTGGTTAAAAACCCTAATTGGATTATAATAAGCCTTGGGAGGATGAAAATGACCTAAATGTTCAACCAATGACACAAAATTACTTATTGGATGCACAAGATTGGTTAAAAACCCTAATTGGATTAGAATAAGCCTTAGGAGGAGGAAAACGACCTAAATGTTCAACCAATGACACAAAATCACTTATTGGATGCACAAGATTGGTTAAAAACCCTAATTGGATTATAATAAGCCTTGGGAGGATGAAAATGACCTAAATGTTCAACTAATGACACAAAATTACTTATTGGATGCACAAGATTGGTTAAAAACCCTAATTGGATTAGAATAAGCCTTAGCAGGAGGAAAACGACCTAAATGTTCAGCCAATGACACAAAATCACTTATTGGATGCACAAGATTGGTTAAAACCCGAATTGGATTAGAATAAGCCTTGGGAGGACGAAATTGACCTAAATGTTCAACCAATGACACAAAATCACTTATTGGATGCACAAGATTGGTTAAAAACCCTAATTGGATTAGAATAAGCCTTGGGAGGACGAAAATGACCTAAATGTTCAACGAATTACACAAAATCACTTGTTGGATGCACAAGATTGGTTAAAAACCCTAATTGGATTAGAGTAAGCCTAGGGAGACCAAAAATGACCTAAATGTTCAACCAATGACACAAAATTACTTGTTAGATGCACACGATTGGTTAAAAACCCTAATTGGATTAGAATAAGGCTTGGGAGGACGAAAATTACCTAAATGTTCAACCAATGACACAAAATTACTTGTTGGATGCACAAGATTGGTTAAAAACCGTAATAGGATTAGAATAAGCCTAGGGAGGACGACAATGACCTAAATGTTCAACCAATGACACAATATCACTTATTGGATGCACAAGATTGGTTAAAAATCCTAATTGGATTCGAATAAGCCTAGGGAGGATGAAAATGACCTAAATGTTCAAAGAATGACACAAAATCACTTATTAGATGCACAAGATTGTTTAAAAACCATAAGTGGATTAGAATAAGATTAGGGAGGACGAAAATGACCTAAATGTTCAACCAATGACAACAAACCACTCATTGGATTAACAAGATTGGTTAAAAAACCGAATTGGATTAGAATAAGCCTAGGGAGGACGACAATGACCTAAATGTTTAGCCAATGAAACAAAATCACTTATTGCATGCACAAGATTGGTTAAAACCCGAATTGGATTAGTATAAGTGTAAGATCAGATGTGCACCTAAGAGGGGGGGGTGAATTAGGTGTTTGGTTATTTTGATCGTTTTTAAAATTATAATGATTGATTTTTGCGTTCAATGTTGATAGATGAAGAAATAAACAACAGTAAGTAAATGAACACTGCGAATTTATCCTGGTTCCCCTAATAACCAATGGTACGTCCAGTCCTCTTGCTCACCACAAGAGATTTTCTTCACTATCTGTCAGAATATGTACAAGTCCTCACCCTGGGACCTTGGCTACAATCTTCCAACAAACTTTCAAAGATAGAACACTACTATCTTAGATACAGCACTTAAAGAAAGTACAACTTTCTTTTACAAACACTTGTTGTTTTGATAAGGATATAGGAATAGAAAGGAGGTAGAATAATTCAAGATTTATTCAAGTACTTTTGAGAACCTTAAGGATATGAAAATGATATGCAGGTACTTGAATTTCTGAAAAAGACTTAGAAAAATTGAGAAAATTTAGTTCAAAGTCTTTTAAATTGTGTAATTTGAATTGGTAATTTGAATATGAAGTTATGACCTATTTATAGTCCTCAAACATCTCTTTAGATTGGTGGCCTTTGATCCAAGAGGTTTGAGAAAGAATTGTAATGTTTTAAATTGAATTCAAAGCTGAAAAATTGCATTGCTTCCAGTTGTATTCGACTACAAGATTTCTGTATTCGAATACAGCTTGCTGCAATGTTAAAAATTATTCAAATATTTCACTGTGTAGTCGAATACAGATGAGATGGCCAACTCTCTGACTTAGCCATGTTTTATCTTGTATTTGAATACACCTTGGTTGTATTCGATTACAGTATTACTTTTAGTCAAAAATATAGATTCTAACATTTTGAAAATATTATTTTGGACTTTTGAAAATATTGTTTATGCATATGCAAAGTAATTAAGGTTCTCTTGTATTTGAATTATGACTTGAATTATTTTACCTTTATATAATCTATTTATTTGTAATTTCATCAAGGGATGTTTGAAAATGAATTGGAGGAATTCTTCTTTTTGTTGCTGTGTCACCATTGGTCTTTGTGTATAATGAAAAACGTATTTTTACAATAAGCCTTGGCAGGAAGAAATTGACCTAAATGTTCAACCAATGACACAAAATCACTTATTGGATGCACAAGATTGGTTAAAAACCCTAATTGGATTAGAATAAGCCTTAGGAGGAGGAAAACGACCTAAATGTTCAGCCAATGACACAAAATCACTTATTGGATGCACAAGATTGGTTAAAACCCGAATTGGATTAAAATAAGCCTTGGGAGGACGAAATTGACCTAAATGTTCAACCAATGACACAAAATCACTTATTGGATGCACAAGATTGGTTAAAAACCCTAATTGGATTAGAATAAGCCTTGGGAGGACGAAAATGACCTAAATGTTCAATGAATGACACAAAATCACTTGTTGGATGCACAAGATTGGTTAAAAACCGTAATACGATTAGAATAAGCCTAGGGAGGATGAAAATGACCTAAATGTTCAACCAATGACACAAAATCACTTGTTGGATGCACAAGATAGGTTAAAAACCGTAATACGATTAGAATAAGCCTAGGGAGGATGAAAATGACCTAAATGTTCAACCAATGACACCAAATTACTTGTTGGATGCATAAGATTGGTTAAAAACCGTAATAGGATTAGAATAAGCCTAGGGAGACCGAAAATGACCTAAATGTTCACACAATGACACAAAATCACTTATTAGATGCACAAGATTGTTTAAACACCATAAATGGATTAGAATAAGTCTAGGGAGGACGAAAATGACCTAAATGTTCAACCAATAACAACAAACCACTCATTGGATTCAAAAGATTTGTTAAAAAACCGAATTGGATTAGAATAAGCCTAGGGAGGACAAAAATGACCTAAATGTTCAACCAATGACACAAAATCACTTATTGTATGCCCAAGATTGTTTATCTTGGTAATTTGAAAATGAATTGGAGGAATTCTTCTTTTTGTTGCTGTGTCACCATTGGTCTTTGTGTATAATCAAAAACGTATTTTTACATTCTCCCCCTTTTTTGATTATGACAAAACCATTGCTGTTGTTGTTGACGACTCCCCCGTAATGTAGGCGTATTGTACTCCCCCGTAATATTTTCAATATGTGTTTTGAGTACCTACAGTTAAATTTTACCGGACAACAACAAGCAACAAAATACAACAAAATACACAAAATTTCTCCCCGTTTTGACATGATCAAAAAGAAGAATACCACAATAGGAAAGTGAGAGATTTAGCATAACATAAATCAAGACAGATCACATTGGAGATAAGTAATTAGATAAAGTCATAAAAGTCATAGAGACATAAAGTCATAAAATCATAAAGTCATAAAAGTCAGAGAACGAGTACAGGAAGCAACGATTACATGAAGAAAAATAGTAGGAAAGGCAATCCTAGTAACACAAAAAGCGAACTAGTCCTAGGAAACGAGATACAAATCAGCGACGATCCGGAGGTAAATGGAGGTGATCAATCTTATCAGCGATGATACAGATCTCGTGGACCAGGCTGTCGTGATTGGTAGCGATGGTGGATTCGATAGCTTGGAAGCGAGCATCGACCGAAGTGGTAAATCCTGAGAAGCAGGTTTGAAGAGAATCAAGTTTAGCCATAATCATTCGGTTAGAAACCTGATCATCATCAGATGCAGGATCGTCAGCAGCATCATCTGTAGGAGCAGCATCAGTTGCAGAGGGGTCGGTAGGAGCACTAGCAGATGTCTGACCGATATCACTCTGATGGATGTATTTCTGCAACGGTTCACTCCAAACGATTTTCATGCTAGGAAGAACACCCAAATCTAGCAGGTTATCCTTAGTAACCGTATACAGCTTCACGGGATACGAACATGACTGACTTAACAAAATAGGCCCAGTTAAGAGGAAGACCTTCAGACATGTAGTATAGAATCTGAAGTTCGAACTCAGAAAGTTGAGAATAGTTACCGGCCTTAGGAACCAAAATGTAGCTTAAGAAGTAATGAAGCAGACGATAGTCGACAGTTAAGTTGCCAACACTAAATCGTTGCCGTGCAAAGGTGGAGCTAGCCTGAAGTTGCCTGCGTTCTATGGTTAGTTTGTCAAATCGACACAGAGCCGCATAAGCATCATGTTTCGAGATACTATTCCATTTGCATGAATTAGTCGGACTGGTTTTCTGGCCGAAATCAGGTATTTTCAAAATGTCACCAATAGTATGAGAATCAAGTTCAATAGTGATTCCTTTGACACGTGAAATCAACATTTTGCCATCCCGACGAAGATTACAGTAAAAGACTCGAACCAAATCAGGATATATCGGACCTTTGTAAGCAATAAAGTCCTCAACTTGTTGAGCCCTAAGTAAAGCAGGAAATTGAAAAGCAGAGAATGAATCTAAAGTACCGAATTTGGGAACTATAAGCCTCTTGTCGGAGTAAAGTGTGCAAAACCGAGTAATTTCTTCGGGGGAATGCAGAAGACGAGACAAATTCGTGACACTGGTGCTCTTTGTGCGTCGCTTGGAAGGACCCACGCTTGCAAGCTTGGTGCGAGGTCTACGTTTGCGTGCGTTTTCAACAGTGTTGGAGATGTTTGACATGGTTGTTGGGGTTTTAGAGGTCGGGATTCGAAACTGAGTTGGGAAAGGGAAGGTGAATTCGCGAATCTGAATTTGGGGGTTAGGGTTTTGGAATTCGTGAATCTGAAGAAATGAAAGAGGGATTTCGCAAAGAATTTGAAGGAAATCAAGGTTTGGGAGGCAATAGTGAATGAAATCGTGCTGTGATGTTGATTCGCATAGAGGAAGAGGAATTTCGCAGAGAGTTTGATGAATTTCGCAGAGAACAGGTTCGAGGGGAAGGAAAGTGTATTCGACTACCTACTGTCACAGCTTTATATATGACAAAAAACTGCGAATCTGTATTCGAATACAGGAAGATGGTAATCGAATACAGTTTTCCAGAATCATCTGTATTCGAATACAGGTTGATTGTATTCGGCTACGACTTCCAGATTTTTGAAACAAACATGGTTTTATCAAGCAGAACATAACACAGACTTCATATAATCACATAAATAACATGTAAACATAGTCAACTAAATTCTAATATGTGAAGGCAAGGATTAACATATTGATAACATTTTAATTCAAATAGTCAACTAAATTCAAATATCATGTAAACATGTGAAGACAAGAATTAACTCATACCTTTAACCTGATGATGACATTTTACCTGATGTTTAAAGATCACTTTCACTTAAGATGCCGAGTTTGCGTCGTATTTTGAAAAAGGAGTCTTTAGGAAGTGGTTTAGTGAAGATGTCCGCAAGTTGGTTATGAGTATCCACAAAGGTTACTTCAACATTCCCTTTGAGCACATGATCGCGCAGAAAGTGGTGTCGTATATCAATGTGTTTAGTCCGAGAATGCATGATTGGATTCTTTAAAATATTGATTGCACTAGTGTTATCGCATCGTAGCGGAATGCATCCAAGATCAATTCCATAATCACATAGTTGTTGCTTGAGCCATAGGATTTGTGCGCAACAACTTCCTGCTGCTATGTACTCGGCTTCAGCAGTACTAAGTGCGACACATGCCTGCTTTTTACATGACCAAGATACGAGTGCATTGCCCAGTACATGACAAGTGCCGCTTGTACTTTTACGGTCTGTTTTACATCCTGCATAATCTGAATCAGAATATCCAACGAGACTACAGATGCTACCTTTAGGATACCATAGTCCAACATTGATGGTGCCTTTTAAGTATTTCATGATTCGTTTGACAGCTACAAGATGTGATTCTTTCGGATCTGCTTGAAATCTTGCACATAGACAAACACTAAACATGATATATGGCCGACTGGCCGTTAGATATAATAAAGATCCAATCATACCTCGATATTTTGAAATGTCTACAGATGCACCAGTTTCATCTTTATCAACATATGTTCCGGAGCCCATGGGAGTTGCACTCTCCTTGCATTTTTCCATGTCAAATCGTTTTAGCAGTTCTTTGCAATATTTTGCTTGATTGATGAAGATGCCATGCTTGAGTTGTTTGATGTGAAGACCAAGAAAATAGTTTAATTTTCCCATCATGGACATTTCAAATTCACCTTGCATCATCAATGAGAATTCTTCACATATTTCATTGTTTGTTGAACCGAATATGATATCGTCAACATAAATTTGGACCAACAAGGTGTGACCATTATTTCGTTTAATAAATAATGTCTTGTCAACCTTCCCTTTTTCAAAACCTCTTTCACACAGGAAGGCACTCAATCTGTCGTACCAAGCTCTTGGTGCTTGTTTTAGACCATAGAGAGCTTTCCTTAGTTTGAATACATGTGTAGGATTCTTGAAGTCTTCAAAGCCGGGTGGCTGCTTGACATATACTTCTTCATTGATGTATCCATTTAGAAATGCGCTTTTCACATCCATCTGAAATAATTCAAAATTCATAGAACAGGCATAAGCAAGTAGTAACCGTATTGCTTCTAACCTTGCGACCGGAGCAAATGTTTCGTCAAAATCGATTCCTTCTTCTTGATTGTATCCTTTGGTCACCAATCTTGCTTTGTTGCGAACAATTATACCATTTTCGTCAAGTTTATTTTTAAATACCCATTTTGTACCAATTATGTGTTTGTCACCTGGATTAGGAACAAGTTCCCATACTTCGTTTCTTTCGAATTGGTTAAGCTCTTCTTGCATTGCAAGTATCCACTGATCATCTTTTAGTGCTTCACCAACTTTGGAAGGTTCGATTTGAGAAACAAATGCCATGTTTAAGCATGCGTCTTGTAGTTTGAGTCTAGTTGTAACTCATTTGTTGATATCACCAATGATGTTATCAATCGGATGATATCGATGGGTTCTCCATTCCTTTGGGAGTTCATTGGTTTCCTTTTCCATGTCGACTTCATTTTCTTGACTCGGTTGATCAATTGGATCTTCTTTACGTGGATCACTACTTTCAATATCATCATCATCAAAAGAAATAGATTTGTCCTCTTTCGAGGGGTTAGTTTCATCAAAAGTAACATGTATTGATTCTTCTACAATTAAAGTTCTTTTATTAAAAATCCTAAAAGCTTTACTAGATAATGCATACCCAATAAATATACCTTCATCTGCCTTTTCATCGAATTTTCCAAGATTGTCTTTTCCGTTATTTAGCACAAAGCACTTGCATCCAAAGATGTGGAGGTGAGAGATATTGGGCTTTCTACCTTTGTATAGTTCATACGGAGTCTTCTTAAGAATTGGCCGAATGTTTACTCTGTTAGTAACATAGCATGCCGTGTTTACAGCATCTGCCCAAAAATACTTTGGTAGATTTGAGTCACTTAACATTGTTCTTGCAAGTTCTATCAAGGACCTGTTCTTTCTCTCAACAACCCCATTTTGTTGAGGTGTTCTTGGTGCAGAAAAATTGTGGAAAATTCCATTTTCTTCACAGAATTCTTCAAATAAGGTATTTTGAAATTCTCTACCATGATCACTTCTAATCGATACAATTTTGGATGATTGTTCATTTTGGACTAGCTTTGCATAATTTTTAAAGGCCTTAAAAGCTTCGTTTTTGTTTGACAAAAACAAAGTCCATGTGTACCTTGAAAAGTCATCAACAATCACTAGTCCATATGAGTTTCCACCAAGACTTTTAGTTCTTGATGGACCAAACAAATCCATGTGTATTAATTGAAGTGGTCTTGTAGTAGATATAACATTAATAGCTTTAAAGGAAGTTTTCGTTTGTTTACCTTTTTGACATGCGTCACATAATTTATCCTTGACAAATTTCATTTTTGGTAATCCGACAACAAGATCATGTTTGACTAGTTTGTTTAAATGATCCATGTGAATATGAGCAATTCTTTTATGCCATAACCATGCATCATAGTTGTCGCTTACCAAAAGACATTTCATTTTCAAGGATAAATCGGCAAAATTAAGTATAAAAATATTCTTGAAACGTTTACCGATAAATTGGATTTCACTTGTTGCTGCATTTTAAATGATGCATTCTTCTTTGTTAAAGACTATCTTGTGTCCTTTGTCACATAACTGGCTGATGCTTATCAGATTATGCTTTAGGCCTTCAACATAAAGAACATCTTCAATTGTTGGAGAAGGTGCTTTTCTAATTTTTCCAATGCCTAGGATCTTCCCTTTGTTATTATCTCCATATACTACATGTCCTTTTGATTCAAGGGTCAATGCTGAGAATTTTGTTATGTCTCCCGTCATGTGTTTGGAGCACCCACTATCTAAGTACCATAAATTTGAAGTACTTTGTGAGCATCCCTGCAAAATTGAAATCAAATTTTATTAGGTACCCAAAGTGCTTTGGGTCCTTGGGGGTTAGTACCTTTCTTGACCCATATGCAATGGCCTTTGGGAATGCTAATGTTTCTTATATGACAAGTATTTGGTGTGTGTCCATAGATACCACAATATGAGCAAGTAGGAATTTTACTTGTGTATGTATGACGTTTATTGTTAATAACCTTTTCTTTATGTGAATGTTCTTTTTGTACAATTGTCATGTTTCTTAAATTTGTTTGAGTACTTGATTTTACAAAAATGGTCTTACTAGTGCTTGGTTTATCAAATTTAGAAAATCCAATACCACTTTTATCATTTGAATATCTTTGCATGTTTAGAACATTTTCTAATCCTATATGTCCTTTTTCATACCTTTCAATTACTCTATTTAGTTGAACAATTTTAAATGAAAGTGAATCACAATTGTTGCATGTAGAATTCTGCTTAGATTTTTCAGCATCTTTTTCCATAAGATTAATTTTTTTTAAGACATGAGATTTCTTTCTTTTGAGTTGATACTTGTTTAAGCAAATTTTTACATTCAGCAAGAAGTTCTTTTATTGCATTTTGTGCTTCATTGTATTCTATAACTAATTCATGATTATATAGAGGGTTGTTTGAGTTACTAACCTCTTCGTCATCGGAGTGATGTGACGCCATTAGTGCAACATTTGCGCATTCATCACTTTCAGTTTCTGATGTTGAACTTATGTCGTTATCTTCCCATGCTATATATGCTTTCTTGAAGTCTTTTCTTTTACCGGCATTCTTTTTGATGAGATCTGGACAGTCTGCTTTAATATGTCCTTGTTTTCCACATTCAAAGCCAGTGAAGTTTTGATTAGTCGTGCTATCTTTCTTTCTGAAGTTCTTCTTCTTGAAACTTCTGTTATTTTTAAGAAATTTGCCGAATTTCTTGACAAGGAGGTTGATGTTTTCGTCGTCATCAGAAATTTCTTCTTTGACGACTTCCTTTGATTCGGTCTTTAGAGCAATATTTTTGCCTTTCTTTTCTTGGGTTTCATTTTGCTCTAATCGTCCAAGTTCTATTTCATGTTCCTGTAGTTTGCCAAATAATGCAGAAAGTGACATTTTGGACAAACTCTTCATTTCTGATATCGCAGTCACCTTTGGTTGCCATGCCCTCGTTAGTGATCGTAATACTTTCAGATTCAATTCATCGTTGGAGAAGACCTTTCCGAGGGCTGTCAAATGATTTGTCAAGTGGGAGAATCGTTTCTGCATGTCTAGTATGGTTTCTCCAGGCTGCATACGAAACAATTCATATTCTTGAGAAAGTGTATTTAGTTTGGATCTTTTTACCTCTATGGTGCCTTCATGGGTTACTTCCAATGTGTCCCATATTTCCTTGGCTGTTTTACAGTGAGATATGCGGAAGAATTCATCCATACCAAGTGCTGATTGTAGAATGTTTTTAGCCTTTTTATCGAATAGCACTTTTCTTTTATCGTCATCGGTCCAAGAATTCTTTATCTTAATTTCTTCTTTGTTGTTGATGACTGTTGTTGGAATGTATGGACCATTTTCGACAGCATCCCATATTTCGTCTCCCTGTGCCTCAAGATATGCTTGCATGCGGATTTTCCAGAAATCGTAGTGTTCACCGACGAAACATGGTGGTTTGTTATTGTTGCCACCGTCTCTGAAAACTGGTAGTGCGGAAGCCATTAGTTATTTGATCAAGGAGTAAGTTACCTTGAACCTGCTCTGATACCAATTGTAAGATCAGATGTGCACCTAAGAGGGGGGGTGAATTAGGTGTTTGGTTATTTTGATCGTTTTTAGAATTATAATGATTGATTTTTGCGTTCAATGTTGATAGATGAAGAAATAAACTACAGTAAGTAAATGAACACTGCGAATTTATCCAGGTTCCCCTAATAACCAAGGGTACGTCCAGTCCTCTTGCTCACCACAAGAGATTTTCTTCACTATCTGTCAGAATATGTACAAGTCCTCACCCTGGGACCTTGGCTACAATCTTCCAACAAACTTTCAAAGATAGAACACTACTATCTTAGATACAGCACTTAAAGAAAGTACAACTTTCTTTTACAAACACTTGTTGTTTTGATAAGGATATAGGAATAGAAAGGAGGTAGAATAATTCAAGATTTATTCAAGTACTTTTGAGAACCTTAAGGATATGAAAATGATATGCAGGTACCTGAATTTCTGAAAAAGACTTTTAAATTGTGTAATTTGAATTGGTAATTTGAATATGAAGTTATGACCTATTTATAGTCCTCAAACATCTCTTTAGATTCGTGGCCTTTGATCCAAGAGGTTTGAGAAAGAATTGTAATGTTTTAAATTGAATTCAAAGCTGAAAAATTGCATTGCTTCCAGTTGTATTCGACTACAAGATTTCTGTATTCGAATACAGCTTGCTGCAATGTTAAAAATTATTCAAATATTTCACTGTGTAGTCGAATACAGATGAGATGGCCAACTCTCTGACTTAGCCATGTTTTATCTTGTATTTGAATACACCTTGGTTGTATTCGATTACAGTATTACTTTTAGTCAAAAATATAGATTCTAACATTTTGAAAATATTATTTTGGACTTTTGAAAATATTGTTTATGCATATGCAAAGTAATTAAGGTTCTCTTGTATTTGAATTATGACTTGAATTATTTTACCTTTATATAATCTATTTATTTGTAATTTCATCAAGGGATGTTTGAAAATGAATTGGAGGAATTCTTCTTTTTGTTGCTGTGTCACCATTGGTCTTTGTGTATAATGAAAAACGTATTTTTACAATAAGTCTTGGCAGGACGAAATTGACCTAAATGTTCAACCAATGACACAAAATCACTTATTGGATGCACAAGATTGGTTAAAAACCCTAATTGGATTAGAATAAGCCTTAGGAGGAGGAAAACGACCTAAATGTTCAGCCAATGACACAAAATCACTTATTGGATGCACAAGATTGGTTAAAACCCGAATTGGATTAAAATAAGCCTTGGGAGGACGAAATTGACCTAAATGTTCAACCAATGACACAAAATCACTTATTGGATGCACAAGATTGGTTAAAAACCCTAATTGGATTAGAATAAGCCTTGGGAGGACGAAAATGACCTAAATGTTCAATGAATGACACAAAATCACTTGTTGGATGCACAAGATTGGTTAAAAATCCTAATTGGATTAGAATAAGCCTAGGGAGACAGAAAATAACCTAAATGTTCAACCAATGACACAAAATTACTTGTTAGATGCACACGATTGGTTAAAAACCCTAATTGGATTAGAATAAGGCTTGGGAGGACGAAAATGACCTAAATGTTCAACAATTGACACAAAATTACTTGTTGGATGCACAAGATTGGTTAAAAACCGTAATATGATTAGAATAAGCCTAGGGAGGACGACAATGACCTAAATGTTCAACCAATGACACAATATCACTTATTGGATGCACAAGATCGGTTAAAAATCCTAATTGGATTCGAATAAGCCTAGGGAGGATGAAAATGACCTAAATGTTCAAAGAATGACACAAAATCACTTATTAGATGCACAACATTTTTTAAAAACCATAAGTGGATTAGAATAAGATTAGGGAGGACGAAAATGACCTAAATGTTCAACCAATGACAACAAACCACTCATTGGATTCACAAGATTGGTTTAAAAACCGAATTGGATTAGAATAAGCCTAGGGAGGACGGCAATGACCTAAATGTTCAGCCAATGACACAAAATCACTTATTGCATGCACAAGATTGGTTAAAACCCGAATTGGATTAGTATAAGCCTTGGCAGGACGCAATTGACCTAAATGTTCAACCAATGACACAAAATCACTTATTGGATGCACAAGATTGGTTAAAAACCCTAATTGGATTAGTATAAGCCTTGGGAGGACGAAAATGACCTAAATGTTCAACCAATGACACAAAATCACTTATTGGATGCACAAGATTGGTTAAAAACCCTAATTGGATTAGAATAAGCCTTGGGAGGACGAAAATGACCTAAATGTTCAACCAATGACACAAAATCACTTATTGGATGCACAAGATTTGTTAAAAACCCTAATTGGACGAGAATAAGCCTTGGGAGGACGAAAATGACCTAAATGTTCAACTAATGACACAAAATCACTTATTGGATGCACAAGATTGGTTAAAAACCCTAATTGGACGAGAATAAGCCTAGAGAGGACGAAAATGACCTAAATGTTCAACCAATGACACAAATGTACTTATTGGATGCACAAGATTGGTTAAAAACCCTAATTGGACGAGAATAAGCCTAGGGAGGACGAAAATGATCTAAATGTTCAACCAATGACTCAAGTGTACTTATTGAATGCACAAGATTGGTTAAAAACCCTAATTGGACGAGAATAAGCCTAGAGAGGACGAAAATGACCTAATTGTTCAACCAATGACACAAAATCACTTATTGGATGCACAAGATTGGTTAAAAACCGTAATTGGACGAGAATAAGCCTTGGGAGGAAGAAAATGACCTAAATGTTCAACCAATGACACAAAATCCCTTATTGGATGCACAAGATTGGTTAAAAACCCTAATTGGACGAGAATAAGCCTTGTGAGGACGTAAATGACCTAAATGTTCAACCTATGACACAAATGTACTTATTGGATGCACAATATTGGTTAAAAACCCTAATTGGATGAGAATAAGCCTTCGGAGGACGAAAATGACCTAAATGTTCAACCAATGACACAAAATCACTTATTGGATGCACAAGATTGGTTAAAATGACCTAAATGTTCAACCAATGACACAAAATCACTTATTGGATGCACAAGATTGGTTAAAAACCCTAATTGGACGAGAATAAGCCTAGGGAGGACGAAAATTACCTAAATTTTCAACCAATGACACAAATGTACTTATTGGATGCACAAGATTGGTTAAAAACCCTAATTTGACGGGAATAAGCCTAGGGAGGACGAAAATGACCTAAATGTTCAACCAATGACACAAATGTACTTATCGGATGCACAAGATTGGTTAAAAACCCTAATTGGACGAGAAAAAGACTAGGGAGGACGAAAATGACCTAAATGTTCAACCAATGACACAAAATCACTTATTGGATGCACAAGATTGGTTAAAAACCCTAATTGGACGAGAATAAGCCTTGGGAGGACGAAAATGACATAAATGTTCAACCAATGACACAAAATCACTTATTGGATGCACAAGATTGGTTAAAACCCCTAATTGGACGAGAATAAGCCATGGGAGGACGAAAATGACCTAAATGTTCAACCAATGACACAAAATCACTTATTGGATGCACAAGATTGGTTAAAAACCCTAATTGGACGAGAATAAGCCTAGGGAGGACGAAAATGACCTAAATGTTCAACCAATGACATAAATGTACTTATTGGATGCACAAGATTGGTTAAAAACCCTAATTGGGCGAGAATAAGCCTTGGGAGGACGAAAATGACCTAAATGTTCAACCAATGACACAAAATCACTTATTGGATGCACAAGATTGGTTAAAAACCCTAATTGGACGAGAATAAGCCTTAGGAGGACGAAAATGACCTAAATTTTCAACCAATGACACAAATGTACTTATTGGATGCACAAGATTGGTTAGAAACCCTTATTGGACGAGAATAAGCATTCGGAGGACGAAAATGACCTAAATGTTCAACCAATGACACAAAATCACTTATTGGATGCACAAGATTGGTTAAAAACCCTAATTGGACGAAAATGACCTAAATGTTCAACCAATGACACAAAATCACTTATTGGATGCACAAGATTGGTTAAAAACCCTAATTGGACGAGAATAAGCCTTGGGAGGACGAAAATGACCTAAATGTTCAACCAATGACACAAAATCACTTATTGGATGCACAAGATTGGTTAAAAACCCTAATTGGACGAGAATAAGCCTTGGAGGACGAAAATGACCAAAATGTTCAACCAATGACACATAATCACTTATTGGATGCACAAGATTGGTAAAAAAACCCTAATTGGACGAGAATAAGCCTAGGGAGGACGAAAATGACCTAAATGGTCAACCAATGACACAAAATCACTTATTGGATGCACAAGATTGGTTAAAAACCCTAATTGGACGAGAATAAGCCTTGGGAGGACGAAAATGACCTAAATGTTCAACCAATGACACAAAATAACTTATTGGATGCACAAGATTGGTTAAAAACCCTAATTGGATTAGAATAAGCCTTGGGAGGACGAAAATGACCTAAATGTTCAACCAATGACACAAAATCACTTATTGGATGCACAAGATTGGTTAAAAACCCTAATTGGATGAGAATAAGCATTTGGAGGACAATAATGACCTAAATGTTCAACCAATGACACAAAATCACTTATTGGATGCACAAGATTGGTTAAAAACCCTAATTGGATTAGAATAAGCCTTGGGAGGACGAAAATGACCTAAATGTTCAACCAATGACACAAAATCACTTATTGGATGCACAAGATTGGTTAAAAACCCTAATTGGATTAGAATAAGCCTTGGGAGGACGAAAATGACCTAAATATTCAACCAATAACACAAAATCACTTATTGGATGCACAAGATTGGTTAAAAACCCTAATTGGATTAGAATAAGCCTTGGGAGGACGAAAATGACCTAAATGTTCAACCAATGACACAAAATCACTTATTGGATGCACAAGATTGGTTAAAAACCCTAATTGGATTAGAATAAGCCTAGGGAGACCGAAAATGACCTAAATGTTCAACCAATGACACAAAATCACTTATTGGATGCACAAGATTGGCTAAAAACCCTAATTGGATTAGAATAAGGCTTGGGAGGACGAAAATGACCTAAATGTTCAACCAATGACACAAAATCACTTATTGGATGCACAAGATTGGTTAAAAACCCTAATTGGATTAGAATAAGCCTTAGGAGGAGGAAAACGACCTAATTGTTCAACCAATGACACTAAATCACTTATTGGATGCACAAGATTGGTTAAAAACCCTAAATGGATTAGAATAAGCCTTGGGAGACCGAAAATGACCTAAATGTTCAACCAATGACACCAAATCACTAATTGGATACACACGACTGGTTAAAAACCCTAATTTGATTAGAATAAGCATGGGGTGACCGAAAATGACCTAAATGTTCAACCAATGACACAAAATCACTTATTGGATGCACAAGATTGGTTAAAAACCCTAATAGGATTAGAATAAGCCTTAGGAGGAGGAAAACGACCTAAATGTTCAACCAATGACACAAAATCACTTATTGGATGCACAAGATTGGTTAAAAACCCTAAATGGATTAGAATAAGCCTTAGGAGACCAAAAATGACCTAAATGTTCAACCAATGACACAAAATCACTTGTTGGATGCACACGACTGGTTAAAAACCCTAAGTGGATTAGAATTAGCATGGGGTGACCGAAAATGATCTAAATGTTCAACCAATGACACAAAATCACTTATTGGATGCACAAGATTGGTTAAAAACACTAATTGGATTAGAATAAGTCGAAGGATGACGAAAATGACCTAAATGTTCAACCAATGACTCAAAGTTACTTGTTGGATGCACAAGATTGGTTAAAATCCGTAATAGGATTAGAATAAGCCTAGGGAGGACGAAAATGACCTAAATGTTCAACCAATGACACAAAATCACTTATTGGATGCACAAGATTGGTTAAAAACCCTAAATGGATTAGAATAAGCCTTGGGAGACCGAAAATGACCTAAATGTTCAACCAATGACACCAAATCACTAATTGGATACACACGACTGGTTAAAAACCCTAATTTGATTAGAATAAGCATGGGGTGACCGAAAATGACCTAAATGTTCAACCAATGACACAAAATCACTTATTGGATGCACAAGATTGGTTAAAAACCCTAATAGGATTAGAATAAGCCTTAGGAGGAGGAAAACGACCTAAATGTTCAACCAATGACACAAAATCACTTATTGGATGCACAAGATTGGTTAAAACCCGAATTGGATTAGAATAAGCCTTGGGAGGACGAAGTTGACCTAAATGTTCAACCAATGACACAAAATCACTTATTGGATGCACAAGATTGGTTAAAAACCCTAATTGGATTAGAATAAGCCTTGGGAGGACGAAAATGACCTAAATGTTCAACGAATGACACAAAATCACTTGTTGGATGCACAAGATTGGTTAAAAACCCTAATTGGATTAGAATAAGCCTAGGGAGAACGAAAATGACCTAAATGTTCAACCAATGACACAAAATTACTTGTTAGATGCACATGATTGGTTAAAAACCCTAATTGGATTAGAATAAGGCTTGGGAGGACGAAAATGACCTAAATGTTCAACCAATGACACAAAATTACTTGTTGGATGCACAAGATTGGTTAAAAACCGTAATAGGATTAGAATAAGCCTAGGGAGGACGACAATGACCTAAATGTTCAACCAATGACACAATATCACTTATTGGATGCACAAGATTGGTTAAAAACCCTAATTGGATTCGAATAAGCCTAGGGAGGATGAAAATGACCTAAATGTTCAAACAATGACACAAAATCACTTATTAGATGCACAAGATTGTTTAAAAACCATAAGTGGATTAGAATAAGATTAGGGAGGATGAAAATGACCTAAATGTTCAACCAATGACAACAAACCACTCATTGGATTCACAAGATTGCTTAAAAAACCGAATTGGATTAGAATAAGCCTAGGGAGGACAAAAATGACCTAAATGTTCAACCAATAACACAAAATCACTTATTGGATGCACCAGATTGGTTAAAACCCGAATTGGATTAGAATAAGCCTTGGGAGGACGAAATTGACCTAAATGTTCAACCAATGACACAAAATCATATATTGGATGCACAAGATTGGTTAAAAACCCTAATTGGATTAGAATAAGCCTTGGGAGGACGGAAATGACCTAAATGTTTAACCAATGACACAAAATCACTTGTTGGATGCACAAGATTGGTTAAAAACCGTAATAGGATTAGTATAAGCCTAGGCAGGATGAAAATGACCTAAATGTTCAACCAATGACAAAAAATCACTTATTGGATACACAAGATTGGTTAAAAACCCTAATTGGATTAGAATAAGCCTAGGGAGACCGAAAATGACCTAAATGTTCAACCAATGACACAAAATTACTTGTTGGATGCACAAGATTGGTTAAAAACCCTAATTGGATTAGAATAAGGCTTGGGAGGACGAAAATGACCTAAATGTTCAACCAATGACACAAAATTACTTGTTCGATGCACAAGATTGGTTAAAAACCATAATAAGATTAGAATAAGCCTAGGGAGGACGACAATGAACTAAATGTTCAACCAATGACACAATATCACCTATTGGATGCACAAGATTGGTTAAAAACCCTAATTGAATTCGAATAAGCCTAGGGAGGATGAAAATGACCTAAATGTTCACACAATGACACAAAATCACTTATTAGATGGACAAGATTGTTTAAAAACCATAAGTGGATTAGAATAAGTCTAGGGAGGACGAAAATGACCTAAATGTTCAACCAATGACAACAAACCACTCATTGGATTCACAAGATTGGTTAAAAAACCGAATTGGTTTAGAATAAGCCTAGGGAGGACAAAAATGACCTAAATGTTCAACCAATGACACAAAATCACTTATTGGATGCAGAAGATTGTTTAAAAACCCTAAGTGGATTAGAATAATCCTGGGGAGGACGAAAATGACCTAAATGTTCAACCAATGACACAAAATCACTTATTGGATGCACAAGATTGGTTAAAAACACTAAATGGCTTAGAATAAGCCTAGGGAGACCGAAAATGACCTAAATGTTCAACCAATGACACCAAATCACTTATTGGATGCACACGACTAGTTAAAAACCCTAAGTGGATTAGAATAAGCATGGGGTGACCGAAAATGACCTAAATGTTCAACCAATGACACAAAATCATTTATTGGATGCACAAGATTGGTTAAAAACCCTAATTGGATTCGAGTAAGCCTTAGGAGGACGAAAATGACCTAAATGTTCAACCAATGACACAAAATTACTTATTGGATGCACAAGATTGGTTAAAAACCTTAATTGGATTAGAATAAGCCTTGGGAGGACGAAAATGACCTAAATGTTTAACCAATGACACAAAATCACTTATTGGATGCACAAGATTTGTTAAAATCCCTAATTGTATTAGAATAAGCCTAGGGAGACCGAAAATGACCTAAATGTTCAACCAATGACACAAAATTACTTGTTGGATGCACAAGATTGGTTAAAAACCCTAATTGGATTAGAATAAGGCTTGGGAGGACGCAAATGACCTAAATGTTCAACCAATGACTCAAAATTACTTGTTGGATGCACAAGATTGGTTAAAAACCGTAATAGGATTAGAATAAGCCTAGGGAGGACGACAATGACCTAAACGTTCAACCAATGACACAATATCACTTATTGGATGCACAAGATTGGTTAAAAACCCTAATTGGATTCGAATAAGCCTAGGGAGGATGAAAATGACCTAAATGTTCACACAATGACACAAAATCACTTATTAGATGCACAATATTGTTTAAAAACCATAAGTGGATTAGAATAAGTCTAGGGAGGACGAAAATGACCTAAATGTTCAACCAATAACAACAAACCACTCGTTGGATTCACAAGATTGGCTAAAAAACCGAATTGGATTAGAATAAGCCTAGGGAGGACAAAAATGACCTAAATGTTCAACCAATGACACAAAATCACTTATTGGATGCACAAGATTGTTTAAAAACCCTAAGTGGATTAGAATAATCCTGGGGAGGACGAAAATGACCTAAATGTTCAACCAATGACACAAAATCACTTATTGGATGCACAAGATTGGTTAAAAACCCTAAATGGATTAGAATAAGCCTTGGGAGAACGAAAATGACCTAAATGTTCAACCAATGACACCAAATCACTTATTGGATGCACACGACTGGTTAAAAACC